>JAUTXW010001843.1:37500-635000 GCA_030620095.1 Kuschelorhynchus macadamiae
TGACATGGCATGGCTTTGTATTATCATTTTTAATCCTAAAGATGCTACCGGCAGGTGTGAACATATATTAAAATTAAAAAAATCTGAGAATTACACCAAAATTCCCACACCATGAAGTATTTCCTGTATAATCTGCAATGCCAGCAAGGAGAATAAGCGATTTTCATCTTTCGTGGATACAAATCTTTTTTATTGCCAACTGAGTAGATACTCGACAAATATGCATAAAATAAAATAACATTAAAACGTATTTTCAGAAAAATGTATTACAAATTCCTAAATAATACTTTTATTTCCCACTTACTTACATTTTTCAGTCCATAAATGAAACACAAATTAGAATATACCTAAAGAATGAATGTCCAAATTTTAAATTAGTTTTCACCAGATAGGCTTTTTTCTAATTTAGGCGAGTAGCCATTGTCCTTAAATTCTTCTTTGAGTCCAACATAATATGTTAAAAAAATCGGTAAATTTCCTTTACCCGGAACTTCCCTCGTTATGAATATTTCCTTTTATAAGGAATAGTGAAGTGTGACCCAAACATATATACTGTGTTTTCAAAAAATTTTATTAGGTACTATTTTGTTCCATCATATTGAATTCGTATCTATAAGTTACTAGTTTCTACCTATGCCACACTTGATTTTTGGGCATAATTATGTCATGTTGATTTCGTACCAATGTATACATTTAGTGTTTCTGCAAAATTTAAAGTTAATTGAATAAGATTTTTTTACGTTGATTTTTTAAAAATTATTTGGCCGCCATTTTGTTCCGCCATCTTGAATTCGTAACACAACTTTCCCAATTTATCTTTATTATATCACACTTAATGCTTGCACACAATTTGAAATTAATCTGATAATTCATTTATTCATACCAAAATGTTACCAGTTCATTCTTATGTAACACTTGATTTTTGTGCAAAATTTGAGGTAAATTGGATAATTCGTTTTTTAGGAATCATTTTTTTAACCTTTCATTAGGACGCCATCTTGTTCCGGTATATTGGATTTTTTATCAAAATATTATCAGATCGTCCCCATATGACCCTTAATTCTTGACTGATGAGTAGTTTTTAAGCTATGCCGCGAACTGACAGACAGGCAGACCAACCGACAGAGTTGATAAAACATATTTTTTGGCATCTAAAACGTGAAGATATGTAAAACCTAAGAGGGTGATTTTTCAGATTATAAAAATGTTTATTTAGCCACCATTTTGTTCCGCCGTCTTGAATTAGTACCACAGTTTTTCTAGACCCTCTCTATGCCACAAGTAGTTATGGCACACACACACTTTAAAATCAATTAAGCAGCTTTTTCAAAACTGAATTTTTCATTACGTCGCTATTTTGGATTCGTACTATAATTCTACCAGTTGATTCCTACATAATACTTAATTTTTGTGCAAAATTTGAGATAAATTGGATAAACACGTTGTTAGTAACATTTCACTAGGCCGCCATTTTATTTTGCCATATTGAAATTTTACCAAAATGTTAGCAGGTCATCTCCATATGACCCTTAATTTTTGACTAAAATTTGAAGACAGTCGGTAAGTAGTTTTTTAGTTATGGGGAACAGGCAGATCGGCCAACGGAATCCAGTAAACATGTTTTTCGGCTTCTACAGACCCTGAAACGTAAAGATCTGAAAAAATCTCGGAGGGTGATTTTTTCACGATTCGAATAATTCCCTTTTACGAGGGAAGTAAATGGATGTTTATAAATATCTCTCATTTTCTAATTTTAGCTTTTGTTTCCGGAATTTCTACGTAACATTGAGTCCATAATCTCTTGATAGCCAAAGTACA
This sequence comes from Kuschelorhynchus macadamiae, assembly GCA_030620095.1. Classification (NCBI taxonomy): domain Eukaryota; kingdom Metazoa; phylum Arthropoda; class Insecta; order Coleoptera; family Curculionidae; genus Kuschelorhynchus; species Kuschelorhynchus macadamiae. The sequence continues at coordinate 39,319 of JAUTXW010001843.1, forward strand.
TGTATCAAACCTACTCACTAAACACTTCTACCAAATTTTAGCATCAAAACCATAGGAAAAATGCTTTGCTTACATTTCTTCGATTATTGTCAATTACAAAATAATTTATCAAGTATGTAAATTCCGGTTCCGGTCATTTTTGTGTTAAATGGCGTCACATTTTTATATGGCATTTATGACATACAACATACAAGCTATATTCCATCTCATAAGTATATGCAGGACATGTGTCAGATACATTTTTTGAACCTTGGCATGTCATAAACAGAAATATTACTGTTTATGATTTCAGCCAATGATGCCATTTTTTACATGCTTGTGGCGTCCCTAGGCGTATTCTTCAAAACTTTCAGATTCGTTATCTATGTGACATAGAAATAGTAAAATAATGATAAAAATGTTTAAATTGTCGGTGTTTTACTTTTTATAAACTTCCCACATATGAATTCCCTCTCCTTATTTGTGATATGTATTTTAGAATTTGATTAGTTAATTTCCGTGTGAAAACTTTCTAATACATAATTGTACAATTTTAGTGATTGTTGCCCGGAAACACATTTTAAATCCTAATGTGCCCAGTGACGTCCATTTTCCTCAGACTTTAGTTACCGTTCTTGTGGATAGAATTGACTTTACTGAATACATTCCTAAGGTAAGTACAGTTATGTTAATAGTCTGTTACTTAGTCTTTTTCATATGTTTATATTTAAGATGCATAAGCATGATGATCTTATTTTATTGACCATTTTTCAACTTATTTTTTAATTAAAAAAACTGTATTTGTTATTAGCAGTTTTTATTGTACTATTATTGTAAAATATTTTATATATCATCTGTATTGCCGAAAGTTGAGGAAGATTTGGTTAATCCAAGAATGTGGAATATGGACGTTACGTACGATACACAAGGCGGAAATGTAAAAAACCCCTAATTCTCTAAAAAAAAACGCTTGTCGATTTTGTTTTTATGGTTGTCTTATTTTATAAATAACTATTTTTTCACATGCAGGTTGTCTCAAAAAAGCAGAACATGCGTCCGTTTATTTTTAAAATGAAATCTTCCGAAGTTATATGGCTCCAACAAAAAAGTTAAAATAGACGGTATAAACTGTGAATATTAAGCCGAATTTAGTGCCTTTACAAAGAAAAACACCACTGCAATCCATCAGCTGAAGAAAATGCCTCCGAAAACAGTGATCAAAAATCTCTTATTAAATAAATAATTAAGGAATTGTCTGACGAGGAATTTATAAATGGAATATTTTTTGGTGTTCAAGCAAAAATCGATTCGATGCAAAAAACTATGGATAAGCAGAATACGGTCATTATCCAGCTTGAAGATAAAATAGAGAACATTCGTCAAAATGAGAAACTTAACAACTTGTGTTTCTATGGGATTGAAGAGGTCCCAAATGAAATTTTAAAGGACAAGAAGTTTGAGGTTTTCACTGGCAAGATGAAACAACAGATCAAGAAAGATGATATCCTCAGATGTTATCGAGTTGGAGAAAATAAGGAGAAACCTCGACCAATAATAATCAAACTTGGTTCACTTCATCAAAAATTAAATACACTAAAAAACAGAAATCTACTTAAAGGCCCAAACATCACATTAATGGAAGACCTAACTAAAACTAGATTACAAACTTGCAATGCGGCTTTGACAAAAGTGGATAAGAAAAGAATTTACACCCGGGAGGGCAACATACTTATTAAACAAGAAAATAGGAGGTGTTAGGCAGAGCGGTATATGTAATTCCTATATATAATTATCATTTAATTTAATTAGTTTTTTGCATTATTATATTAAGTACATTTGCCAATGTACTTAATATAATTACTTTTTAATATTATTTTTATTTTATAGTTTAGTATTTTTTTTAGATTTATTTTGAATTTATAGATTTTCTGAGAGAGGTCGAGGGAGCCACGAAATATAAAGAGTCATTATTGGGGGGCTGGGGTGTGTCCTGAGCTTGGTGGAGGGAAATCATGGGGTGAATGTGTTTCACTAATATATAATAAGTTTAGGAAAAGAAATTGACGAGCTTTTAATTTATTTAGAAATGATTGACGTTCGGATTTTATCTGAAACATTTAATATTGAAAACATAACTTTTTTTCATATCGATGGATTTGAACTTATCTATAATAATTCAATAATTAACAAAAATTATGGTTTGGTTATGTATATTAGAGAATCAATAAGACACTGGTAAAATAATAAAATTAACGGTAACTAATTTGATCTATGCAACAACTAAAAATAAATAACGTTACCGTAGGTGTAACAGGATGCTATAGAGTCCCATGTATTCTTGCAAGAAAATGAATGATGAAGAAATGAAAATGAAAAATTCAATTACTTATTAGCGATATAAATATAAACTAACTTCTCGATACAGATACAATCGTCAATTAATATTTAGATATTATGAACGAAAAGGGACTATTCAATTGCTTAAAAAATCCTACACGCGTCACAGAAAGAACTTCCTTATTGATTATATATTTATAAATGATATGCAGGAAACCGCTCAGGTTAAACCTTTTATTGCTCAAATAGATATAACAGATCATTACCTAACTGGAATATATTTGAGTCTAAACTTAAAAAAAGAACTAAATAAAAAAACAAAATTGTTAAAAAATTAACTATACTGATCTATGTAATCTTTTATCTGTAGTGAATAATGTTCATATACATAATTCTACAAAACTAGCTGTGATAAATTCTAAGTTAAGAAAAAATAAACCATGGATTACTTTTGGCTTGATACACTAAATAAGACATCATATATCAATATAAATTTTATCGAAATAAATTAACTAAACTTATTAGATAAATTAAAAACGAATATTATATTAAAAAAATACAAGAACATAAAACAAAATTAAAAAAATATGGCAACAAATCAAACTACAAGAAAAAATAAAATTGATATCATTAAAAATAATGGGGTAGAAGTTAATGATGATATCGAAAAAGCAAATATTTTTAACATTTTTTTTTGCGGATATAGGAAAATCTGTGTGCGATGAAATGGGTCTAGTCGGCCCCTTAACTAATATGTATAAGAACTTTGCAGAAAATTATTTTTTTCTGAAACCATTAGAAGCCAATGAATTTATTAAAACTATTAATTCTTTAAAAAATGATTCCTGGCCTGGCGAAGATCAGGTATCAACAGAACTCTTAAAATGTATTCATCGCCAAATTTTAGTACCTCTAAAGCACATTCTTAACCAATCGTTTTTGAATGATGAGATTCCCTTTGACTGGATGACTTTCCTGATTATTCCAGAATTTAAAAATGGCAACAAGGCGAAAACCACAAATTATCCCCCGATTTCTTTAATCAGCAATATTGCCAAGATGTGAGAAAAATGTCTGAAAGGTCGTTTGCTAACTTTTTTAGAACAAAGTAATTTTATTACAAATATCAATTCGGGTTTAGAAAAGCTAAAAGTACAGAAGATGCAACATTTACTATGACAAAAGAAGCTATTAACAAACTTAATATTAACAAAAAATGTATCTCAGTTTTCATGGACTTGGCTAAAGCCTCGACACAGTTTCACACAAATTATTATTAGAGAAACTCTTTAATGTCGGAATTAGGGGTAATGCCCTAAAATTATTTAATTGTTATTTATATGATCGTATTTAGTTATAAATGAAACAGTTAGTTCCTGCAAAGTAGTACATATTGGAGTCCCGCAGGGTGCCGTGTGTGCCTATTAGTAGTACAGGCATATCTTATGCTGATTACGCAGCAATTTTATTCTCGGTACATAACTGGAATAGTGTGTATAATGAGATCGAGGAGGGGCTTAGAATCGTCCAGCAATGACTGAGTTCTTCTCTACTTAGTCTCAATACTCTGAAAACCAAATTCATCGCATTGTCAACTACATCAGCAGATCAGCCAGTCAAGGGTAATGTCACTATTCATAACCATAAGTGCTATGTTGCAAATGGTGCTTGTCAACGTCCATCCATTCAAAAAACAAAAAGTATAAAATATCTAGGAATTATCTTGGACAAACATCTCCGCTGGTCCGAACACATAATCGAAACCTCAAAAAAAAATAAGAAAGCTTTATTATAAATTTTATCAATTACGAAATAATATCTTATCACCCAAATTTTTAAAATCTGTTTATCTTTCGCTAGTGGAATAAATACCACTATACTATATTATTATTTGGGGCGGTTCTTACGACACCACCATAAATGGTCTTAAAACTTAAAATTATTCTGAAAAAGCCACCAATATATTCAACTGAATTAACATATATACAATCTGGTGCTCTTAACTTGCCGGCCTTTATATACCTTTTAAACGTCAAAGATTTATTTCCATACCCAGAACATCCACATCAAACTAGATTAATTTGTAATGAATATCTTAAATTACTTTTGTTTCAGAATTCTCATTTACAAAGAAATATTATTCTATTTTTTTTAATATATCGCCCTTATCGATAAAACAGTTAACCAACCACATAAATAAAATTAATAAATATAAACACGTAACGAACATATTTGTATTTCAACAACTTCACATGTTTAGCACTGAAATGAAATAATAAGCCGATTATGGTATTGCTCGTGTATATATCCTCTCGCGTGTCACATGTCCCCTCTTTGGCTGTCGCTTTTTTGGCATAGTGCTTCCTCCTCCTCTTGACGGTTAGTTTATTTCTTTAGTTTATAGTCAATATGTTATCAATTTATACACAAAACTTATTTATTAATAGGTATTAATTTCTTATTGGCTACTATGTATGCATTGGGATGAGCATTTTCAAACACTTCACCTTTCGTTGAGTCTAAATGAAAATGCCATCCACAGGAGGATATGAAAAACATTTTTGTGAGTATTTATAGTTTTAGTTTATTCTATGTATTATCCAATGAATTATATTGTGTGTTTGCAACTTTCAAATAAAATCTTTGAATCTTCGCATGGCGGATTCCCCTAAAGATTCTAGGCCTTTTTCGTGTGACATATCCTATAATTAGGCTTAACTGTTTTTGAGATATTGACAATATTGAGAGGATATGAATTGTAAATGGTTTAATGATGCAGTAGTCTGAAATTTGGCATATCAATTTGTTTGCTACAATTTTATAATTTAAGGGTTTGATCAAGTGAAAACAGTTTTTGATAAACATTGCATATAATGTAAAATTTTGAATTGGGCAATCTTCAAAATACAAAGTTAGCACCTTTAAATTTGAAAGTTGCAATCTAGAAAATGCCGCTAGAAAAACTAATAGAACTATGGGGTAGTATGCAGTAGTGAGCTATGAGGGCAATTAAAACTACACCGAGACACTCGGAAAAGTTGGTGCTGTAGTACTGCTAAGCAAAATTGTTATTGGTTCATTAGTGTTAAAATGTTTGCGAAACACTCCTTGGCTCAGGTAGGTCCTCAGCTACTGAAAATAACGATTCCTAAAATATCCACATATTGCAAGCCTTATGACACTATTTGACCTAATTCTTTAGTACTAGAGTTATCTAAAAAAGGCATAAGACAAATTTTTCTTTATATACTGGCTCATTTCGAAAGAAAAGATCAGAACCGGATTCAGTTCGGCATTATCTGGAGAGAGGACAAAGTGCTTACTTCTAAAATTTCTTTAACGTCACTTTCCGTAGGTGAACGATTAACCAGTTTTTGATTGGCTACCGCGTCGACTAATAAGTGACCGACGGTTATCTTTGAATTTTGTTGCCGCCGAGTTCTCTTCGCAGCAGCGTTGCCCAACTGGTCAAGTTTTTTTTAATACCAGGATCTGTTTTCTTTTTAATCAAAGATATTTTTTTGGAAATATTACCAATCTTATTACTTGCAATACTATTGCAATCAAGAAAAGTTCCTAGAAGCCTGAAAACAGGTTTTTTCAATTCGCGGCTTAGCTGAAAAATCACTTTATCGATTAACTCAGAATTCAGGCCTGGATTAAAGGGGGAGGGGCTACATGAACTATAGCACAAATCTACAAAGCTTTTTTTTGGTAAAATGTAATTTAAAAGTTGCCGAGCTCGCCTAGATAAGGGGCCCCTTAACACTTATTAGTCCCAGGCCTTGTAAGCAATTAATTAGGCCCTGGTAAAAACAAGAGTAATTTGAAGATGAACTCGAAATATTTTGACAGAGATCCAATATGACGAAACAATATGGCGGCCAAGTGAAATGTTATTGATGAATGAAAATGAAAAATATTATTGAAAAGTTACCTATCTAATTTATCTCAAATTTTACACAAAAATCGGGTATTAGGTAAATTCAAGCTGTAGAACAAAATGTTGATCTTATAAAATACTTCAAAATAAAGCCTAAAAAACTACTTGGTAGATTAATTTCAAATTTTATGCAAGAAATAATTGTGGTATAATAGAGTACAATGTTGCCACAAATTCAAGTGACGGAACAAAATAATGCCAGATAAAATTGTAATTAATCGTGGAATAAAAACAGAGTTTTACATATCTCACCGTTTTAGCAATCATAGATGCCAAATAATTTACCGATTTTTTTTTCTAAATATATTTGAAATTTCAATAAAGAGTACAGCGTATTACATAATTAAACATCATTTATTTCTTTTAAGTAAAAGCTTTGGAAGTTTGTCAACGTCGCACTCCGCCTCAACAGAAATTCTTCAAGCCGACGAGTTCGAGTAACCTAAACTAGTTTTTGTGTTATTAGGCAATCCAAACGAAATGTCAAATTTGTAAACCAACTGACGTTGGTTGGCATTTATGACGCTTGGCTTTATAAGAAAAGCATTGCATTTGCAAACGTAGAAGTCTTTGGATTGTGTTTGGCGAGCTTTGATGTGTTTTTGACTCTATTTTTCTCTGTTAAACTCTTTTCTAGTGATGGAGTGTGAATATCTGCAAAAGTTGCTGGTTGAACATCGAGATGTAGGTAGAAGGTAGGCTTAAAACTATTTTTTTCTTTATTTTGTTTTAATGATAACCTTTGTTTGTTGCAGATATCTCTCTAAATTAAAATTAATAAACGGTGTGGACCCGTTTCTTATTAATACTTTGGATCTAAACTACAGTATTGATGGAGTTTCACCAATTACCAACATGGACATTGTTTTTTATCTGGGTTTATCCCATAGTTTCTATACGAAGGAGCAAATGAGAGCTTTTAAGAGTTTGCAAGCTTACAAATACTTTGAGTTAGGCTTTGTTTTGAAAGTTTATAGTCAGTTTAAAGTAAAATAGTCAAGGACATGTACATTTTAGTTGGAAGTGTAAGGTTTTTTAATTGTATTCAGTGATAATTCTTGTCAGTTTTAGTAGAGACACAACTCGAAAACTTCATACAATTTTGTATTATAATAGTACTTTTTAATTTCAGGTTCACAAAGAGCAAATTTAAAACCATTGGAAGTCTGAGCAATTGTGTCAATAGATGGACGCATATGTACTGCACACTGTACTTGTATGGCGGGGACTGGTGAGATATGTGCATGTAGGAGCAATACTCTTTGCAGCAGAGTATGCTTCTTCGAAGAAAGAAGCCATGTCATGTACCAATTTTCAATCAGTGTGGCCAGTACCAAGTATGGCCACATAAGTTCCGATTGTGCAAGTGAGGGATATGAACTAGAGAAAAACAAATATATGGTCAGAGCATCGTGATATACCTCCAATCTCAGATACAGAATTAGTATTGATGTTAAAAAAAGGTTCTGAAATGGGCCAAAGTTCAACACTAATGAGAGTCGTGGAACCATTTTTCAACTAGGATTTCAGAAGAAATAAATAGGGAAATTCCTTCAATGTTAGAGGTATTTAAAGAAGAGCACATTCACAAAACCTATAATGAAGATTGCAGGAGCTGCAAATTTTATAATTAATAGAGAACAAAGACGTGAGATAGAAAAAGAAGGCACAGTCAAAACAGAAACTGGTACACCCAGAGAGCAGGCAGAGCACTTCTAATTTTAAATTGGTTTGTCGAACCAATAAAATCAATCCATCACTTTCATTGATAAAATCCATATGTTATCCTACACATATACTTTTTACAACAAAGGCTACTTCTTGGGGTTTAAAACATGAAAGTGATGGTGTAGAAGAGTATAGTATAGCCATTATATGGAAGAAGAAAACCATACAAATTTTATTATTAATGAAGTTGGGCTTTTATAGTCGAATGCGGTCTTATCGTGAGGTTGCAAAGGTCACCAACATTATGAACCAAATCAGAAAACACAGTGAATACCAAAATGTTGTATGATTCTTTTATCTAGCTATTAAATCTCGTTGGGCTATTTACAAATATACAGGGTGAAAGAAAATATTTTTTTTTATTATATTACGCAATATTATTAAGATAGCCACTTAATATTATTTTATATAGTATATGCCGAGGGACTAAATAAGAAAATTCGCTAAATATGTATTTGGTTAAAATTTTTCGGTTGCCAAAAATAGAAATACACAAAATGGCAAGCGGCTTAATAAAGTCGGAAGGCGGTTCGAATCAGTGGAACAATCAGGATATGTTCTGTTTATACAGCCACTTAATGAAAGTGAGATTTTTTTATCAATCACCAAAAATTAGCCCCGCTTAACCTAAAAATCTAACCACTTATACAGTGTCATTTATTTAAATGCAGGCCACCTCTGTGCAAAGAAAACTGTTTTTTTTTATTGTGATAACAAAAAATTTTTATTTTGCTAATATATACACTTTTGTTAAAAACACAAGATAATTAGTTATTACTTCCCTCGTGAAATTTTTTCAGATCTTTACGTTTAAGGGTCCCTAGATGCCGGAAAACATGTTTTCTCAATTTCCGTTATGTCTGTAGGACATGTCTGATTTCTTCAAATTTCGTCTAAAATTAAGGGCCATGCATGCGAAAAATACATTGTGTGGTTCTGTTAAGAGTATTTTTGTTTCATCAAAGTTATGATGAACTCTCTCAAGGTGTATTCGTATATGAGCTATTTGTCGAGTCTTCTATATCTAGTTGATGTAATTGGGTTTTACCAGCGGGAATGCGCAATTTTGCTTGTAAAATTCCTAATGTTTCTTTTATTAGAAATTCCCTATACTTCCCTGTGGAGTGATTCCAGTTAACAATTGAATTGTGCGATATAGTGAGACCAACACTGTTGTGTTAATAATGATGGGGGCTTTTCTATAAAAACTTCAAAGCAATCTACAATTACCCTGCATTTATTGTGAAACACTTCCTTAAAACAAGATGGTACATTTTCTGTAAAATATGGCGATCTGGCCATATAATTAGAGATTTAAATCTTTTAAAAAGGATATCAACAATCTTCTTAAAATAACCTGATGCGGTTGTTTGAGCTTCCTTAAGGTTATATGCTAAGAGTTTGAAATTTAAATCTAGCCGTAACTTTATTAAGTTAGTAATAACTGATTAAACCGAGTAAAAGCAGTTGTGCCTAATGTTGCTATATATTCCACTACTGACGGAAATATTAGAAACTTAAGACAGTTTTAATCCATGCCACAATAATATTTCCATTTTTCAATATTCATTTTGATGATATTGATTGATGTTACCCATTAATTCGAATGGGAAATTTTCTACTTTTCTTTGAAGAATTTCTATTTTTCTCGATGCAAAACTTAGTCTTTCAAAACGCAATGTTAGTTCTTCCATTGTCAAATTAGTCTGAGTAGCAACACCGGTATCTCTTCATTCTAGACTGGCATCAAGCTGAAGGTCTTGAGATGAAGCACCTGTCTCATTCTGTTAAACGTAAAAATAGTTTAGTTTGTTATCTAATTAAATATAAAGTAGGTTTGACTGATTTTGATTTAATAAGTCAATTGATCAAGTAATTGGACAATACTTTATTTTGAATGAAAATAACATTTTAGTGAATAACACATTTATAATCTTTGATCTCAAGATTTGAATCATGCATATATGAATATTAAATATTAACAATGTGTAATATAATACAAATTAATAAACTAGTTTTAAACATTTGACAATAAAAAACATACTAAGTAATCAAAAACACTTGTTTAGAATTTTCACTTAATTTATTTTACAAAAATACATGACAATTGTTTCGCCAACATTGTGGCTTCATCAGATAAAAATTAAATTGTGCGATGGTTATTATCTGATTCAGAGAGCAGGGATTGTGGCTTGTCGGATCATCTAGCTCAGGTTCTGGAGATACGGTTTTCCTTCTGTAGTAACTCTGAAACTTCTTATAGTAAAATTTGTAGACCAATAACAGCAGCAGGTAACTTACGGTTCACAGGTTAGTAGAGGGAATTGTTTGGGATTTTCTTAATGAGCCAAGAAAAATCAACTCTTCATTGATAATCTGGTAAATGCATATAAAATTGCTTTTCCGGAGAAAAAATATAATCATAGAAAAAACATATCTGATCACTGCCCTTGGTTCAACTTCCCGGGTTATGTGGGATATTATCAGGGATGGCCGTGGAAGAAAAGATGAGGGGGGAGGACAATCTGGATAACCAGATTCCACCCAAAAAATTTGATGACTATTTTCTTGCCAATATTGCTCAAACTCTTTTAAATGGGATAGCTCAAGATGGGGATGAACCTGCGGATATGGCAAAAAAGGGACCGGGCTTCTCATTTAAATCTGTCACTTACATAGAAGTTAGGGAAAAAATAAAAAATCTAAAAAATAAATCAGCTCGAGATGTGTATGAATTAAATGTACCACTCCTTAAGTCAGTACGGGAAATAATAGTGCATCCTCTAACCAAACTTATAAACATCTGCATAGAAAACGGGTATTTTACCGATATCTTTAAGTGTGCTCTGGTTGTGCCAATTTTTAAAAATAAAGGGAACAGTAATGATGTTGGTAACTATAGGCCCATTTCACTGCTGCCAGCGATGTCGAAGGTATTCGAGAAGTGCATTGCTTTACAGATTACCAAATATTTCGAATCAAATAATCTCTTTACAGAATCTCAACAGGGATTCAGATCAAGGTACAGCATTATCTCAAGCATGGTTGACTTCGTTATAACTCTTCTGGAGGCATTCGAGAATCTTGAGTATGCCAGAACCATCTTTTGTGACTTAAGTAAGTCATTTGATTGTGTCTCGCACAGTGTTTTGATTAAAAAATTAGAGAACTAGAACTTTGATAAGAACAGCCTGCTCCTCATGGAGTCCTATCTCACTAACAGATGCCAGAGTGTGCGGGAGGGTGATATTGTCTCTGTTGGTGTGCCTCAGGGCTCAATTTGAACTCTTCTTTTCCTCATTTATGTCAACAGCTTGCCAGAAAGCAATCCCAATGCAAGCTTCAACCTTTTTGCAGATGACACAGCTATAAGTCTCCGATTTAAAAGAAGTGATGACATTGCAGGGGGAACCAGGGAGGCACAACAGGCAGTGGGTTTGTGGTTTATTAAAAATAATCTTGTCTTGAACCACGACAAGACTAAATGTAAGGTTTTCTCTCTAAGGAGATGTGAAACTGAGTTGGAGACGGAGGATGCAGTGCGGTTCCTAGGCATTACGCTGGATTCAAAGTTGAAATAGGATACCCATATTGAACAACTTTCAAATAAAGTGGGTAGAAATATATTCCTGCTTAGGAATATATCAGGCAGTGTGTCTGAGGGTGTCTTGAGGGCTGCATACTTTGCTCTCTGCCACTTGTTGCTTTCATATGGTGTTTTGGTTTGGGGACAGGCTGCTCAGATGCATAGAATATTTGCCCTTCAACGTAGAGCGGTCAGAATCGTTGCAGTGATGCCATACAGAGAAGATTGCAGAAATGCACAAATGCATTTATGATTTAGAAATTTTAACTTTTCCAAGTATCTTTATTCTTGAAAATCTTATCTTTGCAAAAAATAATCTCCACAAATAGCGACATTCACTCATATCAGACCCGTAATAAAAAAACAACTACTTAAGACTAACAAAGTGTCAAAATGGACCAAACTTTTTGGCAGTAAAATATTTTAATAAACTTCTGCAAGAAGTTAGAGACCTCCCCCTAGGGTAGTTCAAATCCACAGTTAAGAACTTTCTGATTAATAGAGGATTCTATTCGTATGATGAATTTTTAAATTGTGATATGTTATTTTAATATGTTTATTATTCCTGTTGTCCGTTAATGTAAATTTTATCTAACAACTTCTTATCTATATAGGTCTTTTTTAAATATCCTAAATATTTTTATACTTTAGTACAAATACTTAGTTACTCTACTTAATATTAATTTGTAACTTAATTTTATTATGTATGTACATGTATCTTGATTTGTGTATGTCGAAAGACCATAAAATTAATAAACTATTGATTGATTGAAGCCACAGTGTTGGTGAAACAATTGCAGAGTTGTGAAAGTTCCTTCAAAAGAGTATCTAGTTACTTTCTAATAAATGTAACTAGATACTCGAAGTTACTAGTCATTTAATCAAAAAAAAGTATCTTAGTTCTTCATTACTTTCTAAAAGTAACTAGATATTTCAACTAAGTTACTTTGAGAGTAACTATTTACTTTAAAAGTAACTAGTGAGTTAAAAAGTAAGTACTTATAGTAATATCTACTTACTAGTAACTAGATATTACTATCATTTTCTATCTACTATTTCACAACAGGTTTCCAAAACTGGTGAGATCATTACAGTTAAATTAACTATGCCACGGTTAAAGCAAACTAACGTACCTACTAAATTTCCGAACTGTCCCAAATATTTATCAAAAAACCTGTCATTCGGAAAAGTAAAGACGATAAACTTACATAAAAAGAGTCTTAAGATAACTATATTTAAAGTAGAACATTTTCCGGGTCCTTCCTTGGGCTGTTGCAATAAATAACGATTTGCAAACTGTGACATCTGTATGGACAATCGATAAGCATAGAAGTAGATTCACTGAAGACACCATTTTTTACAAGTAATCAATCTGTTATAGATATTCTCCCAATGTTATGATATTTTGTTCAATTTTGTATACAATTAGTCCTCCTTAGGCCTATACATATTTAAGAAGTCATAGGCCAATTATTTTGTCCCACGCTGAAACAATTAAGGGAGTGTGTTATACATTTTCAACCGATCCTCGCATCGATCAAAAATTTTTTTTCTATTTTATGCTCAAAATATTTTTAAATTTTTGAATAACCAAGATAAAAATGTAAGTTTACTTATGGATGAAATTCACATCGATTCATGTTTGGACTATAAAGGTGGAAATATTGTAGGGTCTGTGATAAACAGCAATTTGTTAGCAACAACTGCGTATACATTTATGATTAGGTGTATTTCTTCTAATTTTAAAGAAGTTGTTCACATCGCTCCGGTTTCAAAAATCGACTATCAGTTACTGTTCGATTTTATCAAAACAATTATAACTCGTTTAGAGACCATCGGATATAAAATGTATTCAGTGACAATAATTCGATGAACGGAAAAGCTATGAGTAACTTTTCTCCAAAGAAACAATTAAGTATTGTGTATCGACAACCTGTAGACATTAATCGTCCTTTGTTTTATTTATTCGACTCTGTCCATCTTCTAAAATGTATTTTTAACAATTGGCTTAATACAAATCCCAATCAAGTATTTACTTGATCTTGACTTTTCTACTGGGAAAGAGAAATTTGCTTGCTTTTTCGCACTAAAAAAATGTATGATTTAGAACAAGACAGTTTACTAAAATGTATCTATACCTTAACTTTAAAAGTTTTGTATGCATCTAGTGTGGAAAGACAAAATGTTAAATTGGCATTAAAATTTTTAGTCAATATATTGTTGAAGCACTACAAAATGTTGGAAAAAACATTCCACATTCACAAGACATTGCCGAATTTATTAAAATTATAATAAAATGGTGGAGTATTGTAAATATAAAAACACCGCTAAAAGGGAAACGTTTTCTAGATCATTATCAAGAATCTATTATGAAAGACAAACTAAAGGACACAAAAATCGATTTTTTAGAAAGTATGCTTATTTGGCTAGATACTTGGAAATCGAAATTTTTTCTAATACGTTGACACGGTAAACTTATACTGCTCTATCCCATACTGTCTATAGAATTCTTGAAATTATTAAATACGGTTTTAAGGAACTAAATTTAAATTATATTTTATTGGGAAACAACAAACAGATCCTTTGGAAGGTATAGACAGTTAGCGGGGGGCATTACCATATTTAGTCCTAACACTGGAAACTGTGGTTGAAGATAGATCAAAATACAAGAGTTCTAACCACACTACGCCACAATTTGTTACGTTCTGGACGCGATTTTCGCTAACCAAGTTAGCATCATCAGCAGATGATATAAAATGCTTTTTTCAGTTTATATCATCTGCTGATGATGCTAACTTGGTTAGCGAAATGAGCGTCCAGAACGTAACAAGTTGTGGTGTAGCGTGGTTAGAACTCTTGTATTTTGAATTATCATATTTCTCAAAAATCGTTTTTATCTACTTTAATATCTCTTAAAACAAGAACATTTAATTTATTTTGAAGGATGCAGTATGCATTCTGTAGAAATGGTTGTTAATATCTTAGTATTTCAAATACACTTATAAAAAATTACTATGGGAAGCAAAATGATCGGATGGGTAAACGCTCAGGTAAGAGAAAACTTAACGTTTATTTAAAGTGATGCGATAACTAACACTAATCTGTAAACTGTTTTCTAAATAAAATAAATGAATAAATATTATTATTATAATATTAAAAATATATACCTAACATATCTAAAATCCTATGATAAATTGAATAACATATTTCTCAATAATATAATTTATTGCGAACTTTTGCTGTCTGAGAATGTTTAAAAATATATTTTTACCATGCCTTTGAGGTTAAACTTATACTATAACCAATAAGCTTGGTAATGAATAGACTAAAAAATATTTAAATCTTAATAAGTAGGCGACCTAGAGAATATACGTTTTGTAACTATAAATTTAGAACTTGTTTTAAAACTTTATACTATTTATATTATATTTGAATATAACATAAATACTCGCATAACTTAATTATTTATATACATCTACTTATATATGGCTGTTTTTCATCTCAATATCTTTCTATACCCTTATTGGTGGATTGAAAATTGAATTAACTCTTAATTACTATTTTATTTGTTTCCAATAATCAATTCTAAAGTAAAGATCTTGCTTAAAAATAGTAATAGTGTATGCCGTTTGCGCATACCTTCACCTACGACAGATGACGTCACGTCCAAGCACTTTGTCCTTATTTTCTAGGAGTTGTTGCTTGATCGCATCTGTTATTTTTAACGACTGTAGAATGTCAATCGTAAAACTCTAAAAAACATGTAGACAAGTCTTTGAATAAATAAATGTACAGGAAAGAGCCTAGCCGTGACCTTGACAAGACCGGGAAGATCCCAAGATTCAAAACGATGGCCCGTCAAAATGACAATACCTTGCTGGCAAATTATTCCAGTAGGAATAGAGCCAAAATCACTCAAGTCAAGTCAGAGAATACCTTGTTTCCGGTTTTCAGTGGCGTATCCACTATGAAATTTAGGCAGTAATTTGAAAACCTATACTTTTGAAAGAGAATTATAATTAAGGTATGGGCTAAATTAAACAAGCCAATTAGTGTGATACATTATTTCAGGTGCCAAATTAAAAAAAACTGGTGAAACATTAAAATTCATGTCTTTAACAGCTCACTTTAGATATTATTAAATTTTACTTTTTACATAATAAACTTTCGTATAAATACCCTAATATTTATTCAGGGGTTTAAGTTTAACGGCGAATTTTTCTTGTTTGTTTCATTTCGACTGTCCTTTTGTATTTCTGCTTTGTTTTTATTACTTTACTTGAATTTAATAAATAAAATTTAATGATTTTTTTAATAAGCAGAATGGTTATTTTTAGTTGAACTAGGAAATTATATTTTTTCTAAGTAACTAAAATTATTTAGAAAAGTCAAGTAGATAAGAAATATCAACGCATTTAAGTCGGAACAGGCCATAAATAACTAAATATACATAATTTTATTAGTACAGTCTAAATTACGTTTTAAATAAAAACAAGCACAAGTATTATTATTTCATTTAAATTTACTCAAATTTAGTACATAACAAAACATTAGGTAAATACCTATTTACGAAATATCAACATCTAAGACACATTAGGTTAGAAGAAAATTTGTATTAACTATACAAATAAAAACAGAACAAATTAAAATAGAACTGCTATTATATGGTACCAATAAATTTTATTATAGGTATCCAATGTTTTAAAAGTACTACCTTTACACATTCTGATTTGTAAAATAGTGTCGTCTGTAAGATGAAGGTTATATAGGTACGGTTATATAGGAAGTTCCTACGCTTTCATTTTTATTTAGTACTTCCTAGTCTGCATAAACTCTTATTAAATCAAAGTACAATAGTCAGTTATGATTCTTGTTTCGAAGTGCAATAACACTCGCTTAAGATGTCAGTGTGCATTTTTTTTGTAGAAAGCGCAATTTATTCATTTTACAGTAGTGGTAGACACAGTTTTTGGGAAAATTAGTGGTGAATATATATATATATATATATATATATATATATATATATATATATATATATAACCGACCGACTCATCGATTACTGCGCGATGGTTTGACCAATTTATTTATCCAAATTACACTCAAATCAAACAAATTAGTGGCCGTTTTTCAGTCAGAGTTTGGGCTTATATAAGCGCCCAGGGCACAGTTATTTCTCCAAGAGTTGAAATTGTATGCTAATTTTGATATTAGTGAATTTAATATATATCTTTGAAAGTAACCTAATATAAAACAAATCCTTCAGTTACGTAATAAACCTTAATGTACCTTGAAAACAACTCAAGCCGTATGGTTGTAACCTAGGAAAACACGTGAAAATAAAAGTCCGTATTACCAAAATATCCTAAAATGGGGTTATACTGATTTGACACGTACGGATTTATCTGACGCTAACTGTACCTATAGGCCTCTTTTTCCTAAAAAGTCTAAAACATGAAATAAAATCTCTAAAAGAGGATTTCATATTTGTTTGTTTGCCTTTACTGTCTGTGAAACAAATAACATTTGTTGAGTAATATAATCAAACTGTTTTCCCTTCAGCACAATAATCAGACCCAAAAAAGGAGAATATAATGTTAGATATTAAAACTTATTGTGTCCCAAAAAAATTATTCCTAGAAACCCATAACTCCAACTTTTTTTCCGTTTTAAAACATATTCTTAAGGTAATTTAAATGTTTTGACCTAACAAAATATTACATGAAGTGTTACGCTACTGTGTTTTATATATACCACTTGGTTCCTAACATAACTGTTTGACACTTTAAGAATTATGATTTTCATTATAAAAACAATTATTTCTGCCCTTAAATGGGATTTAAAACTGTCTTGTTAATTTCTTTACTTACGAAAATACAAATGCGCTTACCGCTGGAACGAAAATCCATTTTGTGTATTTAGGATAATGCAAACGACCAAAAATGTGTTTGTTACATTTTATAACACACATAACGTATTAATCAACTTTTATATTAATTCGATGTGTGTTTGACAGCACACGTCAACAAATCAAAATGTAAACTTCAGAAAAATAAGGTCCCAAAAATGACGTAGTTCCGTCAAAGCCTGCTAATTTAAAATAATGCATGGGGCTCTTTCCTGTTGTCTATTTATTCAAAGAGACAAGTTCTCTTATGTTAAGAAATGAAGTGAATGACAGTGAATTTAAGTGACGCCCAAAATGCAGTTATAGTCATTAAATCATTGAGAATTAAGGGAAATTAAAAAAAAAATAAGAATGGAAAACAACAAAGATCGCTAAAGCACAATAGCGGAATTTATTTTTACAAACTGTTTTCAATTTCACGTGAGCAGAGGGATCAATTACTAGATTAGAGATATACTACAGAGAAGTATTAGGTACTGTGCATATTTGCAATGATTGCAGGTTGACTTGGTATAAAGTTCTTTTTTAAACTCAAGTTATTTTATAATTAGTCGGAACATTTTAAAAGGAATGGATTTTTTTTCTTTTACCTTTTTCTCAACAATTTGTCAGTCTGAACCTAACCAACAATAGATTTCATTTAGGTGCTTTTCTGGAAATATTAATATCACTCTAAACTTAAATATTTAAAATAGCCTGAAATATTCAAACAGGATAATAATTTTAAATATATTTAATTCGAATTTAAATTTATTTAAAAAATATACTGAAGACAAAGCTTGTTTCACATCAAATAACAGTGTCTATAGAGAAAAATCAATGTTGTTTAACGCAAATACTAAATTTTAAAATACGCGGTAAAGTAGATTAATAAACACCCTCAGTTATCATACAGTGTCAACTCAGAGTGACTCATTTTGAATGGTCCGCAAGGGTTTTGAAATACTAAATATTTTTTCATTTTTTCAGATTAGTCAAAAATTATGTATTTAATGGCAAAAAAGGATTATAGTTTATTAACCCAAATCCTATAATAGTTTAGAAATGATTAGTATTCAAAAATATTGTTCTTAGGTCTCAGACCTTTGTGGTCTATCCAAACGTAAACAAATCAAAAATTGACGATAAGTATACTTAAACTTCAGTTAGACAGGTATTCGAATCTAAATGCTAATAAATCCAGCCTTTTCCTTCAGATTACAGAAACTTGTCTCAAAATGTTCAGTTGAGCATGAGATTTAAAAAATCTGCTAACAATTCGACATATCTAAAAGTCTATTTTGATTAACCTGATTAATCCATGATATGGACATATTGCACTGAATATATAACGTCTTTAGACGTCTTAGACAATGTTTTTTTTTAGTGGTGAATGGTTGCCTTAACGACTTCATTGTATTACTCGTATTTAATTGGGGTCTCTTAATTTTTAACAGAACCTCTATTTTGTTACGCCTTGTTTGAGAGGTTTTCAGCTTAGCTCCTTTTATGGAATTTTGATTTTCAAACACGGGTATAACTTAAGTGTTTTTAAAAAGAACAAACACAATATGATATAATTTATGACCATATGTCTGACTTTTTATTGTGGTGTTAAATGTTTACGTAATGCCAATTTTATAAATAAAAGGGTCCTTACACATATTCGTAATAAAACATTCATAATACTTATTACTTTCGAAGCTGAACTAAATCCATTTACTGCTATTATGATCTGTTAGTCTAAAAGGTATCGGTAAATATAATAAATTTTAATATACAAGAGTTCTAACCACACTACACCACAACTTGTTACGTTGTGGCCGCGCGTTTCGCTTACCAAGTTAGCATCATCAGCAGATGATATAAACTAAACTTCTAACCGAGACTATTTATAGGTAACACTTGGTTGCACCCGACTGCACCGTTGTCAAGTAAACAATAGAGGGGACTATAGGGAATAGGCCCTCTGTCTTTATTTAGTGCTTTCTTACCCCATTTAACTATTTCTATACTCTCAAATGCATCCAATAATCTATTATTAAATACATTTTTAATCAACTTAAGATTATTTATTCCTCTTCGGTGATTGTTTTCCAAAGCATGTTGTTAGGACATAATAAATATCAACTGAAGATTAACAAAAATTTTTTCGTTTTTTTTTTATATTTTTATTTCAGATAGGAGGCTTAATCAAGTTTTATTTATATTTGATTACTCATAATAATGACTGTTAAGTGTCTAAAATGTTGTGGTTTGTCGAAAAAAGAACGATCTGCTAAATAAACAAGAAAATATTTTCATTTGTAGAATATTAAACAGTTTATTTACGCCATAACAGATGTCGAGTAGATTTCTGGATGCTTTTGATGATTAGATTCTGGTAATAACGCAATATTTTTGTTTCAAATATTTTCATGGTAACCTCAAATATATACAAGATAGTTATTTAGTTAAGATTTCGATATAATTTGAAGGAATTCAGTGACAGATGAAGTATGACGGTGCTTATAGAAAATTCTCACATTCGTAACGAATTTTATTCCAAGATATGCAATAATCTTATAATTATTTGCCTTCAGGTTTTTTTCTTTACTTTGGCAATATGTGATGTTTGTTTATTACGGTTAAATAAGCCATCTTAAAATTAATTTCCGTGTACTGTCTATTGAATAATGTTTTAATAAAATGTTATTATTTTTTACAGCCTAACAGAGATATCAAAATATCTGGCCACGTCAGCTGGGTTAGCAAATCCACTTTGGAAGTTGTAGTTTGGCTAGAACAGTTTGATGATGGTCATTGGCAACGAATTACCAGAGCGTTATTTTTACTTGCAGCCAGGGATCCTACAAATGCATATGCTACACCTATTAATCCTATAGAGCCAGCAAATGAGAGGGAAAAGATTATCTTGTCGGGGGGCGAAGATAGAAAAAAAGGACGACTGGAAAAAGTCTCAGCTCACGTATCGAAAAAAATGCCTAGCGCAGAAGAACAAACATTACTACACAAAATTTATATTAAAACCACCGATTCGACTGATATTAGCATGGCAAAGAAAATATTACCTCCTAATTCTGCTTGGATGAGTAGCAGCAAAACCTCAAATGTTATTTTAGCACAACCAGAAGATCGTAATTTACATAACACAGTATTTGGTGGTTTTATAATGAGACAAGCTACCGAGTTAAGTTGGATCGCAGGTTATATGTTTTGTAAGTACAGACCACGAACCAGAAGTATCAGTGATGTTTCGTTTAAAGAACCAATCGCTGTTAACTCTTTGATTCAGATGCACGCCACTGTAGTTTACACACGAAAAAATTTCATGCAGACTGTAGTATTCGCTCAAGTATATAATCCGCTATCTGGTTTAACATCCACCACTAATGCATTCCATTTTACCTTGGAGGCTCCCGATATTGTTCCAGAGGTTATACCACAAACGTATTATGAAGCAATGTTGTATGTTGATGGTCGAAGACACTTCCAGAAAGATTTAAAAGACACTCAAGGTGCTTTTGAGAGCAAGCTTTGATAAAAGGTAAAAGCTGTAAATTAACTACTAATATGTTGTTTCTTTTTAGGACACCCATAAGAAAAAAAGAGGTGCTTGTATTGTATATTTTTATAGAATATTTATTAAGTTTTATGGCAACTTTACTTATTAAATGTACTCTAGTCAGGTTATTGTTAGCTTATTTATTTTTGTCCTGTTTTGTAAAGTGACTTTTTTTGTGCAAAATAGAATTTTACTAATTTATTATAGTTTTTTTACAATCTTTAAATTGAAAATGTATTTCGTGATTGTGCATTCCATTTTACCTTGGAGGCTCCCGATATTCTTCCAGAGGTTATTGCACAAACGTATTATGAAGCAGTGTTGAATGTTGATGGGTGAAGATACTTCCAGCAAGGTTTGAAAGACACTCATGGTCTTCAGGGCAGCAAGCTTTGATAAAATATAAAACTTGTAAATTAAGTGCTTTTATATTGTTTCCTTTTAGGACGCTCATAAGAAAAAAAAAGTTTGTTTGCATGGTATATTTTTATAGATGTTTATAGTTTTATGACAGTTTTACTTATTAAAAGGTATTCTAGTCAGATTGTTGTTAGCTTATTTATTTTTGTAATAATAAAAACCTTATTTCAAGTCGTCTTGTAAAGCATTTTTTATGCAAAATAGAATTTTACTAATTTATTGTAGTTTTTTTAAAATGTTGAATTTTTGAAAAAGCATTTCGTCGTTGCAAAGTCTGTCTATCTGTTATTGCCAGCAAAATGTTTAAAATATCACTATCAAAAATCAGTAAACTGGCTTTACCCGGAACTCCCCTATTTGTAAATGAAAGTGAAGTATAACCCAGTTTAGTTTCATACGTAGTTGTGTAGTATTTTTTTATTTTTGAAAACTGGTAGGATAGCATTTGCGAATGATAAAGTTAAATTTAATTTTAGTGTTTCGTGTCAGTTTGTTCATAAAACAATTCTACATTTGAAAAGTCACTTTTTATTATTGTCGGAACCTTAATAACGACGCTAAAAGCTAAAACAGTAAATAATCTTTAGATTTGGATGTTCATTTCAAATAATACAAAAAAGGAGAACATAAACAACCTTATCACACCTATTGTTCATTGTTGTAAATTGAATTTATTATATTTATTGAAGAACCAGGTTGGTACTGTCTGTCGATATTGTACTAAACTTGGTACAATATGAGATCTTTTAAGTGCTGCAAGAAAAAGACTATTGCTGCATATCTTGTTGCGGTATATTTCATAACAGCTGTATGGAACGAATGTCACAAATTATAAATCTTGGTGGTTATAAAATATTTTGTTCAGAAGAATGCCAAACAATTTACAACGTAAGGGATGAACAGGAAAGAGTTCTTAATGGGCAACTAGAATAATTAAAAAAGGAATTGAGGGATAAGGACAGACATATTGAAAAGTTGAGACGAAATAGTTAAGTGTTTGAGGATGAGGTGTCAGAAGCTGAAAAAACATACACTTGGAAGGAGACAAAAGAGAACATGGTACAGAAAATTGAAGAACTGAAGGCACTTAACAAAAATCTATTAACTACAATAAGTACACTAGAACAAGAAAATGAAGTTTACTCGTCAGACCTAAAAAAACTCCGCCAAACAATATTCAATCTAGAATCCAAGGAGGAAAATCAGTTCAATCAGGCAACAGTCAAATAATAAACCGCACGGGTGAACTCCAAAATATTAGTAAAAGTCACTTGACAGAATTGCAAAGCCAGGTTGATAATGCTATTTCCACTATTAAGCAGGGTACATTCTTCACGCCAGAAGTAGCTCAACAGTTATTTTCATCCATACAAGATCAAATAGCTGTCAAACTTGATTCAGTTGCGGGGTCTATCAAAGAATCAAATGTGTAGCTAATAAAAATGCTGACTTCAGACAAACAGAGTGTAGTAACGGAAGCTCACAAAGTATCTTTTTCTTCTGAACTCTTCAATCAGCTTCAGCAGAAAATCTCACAAGTCTCACAGGACGTCAGGGTCTTGAAGAATGAAATTGAAATCCTTAAAAGAAAAATAAATGACGGATCTGCTCCTGTTAGGAACACTGCTGTCGCGGCATATGTGTCTGTAGCATATTCGGGAAAAGCTAATGGAATCCATCCCAATAGCCAAACCAAAACTACTACTCACCAAAACAAACAACAAACAACCTCAGGTACTCAAAATCAACTAAAGACCGTCAGCAGCGATTCGGGCATCAGCCTGGATCTAATCCAGTCTCTGCCTGCCATACTCCTGGTCTGAGTCATTCTGTTAATGATAGCGATAGTTTTAATTTAGCGATATTACTGCAGTCTCTGTCCCTAAATATTGTACTGTATGTGAATCACTGTTCTCTCTCAACACTAACTAGAAACAATGTTAAATCACAAATTAAATTCAAACAATATTATATGTAAAGAAATTATTCAAAATAACACTAATAGAACATATTTCATTTAAAGTTATCGCGGTTATAAGAGAATATATATTGTAAATAACTTCAGGACTCTCGAATTTTATTTAAATAATGAAAAGTGGACTGATATTTATTTCGCATGGTCTAGTGGAGAAAATGTAACATGTTTTTTGAAACTTTCCAGCATTATTTTAACATTTGTTTTTCTCCAAAAAATATTAAAAATTCGCATTTCTTAATAAAAGTACCCGTTCTATCAATGCTTCTCTTTTTATTAGGCCAGTTACTCCCGATGATCTAAGAATTGCAATTAATAAAATGAAAAATAAAAAAAGCAGGATATGTATTCCATCAGCTCTTTTGTCGTCAGGTCTTGTCTATAACTAATCATTGAACCATTAACGGATATTATTAACACTTGCATCACTGAAGGACACTTTCCAACGAAACTAAAATTGGCTAAAGTAGTGCCTGTCTTTAAGAAGGGGGATGCTCATAATGTTGAAAATTATCGCCCAATTTCAATTCTTCCAACTTTCTCAAAAATCTTTGAAATGATATTATTTCAAAGCCTCCTTTCATTCTTTGAACAGCACCAAATTATAACACCTAGTCAATTTGGTTTCAGAAAAGGAATATCAACCATGGATGCAATCCATCAATTAACAGAATACGTTTATGAGTCATTTGAACAGGGAGATAAGTGCGGGTGTGGGCTTACAGATTTATCCTCAGCCTTTAACTCTGTTGATCACTCCCTCCTATTGGCTAAACTGCATTATTACGGAGTTCAGGGCAATTGTCTGCGGATTTTTAAATCATATCTCAAGGACCGCTACCAACAAGTGTTTATATCAGAGAAATTTAGTTCAGTGCTTCCAGTGAGGCGAGGTGTACCGCAGGGGTCTATCTTAGGACCCATATTGTTCCTTGTGTACGTGAATGATCTCCCTGGTGCTATTTCATTGGAACAGTTAACTTCAGTTTTATACGCGGGCGATACTTCTTTTTTGGTCAGATATTGTAAGGAACTATCGTTTGGTAATAGTTTCCAGTCAGTATTGGAGGAGGCAAAATTGTGGTTTACTGCAAATCAGCTGTTTCTAAACGAATCAAAAACAACTCTATTAAAATTCCATCTTCGCGGTAGTGACGAACTTAATAAACCCAAATTTCTAGGTGTTTATATTGACACTTCTCTTCACACATCATAAAATTGAACGAGCGACTCTCAACATCTCTGTTTGCAATTCGAAAAATTCGTATTACAGTGGGACAATATGCGGCCTTAATAACATACCACGCCCTCTTTTACTCTCATTTATCTTATGGTTTGCTAGCCTGGGGAGATGCTGCCATTACTCATCTTGACATTATATTTGTTAAGCAAAAAAAGGCAATTAGAATAATTGCGAATATATCATCAAGGGATAGTTGCAGGTCTTTTTTTTCGTCGCTTCGTATAGTCACGTTATATGGTCAAATATATACGAAATATTAACATACATTAAAAATCACCTTGACAAATACCGATCTCACTCGACCATTCACGATCACGACACGCGTTTTAAAAATAATATCATAAACCTAATACACGTTTGCAGAAAACATGGGAGCTATGTTGGAATAGATGCATTTAATTTGTTTCCCTTAAATTTCCGGGAATTAAACCTGAATAGTTTTAAACTGAGACTGAAAAGGTATATTGTACATTTAGCACCTTACTCCATTAGTGATTTTAAGCAGGCCTTGAGAGAAAGCAGAGACTTCAATATTTTACTTTAATTAAATGTATTAAGTTAGTCAATATTGTTATGTTTTTTTTATAGTATCTTTTTTTTAATTACTTTAAGTTAGTGACTTAATTATGAAATGTATTTTTTCCAGAGACAAATATTATTATTATTATTATTATTATTATTATTATTATTATTATTACTTATTGATAAAAGATTGGATTCACACCAAGTGAAGTTCCATAATAAAGCCAATTTTATTTTGCATTTTCTATTCTCCCTTGATTCTTGCGTTAACTATATAAATTGGATAAGTATGGTGCTGGCTAGTCTATGAGCTGTCGTTTGTCATAAAAAAAGGGGATACACATTTTATTATGTGCCCATTTCCTTACCTTAATGAATCTTACCCATTACCCATATTACAGTTTTTTTGCAAAATTTAAAGTTGATTAGTTACCACGAACATATCGAAATATCCGAAATGTCATGGTTCGTAAAAATCTGAAGATTATTTTTTCAAAATTGCAATACTTTTTCCTACAAATTTTGCAAAAATCAAAGTTGATAAAATTCTATTTCCTGGATGGAAGAAAAATCATCTTTTTATAGAGAAATAAAGATGGCAATGTATTTTATTATAGATTATAAAAAACTAAACTGGCTTTACTTGGAGAACTTTCTTCGTTATCAATCCTTCCTTTTATCAGGAAATATGAAATCTTCGAATCTGTTTAGGTCCACGCCTATTTATTTATTAATTTTACACATACCAAGTATTGTGTCATTATTACGAGAGATGCTTGGGTTATACAGGTCGGTTTTACCCATAAGTTCGTAATTAGGAAAGTTTCATTATTCCGAGTTCTTAAGTTCATCTCATTTGCCTCATGAAGTTTTAAAGTTATCCAATTTATTTGGTTCACCAAATTTAATTCATCTGTCTACTTCGCATCAGTATGTAAAGGACTCAATAGGAAGGATTCGAAGATATATCCGAATACTCTAAAAAGATGAATCGGTGGAATAATGTAAAAAAAACACTAATTTTTATTTTTTTTATCAAAATGTTTATTTCAACTTGATATTTGTAAAGTGACTAGAGTGAACTGATTTCATTCTTCAGTATTACTGCTGAGCATAATTACAATTTACAAATTTCTCTGCTGGTAGAAACATGTGTATGACGGCATTCTAGGTAAACCGTTATGTAGTGCCCTCAGTATATACAGTGCAGCTATTTAATGTCTTACCCCCTTTATTTTTGTTTCCCTCGTAAAAGGGAAGTATTGTAATCGTAAAAAACCACTCTCCGAGATGTTTTCAGATCCCTAAATGTCGAAAAACATATTTTCTCAATTCCGTCTGTTCGCGGCAAAGTTAAAAACTCCTTACTCGATTGACTTCAAATTTCGGTCATAAATAAGGGTCATATTATGGAGATGACCTTAGAGTAAGAAAAGTAAGAAATAAAGGTAGAAATCGCAATTCATTCATAAATCACGTTAGGGGTATGACCCTACTTTTCACATTCTATCGACCAATGTTTACGATAAAACAAAAGGCGGAGATGACCCATGTCCAAGCCATGGCCATTTCTTGACGACTGCCGGTGGGGGCACGAGGTTTTACTTCCAGTATAAGATTTTTCCATATCTTCACGTTTTAGAAAAAACGAAATTGTTTCTCACGTCTTGAATTAATTACCTACAAATTTTGAAGAAATAATCGTTCGGCAACATGCATATCAGATGAATTTCTTTCCTCATTTCAATATCTAAACTCAAACCATTAGGTAAGTTTAAAAGAAAATTAGGTATTTATATATTATACTTTTAGCCTTTTACACTAAAAAACAATTGTTTTTAACATGCTTTTATTGGCTTCCCTAGTTGTCTGATTATATGTTTGTATGTCTAGTTCCAATCTTGTAATAGATTACCTAATTTTTTAGTCAACATTTAGGAATTCAAAACGCCGCGCCAAAACGTCCGTCGAATGTACTTGTGTAGATTAAATGAAATTTAAGAGTTCCAGACCGTCTTCCGGTTTGTCTCGTCGAAAGCAAACCTCTGTGTTATTAACATAAGTGGTTCCACGTGTTCGGTTTTGCTGCTTTATTTCGGGGGGAAGCGGGAGACTCAACCGCTCAGAGTGGAAACTAACGACCCCGCTAGAAAGGGAGCAGACGCTGTGTACGTGTGAGGTCTGGTTCCTGCATTCTATCCCGTTCATCTGCCGCAGTTCTACATAGAATATTAGCGTAATGGCCACTATGTGCCGGGAGGGGTAAGCTTGAAAGAAAAGGTCATCTCGTGAAACCGGTAGTACTCTTAAGGGGCATCTAGTGGAAGCCAAGTTGCATTTCAAAAATTAAAAAGTTAACTGAAAGATTCGGGGTGTTCCGGGAGCTTAGAGCTCGCCATCCGGACATCCTACCGTATTGGCCTGGAGCTGAAAGCAAAAAAGTAGCAGCCGACTCTATATTGGAAAAGAAAGAAAGAGTGCTTTCCTTCTTTCTTTCCCAATATGACTTTAAAAATCATGTCAACATGTCGGACGGATTTTAACATTTGTGCGGATTATTTAAGAGTGCAAATCCACGCTATAAAATTTCTCGTGTTCATTTTTCGAACTCAAACCTCAAGCGCCACTCTGTAGATGACGCATCAATGTCGGAATCCGATTATTTTTTAATTTTTTCCAAAATAGGCCATATAAATAAATTAACACGTTCAATATTTAATTTAATAACATATTTATGTACAAACATTACATAAAATCTATCAAATACTATGCAAATAAGTAGTTTCACTTTTAACGGAAAAATTCAAATATTTCAGAAAACGCTTAACAGTGACGCAACGTTGTGGTATCCCCTCCATCCCAAGCAAATAACTTTAGGAGTTTTACATTCCTTTGATAGAAAATTCAAAATATTGCACATGGCATGTATTTCTTGCCTCGTTGATATATCTATCTTTGTTGCGAAATGAAATAGAACGACAGAGTGCTGTTAAAGAATACCTCTTTTACATATTATAATAAATATGATCTCCCCTATTGACTGTTTTTTTATCAGCTAGCCGAAGTAATAATTGCAAGGCCTTTCGACTTTCGGCACCTTTCGGTGTTTGCCGATAAAAACCAGTTTTTTTAATATCTAAATACCCGGAATATTGGTTTCCTTATATTTTTATGATAGCTTGAGTCTTGGGTTGAGAATTTCCTGTTTGTTTATTATAGGTGTGTTTTAAAATAAGGGAGTGGCTATTCTGCCGACCGGTCGGCAGTTTAGACGATATGACTATTAAACCGACCAATCGGCAGAATAGGTATTAATGCTAATCAACCGTATGTCATTTAAGCTTTACTCATAAGTATATGGTATTTCCAGTGATCCCCTGTACATAAGATAAATTTTATTGTAATCATGTTTTCCCCCTAGTACTTACATAAAAGAATTCAGCCATTTATAGGTACAAATAATATATGGCTAAAATATGCAGATTTCGTAATAAACTGATATTATATGGGGTTTCAACTTGGTACAAAGCTAACAAACATTGTATAAATTGTTTTTTTTTAATTTAATAATACCTAATGTCACACATAAATGCTTACATACGTCAGGTGGTGAAATAAGTTAACTTTTTGCACAATTTCATTAACCTACAGAAAGCTGTCTCATTTTAAAAATGCCATATTGGAGCGTGGAGAAATATACCTGTAGTTTGGTTAGTACCTATCTACAAATATTTACTTATTTTATTCAGCATTATGTAAGTTTTATATAAAATTTGAAATGATGCTTTTACAGGGTGTCTATTTTAACTATTGCTATCTCCAAAATGTTAAGAGTTACGAGGTCAGTTAAATTAGAGAAAATGTGCCAATTTCTAAGCTCACTTAAGATCCAGTAATTTTATTGCTAAATTATTTTTGGTTTCAGAGGTACAGAATTGAAAATAATACATTTTGTTTTGCTGAACTTTATTAACTTCAATATACTTAATTACTAAAATAACATAGGTTTTAGGTAGGTATATGATATAGCTACCTATTCCAAAAACAAAATAAAAAACTCAGAAAGCACAGTATAAAGTCCATATGACACTACAGAAATAATCCTATTTTTATCTGAGGAAATAACAGTCATCTAGCTATAAAAATAATAATACTGCTTGCTCTCTAGCCCTTTGGTATCGGTTAAAGATTTAAGTAATAAAATCACATTTTAATAATTTTGACAAGAAATACAAAACCAATTTTTAGATTTTGGTACTTTAGTTGCCTTTATACATTTGAAATGATACCAACTAAAACAAGAGTCACATCTAATTGTATCATTAATGATTGATAATTGGCATACGCCACAAAACCATTTGCATTTGCTTTTCATTTGTTTAATTTTTTTTTTCAATTCGATAAATGCATCCATAGTAAAAAACCTTTCTATCTCTTCAATTTTAATTTCCGGCTCAATGAGAAGTGGATTAATCTTCTCAGCTTGTATTTTTAAATCCGTAATCTCGACTAAACTATTACTCGAAAGGATTGACTGAGTCTTGTTTTCATCATACAAAAATGCTCCCAACATCGTTTTATATCTAGAATATTCATTTTTTTCCCATAAGGGTTTTACTTTTTGGGACTTTTTTATCCCAATGACTGTGTTCATAAAACCCCGTGGGCGACCTTTATGCTTTATTACAAGAGGTAACTTAACATTTTTAATATTACAATTATTAACATCAACTTTTGTTTTCAGGTCGAGTTTGGGGCTATTGTCTTTGTAACAAGATATAATTGATTCAGGAATTACATCTACACAGGCATCAGTATGGACTATTGTTTCTCCATCAAAACTGTTTAAATTCAACATAGCATTTTCCAGCGTATTTTGGTTTTGTTTTTGCATTTTCTTGTCAATCACATTACTATCAATATTATTGTTTTTCTCTTGGTTGTCAATATTAGGACTATATTCAGGCACATTCAACAATTCGCTATTTTCATTACTATAACTGTCTATATTAGTATCACATTGATCATCACAATTTCTATTGGAGTATTGATTAAAGTGAGTTGAGACCTCATCATTTTCTTGTATCCTTAATAAGCTCAACTGAATATTGTTGGATTCGCCGTATATATTTGTCATTTGCTCCAAGCTAGTTACAGATGATGCTGTATTAGCAGCAGCTTCAGGCATGGTATCAGTTAGTTGGTCTATGTTAACTTTCTCCACAATTACAAAGTCTTTTCGTTCATTCATAAGCTCTGTTAATTGCTTAACCACCTCTATTTGATTTTCAAACTCAGTAGTACCAAATTCTGATATGACGTCGGCAAGCTTTTGGCATACTCTGGTGGCAGCTTTCCACTTTTCATTATGTGAAAAAACTTTTTTGTTTGTCTGAATGAATGATAAGTTAATATCTTCATTTATACTTTCTACAGTGTTCTCACTTTCATGCTGGATTAAATGTGACTGAAAATAATGACTTTTTGTAAATCTGTTACACACCAAAGTTTCACAGTAAAGTGGGATTTGCTCATTTTTTCTTAAAGCAAAAATATGTTTACAAGCTAATTTCATATTTTTCCAAAAATTACATACACATGACTCAGTTGTGGCATCTTTTATCTTTTCAACTTGATATTTACCATTTTTGTTGGGATTTTCAGATAATTTTACTTTGTCAGCTAAGGCTATTTGTTGAAGTATAAAACTTAAAGCATATGGTGTAACTAGTTTAGAGTATTTATCTTCATCACTACCATTTGCATAGCCTGTTACCAAATTTTTTGCCTGAATCATATAAACATTATGGTCTTTTTCATTACGCATTACTTTAATTACTGTTAAAAATTCCCTGTAAAATGTATTAAGGTCATTAAATTTGGAGCAAACTTGTTTTATCTTTTGATTGATGTTTTCAAGGGCATTTGTAGTACTCATATTAAATGTTAAACACTGTTTTTTTAGACCTTCTACCCATTCATTTCTAATGATATGCCAATTGTCATTAAAATATGCTGTAACTTTTGGAAGGTTAAGATTAATCAGTCGATCGTAATGATTAAGATATTCATCCTCAGTATTAGAGTAAGCCAACTTCTGCAATATGGAAAGGCAAATTTGCCGTTGACATGAATTTATACCCATGGCATCTATAGTAATATTCATCTTGAATGATTTTAGCACATGAAATAAACACAGCAATGTATTTATACCAGGAAATTCGTCAGCAAATACTTTTCTTTCGGTAAAATCCTTGTCAGTGAATAGTGTTTCTGTTTTTTGCCAGCAAGTATTTTCATTTTTAAATATTTGTATCATTTTCCTGATAACCATTTCAGTTTCATTGGCTAATAGGAATGTTGCAACTATTTCGCTCTTACCATTACCATCAATAACAATTATGATATATAGAGGCATTCTTAGATTATTTAATTTGTATGTCGCGTCACATAATATTATCTCAGGATAACATTCATAAAATCTTTTCATATCTTTATTTTGGTAATAAATCCCTATTAGTTCATTATTATCATCTACAAGTACTTCAACACTGCTTCCAATTTCATTTTTCAAAAACTGTACTGCCTCTTGGATATTATTTTTAGGGCAGTTCTTCAATAATGAGTATCTTATGTTACCCAAGTCTTTTAAAGTTATAATTTTTCCCGTCTTCTGAGTGACATACTGCTGAAGTAGTTTCTTATTACATTTCAGTGTAAGTAGTTTTTCCACTTCTGGTCTCTGCTCTGGTGATATTCGTCTTTGTTTAGGGAGATGCAAGTATACCTCTTCAGATGTTTCGTGATTATGTTGCTCATTTATCTCAGCCAAAATCAAATACTGCCCGTCTTGTGATAAGCCAAATCTAAGTTTAAAGTTGCAGCCTTCTTTTAATGTACTACAATAAAAAATAAAGCATGGTATTTTTAATTTTTCATAAGAAATGTTAAGTATTGTTTTTTTTTTCTGAAATTAAAACAAAGTATTATAGTCAATTTAAAACAAAGATGCATATTTCATAAACATTGATAAAATATGTATGGGCGGTGCTGAATATTCGAAACAGGGTTGTATTCAGTTACACCTGAATGTATTTAATTTCACCTATATGTATTAATTGAGCAATTTACCTTTTTTGCTTTCTCAATAAGATAATAATTATATTTGATAAACAAATATATTTTGAATTTATATTAAAATAATAATTTACATTCACAAAATTATTTACATATAGACCTTAATGTGGCCCCCCGCTCACCATGTGCGTTTGTTTTCTTAATATGCTTCTTGGTTTTAAATAAACTATAGCAATTACCTGGATTTGCGTTTTCCAGTAGCCGAACTTTTAAATTTTCGTCCTCCTTTTACACACCCATATACTAATGAGTAGTATTTTAAAACCAATTTTGCACCTGTTATCCTTTGGGGCTTTGTTTTTCTTATATTCTCCAGTGTTTTGGTGTCCCTCATATATAACTGACAAAAGTGGGCTTTTTCATAGTTTTGAATAAACATTTGGAGTTGCTCAAAAGACTCAAACTTTTTTCCAATTTCCATATCTAAAGCAAAAACTACTATAAATCATGTGCCATATAATTTCCATTAAACTATTATTATTAATTAGGGAATTCTTTAAAATTTGAACTTAAATAATGTAAATGTAAACAATATAATTGGTAGAGATCGATAAATAGGTAACTCGAAAATTACTAGACTCAACTCATCCAATATCCAATCTGCACCTATAACAATAATAACAATATGAAGGCTAAACACAAACTCAATTACATTAAATACATAAATTCTTTAGAGTTAAAGTCTCTTACCTTAACAAAATGATGTCAAAAATAAATTAAGAAACTTCCCACTACCACTAAACATAAGATAAAATCACAGAGGCGTTTTATGTTTCTGAATATCACTTCTTAAACTTGTTTGCATTCAATTCTGAAGTACCTTAATGACTTTGGCGCCAAATTTTGTTTGATCGGCATAATAGCCAACACGCGACTAAATGTTATTTTGCCGAACGGTGTGCGGCCGATTAGCAGTAAAACCTATTCTGCCGATCGGCAACGATCAGTCGGTTTAATAGTTGTATAGCCTAATCTGCCGACCGGTCGGCAGAATAGTCACTCCCTTAAAATAACTAGTACTTGTATTTTTAAAACGTCAACGTTTAGTTTAGAACTTCTCACTCTTGTGACTGTGTCTAAGCTTTCTAGATATTTGTTTATGAATTCCTGTGTTGTGTTACCTGTGTAATTAGGATATGTGTAATGAGTGTAAAGGGCGTAAAAATACGAGAGCAGCAAGACCTCGGCGCCGAACTGCAAAAAATTTTGCAGTGAGAATCCTGGGAAAATGCAGAATAAGGTAAGTTCAAATAATATAACTATAGGTGCTCGATTTTGAGACCCTTCATGAATTTGAAGAATTTGAAATGGACAATTACTGATTACAGTACATCATATTAAAAATAACATATTTTTTACGTTTGGGACTACTTATATAAACTTTTATCTGTATGTCCATGCTATAGTAATTTTTTAGAAGGTACATGGTGGATGTATTTCTGAAGTACATATCTTTTGTTTGAAACTTAAAATAGCCCAACTTTGAAGGAGGAAGACTATTTTGTTTTCAAACAATGATGAAAATAAATAAAACTAATAAATGTGTTTTTATAGGTACCTAGGCAACACGATTCCTTTAGAATTTTCTGGTTCATTTTTATTTCATATTCATATTTTTATACATGAGGTGAATTCTCTCTGAAATTCACATAAATACCTACGGTTTTTATATTTGTAAAATTTAAATATGTTTTGTAATATTAATTTAATTAAATTAAAACCTTCAGGGGTATAGTAATTCGGTAGGTATAAAAACTTATTTCCTGTTGGTCATATAATTGTGGTAGAAATTAAAAGCTCATAAAATTAGACACTTTTTATGCAACACTAATACTTTCATAGTGGTAGTCCCATAATGCTGGCTGATGCAATTTAACTCACCGGATCCATGACAATCTGTGTAAGAATAAAGCTTTTAGTTATCAGTATTATATTGATCCTTTTTATGTGACTTCCACTTTGAAAATTTTGCTGTTTGCAGACAGTAGCAGGCTTTAACAGCGTATACCCCCACAGTTATCACATCACAAAGAGAAAATTATTGGGAAGCAACTTTTTATCGGTACCTAATTTACTAAGGCATTACTTGCTAGTGAGAAAATAATTCTTGCGCATGACTATGCATATGTAACATATTAAATATCTTAGTCTTGTATCTACAAACAAATAAAAATTGACCTTTTATATATTTTCAATCTTGACCAAAAATGTACATACAGATTTCTGAATCGCTGGAAAAGTAAGAAAAAATTGGGGATATTAGTTTTCATTTCTCAAGTAATTTAGTGTACTAATGTATGTTATTGTATTTATGTATGTACAGTGTGATCAGTGTATCTTGATAGCATTTTAAATGTTAATAACTTTTTTACTTTTTAACTTATCGGAGTGAACAAAAAACCAATTGTAGGGTTACTTAAAACTTTTTTTCTGGTTATTAGAAAAACAGAAGACTATTAATTTTACAAGATATCACCATAAGTTGTATTGTTTAAATCGGACACACCTCGGCACATATTCTATACTATATTTCCCTCAAATGGAACTCTTCTTGCAGATTATAAATATAATATCTGGTTTGAT
The DNA here is from genome assembly GCA_030620095.1 of Kuschelorhynchus macadamiae. Taxonomy (NCBI): domain Eukaryota; kingdom Metazoa; phylum Arthropoda; class Insecta; order Coleoptera; family Curculionidae; genus Kuschelorhynchus; species Kuschelorhynchus macadamiae. The sequence goes on from JAUTXW010001843.1 coordinate 74,221, forward strand.
AACTTTATCTTCAAAGGCACCCGATCAATTTAAGAAAAACCATATGAGGCAGTGTGTTAGAGAGAGACGGACAACACTTTTACATAGTGGAGTGAATAGGTATCGAACCAGATATAATTATAATCTGCAAGAAGAGACCCATTTGAGGGACATATAATAGTCAGGATGTCCCATTTGAAAAATATAATTTATAGTAATATCTTGTAAAATTGACAGTCTTTTTTTTCTCGTTTTTTACAAGCTTGGTAATTTATGTAATTTTTTTTAACAAGCATTTGACCCTCCCACACTAATAATATAACAGACTTAATATTTGGACAGCACATATTTAAGATTTTCCCATAAGAGACAATGTTTTAGAGAGAGAGGGATAACCTTGATTTCCTCAAATTTTAAATACTTTTAATGTATGAGTGCATTACATCTTTGGATTTTGGAATGCAAAGGTTTGTTACAAAACAAATTAAAAAATCTAGGTGTGTATTTAAAAGTTGATGATGGCCTCTCATTTACGAAACATCAGATTCAAAATATGACAGCACCATAAAATGAAAAAAATGCTTTGGCAATATGTTTATAACTTTAAAAAAATTTTAGGATTAAAAAAGTTACTGCATAATTTTAAAAATGCAATATTTTATTCGTTTCTAAATATATCAAGAACATAATGGCTAGAATTCGCCTGCAGGTGCTATTAGGCTTGTAATGAAATTGTCTAAAACTTTCTATATTCTTGCAATAAGGGAAATCTGTTTTGCGATGTTACATCCTCTCCAAATATGAAAATACAAATTTTCAGAAGTCAAAATCTCAAAAACAAGTAAAGATACTATATACAAATAGCTAGAATCGGGGACAAAATTCAAAACCCAGAAGAAATTGATGTTTTATTTAGAAAATAAAAGTTGATACCACCACTACGTTTTATACCAATATGTATATTTAAAAATATTTCTAAAATGTAACAAAAATAAGTAAAGTAAACAAGCATCCAAATATGTATTCCTCTTTTTTTTAACTGGCATGATTTTTTAATACAGAATTGTTTCTAGTAATTCCAGGTATTACTGGTATTACTCTGTATTGTCATATTTCTTATCAACTTGAACAAAATTGTGCCATCCAGAACTAGTATTTTATTTGTTAAGGCAGTGTGCAAGTCAACAAATATCACAGGAATAAATACATGTTTATTATTAAATCCATCTTTTGAAAAAAAAAGTATACATGGTAAGAAATCTGGTCTACAACACAACTGCCTAAGTTTTACACAAATTCAATGAAAATTGAATAATCACAGAATAATAATGAGCAGAAATATTAAAATATGTAATATTGTTAATTGCTTCTTTTTAACATTATATATACACTATACAAGGTTCAGATGTTAACATCGATGGTAATTTTCTTTAAATATAATACCATTTTTTTTATTACATGCTTAGTTTTTTGAGGTCTTTTCGAAGGTTTTTCTTATAGCATCCGCTTTTAGTCTAAATAGAAGAAAGAGTTTTTCTGATAAAAAAATCGATAAATTCACCTTTACCAACAAGTTTCTTCATACAGAATTCTCTTACGAGACCACACGGACGACCATATAAAACTGAGGTAGGAGTGCATAATTCCTGCTCTTCTAAATCTCAATCGAAATGGGAAAACATGTTTTTTTTTTGGGATCCCGGAACCCTAAAATGTAAACATCAGTAAAAATCTCTTACGGTGATTTTATCACGATTACAATACTTCCCTTTTACGGGACCATAGGAAAGATCATACAAAACTGAGGTAGGAGTATACAATTTCTGCTCTATGTAAAATTATTTTGATTTTACAGCCATTCTAAATATCAAATTGTCATTTTTCAAATGTCATATTTCAAAAAAAATTGAACTTAGGATGGATTAGGATAGGAAAAGCGCAATGTAATAAATAACTTAACATGTTTTAATATTTTTTCAGACATAATAACCTGAATTATTCAAATTTGTGAAAGGCTTTAAAGACACATGATTTAAGTATGCGCTTAAAACTGCAAACAAGAAAAAATATCCTACAACTTGTATTACCGAGATATCAACTAATCAATTTAATGTTCCAAAAATTTTATAAGTCTTATTGATCTGATTACTTTTACTACTTTATAGATATTACTTATATATTTGTTTAAAGTTATCCTAAGTAAAATAAATATATTTTTATATTAAAATATATTTTTTGGAATCTTAGTCTTATTATTTCAATTTTTTCACTTCAAATGTATGTCTTAAAATCCACCTGACATTTTTTTTCTTTCACCGCTCTCTCTATTTTTGGAGCCTCACTTGGTTCCCTCAAAAACAAAAGTGTATGCCCCTGGGCATTATCATATAAGTGCCATAGGTATACCAGTCAGTTTACCATGTTGTTAGGATATAATAGATAATATTACAACAGTTTCAACTACTATGTATGCATCTTTTATTGTAGGGATGATATTAACAAAGGCCATACATATTCAACCAGTGTTGCAAAGAAGCGTGGTAATGATGTTGAGAGTTTAAAGTTCCAAGATGAGTCTCTAGCGAGGTCTCCAGGGATATCTTTGTGAGTATAAATTAAGAAATCTTTCAGTAAAGTATACACAGTAAGTATCACATATTAGTAAAACTATTCCTAATAGAATGTGCCAAAATGAATTACGAAAAAATTTTTTAAAGGTTTGATTCAAGTAGATTTTAAAACCATGACAAAATTACAATAAAAAAAAGATTATGCATGCACAAGTGGTGTTTGCCCTGACATGTTTTGTAAGGGCAAACAATGCAAGGTGGCAAAATGTATATATATATATATATATATATATATATATATATATATATATATATATATAAATATATATATATATATATATATATATATATATATATATATATATATATATATATATATATATATATATATATATATATATATATATATATATATATATATATATATATATATATATATATATATATATATAAATATATATATATATATATATATATATATATATATATATATATATATATATATATATATATATATATATATATATATATATTTAAATATATATATATATATAATATATATATATATATATATATATATATATATATATATATATATATATATATATATATATATATATATATATATATATATATATATATATATATATATATATATATATATATATATATATATATATATATATATATATATATATATATATATATATATATATATATATATATATATATATATATATATATATATATATATATATATATATATATATATATATATATATATATATATATATATATATATATATATATATATATATATATATATATATATATATATATATATATATATATATATATATATATATATATATATATATATATATATATATATATATATTACATGATACTATATATATATATAAACATAAAACAATATACATTGTTCCTTAATTTTATGCTCATTTTTAAGTAGGTCATTCTTTGGCGTATTTTATGAGAATTCATATAAACATGTTTCCTATAGTCTATGGTTTGTTTTGTCTTTGAGGCTACAGGCTGTCTTAATAAAAATAAATAATTTTTTATAGATACTTTAAATATATTTCACGACGATTTTGGTCAAGCATTGCAAGTTTGATTGGATGACAAGGGGCTGAAAGTATTAGGATTATAATTATCCATTTCATGGCGTCGGGCGGAAGGGCAACATAGTTCATATTAAAGAAAAAGTAAAGTATGCCACCGGTTTATAAAAAGTTTTTATTTTTGTTTAGATCAAGAGATTAAAACTACATTTTTTTGAAACTCGCCCTTTTTTGTTTTCTCTCTTTACTCTATATTTACTATATCTCAATAATATTAAGTTTTTCATTTTGTAACTTCCATCCAATGTTAAGCTTGTTTTTGGTATGCATTGGAGGGACTCGCGCAAGGCAGAAATTAAAGAAAAAAAGAAAAATTAAGTAAAATTATTAATTGAAATAGTATTCAACACATTGATTGCAGAAGGAAAAGTTGATTTTTAAACAACGATGCCTGAAGTATACTGCATTTCATATAGAATTTACTTTAGACATTGCCTCCTTAAGAATTACATTGACCGTCATTAATTTAAGGCTGAAGGGCAGCAATATATGTATTGATTTAGAGAAAATGTAGACACATCTTCCTGTGTGACTATATTTTTGTATAGCTTGCATTTTCTGTAGGCTTGGTTCATTTATACTTATACTGGTTGTAATCGTAGTGGGAGGTACAACACAAAAGTCTATAGTTTTTACTATTTTTAGAAATATATTATATAGAGTATTAAGATTCTGGGGCAACTTAATATAGTAAGACAACTGAATTGCATTTATGTATTGAGTTGGCACATCTCGCTTTGCAAGTATGTTTTTGCATAGTGTTCATTTTCTGTTAGGCTTTGTTCATTTATACTTCTATATAATACTCTGGTGTATTACATGCTCCCTAATATTTTTAAATATATGAACATTTTTCTAGGTTCTTTCAAGAAATACAGTTGGGCAGTAGGATAATCCATTTTAGGGAAAAATTAGAAAATACATATTAACAGCTTCAGTATTTGGCACAGTATGTAAAAGGCGACATAACACTTCCTGCAATAACCTGGTCATTTCCATTGTAAATCTAAGGCATTTTAAAACCTATTACACACTTTATGGAAAGCAAAAAGAGAGTGTTGCAGGGCAGAAATTCGCACAGTAAAGACCAAATGCAAAAATCAAGGAACCTGCCAATTTTATTCATGAAGAATTTTACCCCTTAGCTGCTACACCTGATGGTAAAACGCGTATTATTATAACTATTAAATTCCCAAAATTCTATTTGTTTATTTAGACTTTTTACATATTAAGTACTTGACTAAACATTAAATATAGTATAAAAAGAAATCACATTTATTATTATCAGGTAATATAATTATTGTTTCAAAAGATAACATTTGAATCATATTAAAGCAAACTAAAATATTATTTTTATCTCCAACCATTTTTTTCTTTGTACGTATTTAAAATACACAAAATGTCGATTTTTTTATTAAAAAACAATAACTAAGAATTTTAGGTCTAAGGTGTGGTACATCAATTATATTTTCTTTCAAAGAACTTGTTAAATTTTTTTTGTTCTATTTTGAGCGTTCTGTAGCTTGTCTTAATAGTAGCTATAGTTTATAATTTACTTTTATATTTATGTCAACAGTTGATAATGATTAAAATAAACATTTTTTTTTATATGCACTTTTCCCTTGCTTTTCTTTATTTGCTTGGGCCTTGCCTGAATCTAAGGGAAAACACCTGTTAAGTTGAAATTATAAATAAAATTATTTTCATGCTTTTCAGTTTATATAAACAATATTTAATTATTCTGGCTTTATTATTACATCAAGTCCATCTCCCTAATGAAGCTAGTTTTTGCGTCTTTTTTTCCTACCAATTAGCATTAAAGAGAATTTGTTCTATATCATTACTGTTAATAATAGGCCAAAAAATCTATGTAAGGTATTTTGCCTATTACTAATATGTAGAAAAGTAAAATGCAACGAACCCTTCTTAAAAATTTGCTTACTATCTAGTATTAAATTAAAACTTCCAAAGCTTTTACAATTAAAGATTAACTTATACCTATTTTACTTGGGCCTCTTTTGTGTAGTACTGATAAAACATATTTAATTTTGACACAGAATTTAATTTTTTTATTTTGTTAGGTATGTATTAATTGTAGAGAACTAAACAAGGAAAAAACTAATTCTAGTTATTTTTTCTCTAGGTACAAAGAAAACTCCATATCACAAGAAAACTGTTTATTGCTACGAACTGTACAAGCCAATAGACCATGTAATTTTGAATCTCACCATCGATGAAGAAAGCAGAAAAGGAAAATATAATTTAATTTATAGATTTAGTTAAGTTAAGTTTGTAATCGTTAGTAGAACAGTTTATGCTTTTGTAGTAAATCCCCATGACTAGTTAATTCATCTTATGAGTATGAGTAGGCGTGTTTGTTGTGTGCAGAATTTAGTAATAAGATCTCTTTATGTAGATATATTTGAATTATATTTAATACAAAAAGTTTCTACTTAGAAATGGAGATAAAGGTGACCCCATAGCTATCCCAATTTTGTTGCTGATAGTCATGTTATATTGAGAGTTTGTTGTTTTGTATATGCTGTAAGTGGTTCAGTATTAATGCATTGTTTCACTACTACTTATTTGTGTTGTTTGCCAATTCATACCATGTGGTATGTGTAGAAGCAATCTGGAGTGTACATTTCATAAGGACCATTTATCCGATACTTGCCTCAGCCATGTCTTTATATTAATAATTTGTTTGTTCACCTATACTGGTATGATTTTCAAGTTTATTTGTTACATTATAGTACATTTATAAAAGACTTACATCAGAAAACTTGCGTTACCTGTTAAAATTGATATTTCTTTAAAAAAATTACAGAAAAATGGTCTTATTTGCTAAAATATGAAAAAGTTGTTTATTTTTTAATTTTACATATGCGTACCAAATTTTGGTCAAAAATTCCAATATTTTTTTAACTTTTTCCTGATTTTTGAAAATTGTAAAAAAATAATAATTGTCTAACTTAAAAGAAAGAGTTTTCTGTTAGTAACCTTAATATAATATTAATTTCTTATACATAAATATTCCATAAACTGTGTCTTTTTTGGAAAAAAATTAAAATTGCTTCTCAAAAGTATGTTAAGCTTGATGCAAAGTTGTCGTGATTTTATTATTTTATGATATTATATTAATTAAAGATTTTCGATAGTAAATAGATATCTTAATACAAAAAAGTTGTAATTGACTAATTTAGGAGCATAATCGAAATTTAAAACTATTTTTTTAATATTTAAGTGCCTTGTACAAAGTTATAAAAATTGAAAATTAGAATTGCTGACCAAAATTTGACATGTAAAACTATAAAAGAAACACCTTTTTATAGCACTTTCTCCTATTTTATCAAATAACCACTTTCTCTGCGACTTCTTTAACGAAATACCATTTCTCTGCGACTTCTTTAAAGAAATATATCAATTCTGGCAGGGAACACAAGTCAGGTGACTATTCCCTCTAAGTAATTTTTCAGCCTTAGTAAAGCAAAAGTTATTACCTATGTTAAATTTTGAGAAAGTGACCTAATAAAAAGAATTCCCATATGATGCAAACTTTTTCAAGGACACTGTATATATATATATATATATATATATATATATATATATATATATATATATATATATACATATACGTAAATATATATTATACGTAAGGTAAAGGTAACATTCAGCCTATTCTGAATGGATTTAAGTTAAAATGTCCATACTCCAATGCAAAAACAGCCAAACTCTTAGAAAGAGCCAGTTAATATATATTTTGTGTTTTGTTTCTTTAACAATATATAAATATTTTGTTAATTATTTTCAAGGGCATAGGTTAACTCATTGAAAAGTAAAACTATAATTCATATCGGCGTTCCGCTCATTATATTGAGCTTTCTCAAGATATTTATTCTGACATGGTTCCAAGAAAAAAATTGAGAAAGCTCACTATAATGAGCGAAACGTCGATATGAATTATAGTTTTACTTTTCAATTAGCTAACCTAAAAAATTAATAAAAAAAAAATATATATATATATATATATATATATATATATATATATATATATATATATATATATATATATATATATATATATATATATATATATATATATATATATATATATATATATATATATATATATATATATATATATTAAGTATTAGCTGGCTCTTTCTAAGACTTTGGCTGTTTTTGTGTTCGAGTATGGAGGTTTTAACTTACTAGGCTGAATGTTACCTTTACACTACACTACACCCAAGAAAGTCAAACTATTCTCAGAATTTTATAATTTAATATACCTACTGTACATTCGAAGTGTATAAGTTCCACAGTTTTATCTTTCAATTGCTACTAAAATGTTATCTTACATATTATTTATTTAAATGCTATAAGCAAAAAAAAACATAATTACTGGTTTGTAAGTTAGGAATATTTACTTTAGTAATTTTAGGATACCAATAAAAAAATATGTTCATTTCTACTTTGGTTATATATGTAGTTCAAAAATAAAAACATAATTATTTTATATTTTAACCAACTCGAGCACATAATTTGAATTATTGTTTTTTTTTAAATCTAATCAATGCTTAAATATATTAATTAGACTACATAGTTAGTTCGTTCTGTTAGCAACTAAGCAACTACATTTTATATAAAATAAAAGATCTATTGGTTTCTTCAATAAATCATTATTACTGTAGATAGATACTATTTTCCTAATCTTAAAAATGTATATGATGATATTGTAATATATAAATACCATTTATGTAAATGCTATTATTTCCTAATAAATGACTAACCCACAAACAGAGTTTTTTATATTTTCTCTTGCTATCTTTTAGACCTATCAGAAGATAGAAAAATCCCATCAGAAACTTGCAAAACCATTTTTTATTTTTGTAAAAGCAGAACAATTTTCATTTTACTGACATTGCAATTCTAAGATTTCAAACGAGGCTAAATATGTTTAGAATCTTGGGGATATTTTTTAAAATTTTGTATTTGAAATTTATTTTTTTCTGACCTTTATAACAAATTGTAGAAGTTGGAATCAAAATAAAGAAAAAACACTCTCCTACCCAGATATACCTGAAAACATTTCATGACTAATAAATTTCAGTGCTTAATTTATGTTAAAATAATTTGTCATGGTTCATAAAAAGCTGTTTGTAATTTTGCAAAAAAGAGTAGAAACAACATGCTTGTTCATGTTTTGTGCTATGGCAGAATTATAGTGCATTTAGGTACTTATTTTACTTTTAAATTCTATACAATTGTTCCTATTTTCTTAACAGTTTGAGGGAGAAGGTTTTCACCCGCTCAAGGCGTATTTTGTTTTTTATACAATGGATTATTTTGCATACCCGATATAAAAATGATGAACTACATTTGAGAACGTTTAAAAGCATGCAGAAAATTTTATAAACTTGTTTATTTTGAAATTAAATGTCCAGTTAGGTATACCTTACTAACTACTTATATGAAACATCAATTCGTTTTCTTTGCGTAGGGTCAAATAAATCTACATATTTCTATTTTTTAGAATAGAACAATTTTGAGTTAAGAAATTCTTTCCAAAATTTAGTATTTGGCATAATTTTTTGTCACTAAGAATAGTTTGATTGATTTTTTTTATGTTACATGACAAAAAACAACCAATAACGGTGTGAATTCTTATTAACTAAAGAAAAAGATAAAACTAAAATTTGTTACACGAACCCACCGTAACAAACTAAAATATGACCTAAACATACATTCCTCTTCCTTAACATCCCACATAGTTCAAGGAAAGATCGATTTTCTCCCTTAAAATCCAAATATTGTTTAAAAAATTATGTTTTTCCATTTGCCCAAATCTACTGATTACTTAGTTTTTCCAACATGATATGTTATAAAGTATTCTAAACGTTATTTAAAAGAAAAACCCTAGAATCTCAAAAAATAAACGAAAGACCAGGCGAGAGATAAATGTTTATTTATCTGACGTCATTGACAACACGCGATCGGAATTCCATTTTCTTTGACGTCATTGCGCTCTCCCTTCCATTAGAAAATATTGAAAAATTTGGGCCGACCTCTTGCGGTAGGGGTTCAAACTTTACCTTTTACCAACTGCAATTGCCAACCTAACGTATTCTCCCAAAAACATTCCAAGATTTTAGTAATTATCTTTGGTGATAGTTTGGAAAAAAAACTACTATGTTTTTCGGATCAATTTTTTTTCAGAAATGTACCTATATGTATGCTCTCCAATTTGAGTATTTTGGAATTTGACGAAATTACTTCTGAGCATAGAAAAGCTCAAGGTTAGTACCACTATTGTTTTCGAAAAATTACTAGACATATAAACATATTTTTTTTTACTTTTAAAGGCTAAAATGAAAAATTCAACATACTCAATTTAATTTAGAAGTGTTTTAGAAGATATGTGTTAAACTCTCATCCTCAAATTCCTTTTTATAACTTCGCAGAGTATCACAGAAAACAACCTATTTTTGGTCATTTTACGCGATATTTTCTCAATGCTAATTGACTGCAACTGCCCCCTTAAGAATGCACAACAGAATTCAAAATGGCGGCGATATAGCAAACGAATTTTGTCGAAAATGTTACGAAATTTTAGTCAGTATTTGAGAATTAACAATGGTGACGTCAAGATGGCGGTGCCAACATGGCGGCGGAATTTTAACATTTGTATAGATTTGACTGAAAGTCGGCATCTGGGGGTATTTAAGAATTAAAAAATAAGAGTAGGAAAACCAAGATTGCCAGCGAGTTTTAACATTTATGCAGATTTGATTAAAAATCGATATTAAGGGTGCAATTCGTACATTAGTAATAAATATTCAAAAAGGCGATGTCAACAGTTGTATAGATTTGAGTGAAAAGGGGTATTTAAGACTGCAATCATTATTTTTTTTGCTAGTATGATCAAAATTGTTCTAATATTTAAATATTTTTTGTAAATTCAATAATCTAAAAAAAATAATTAGTTATGCATTTAATTAATTTCTTCTATAAAGAGGTTTTTATTCGAGAAAATGGAAATTTACCGATTTATTAAACATTTAATTATGCCGCCATTTTGTTTTGCCGTATATGATTGATAAGATTTTACCAGTTCTCTGTTTCACGCTTGATTTTTGTGTAAATTTTCAACTCAAATGGATAAGTAGTTTCTTGATAGTTATAAGTAGTATAGGTGGCGGGGTTCTGGGTCCGTCCTTGTATTTTTAGTTGCGCCCCAAATGTGAAAATAAGACGTACGTTCGTCAAGAAAAAAGGTAGGTTACCGTGGGGCCCCCATAGATGGCGTCGTTCTGGGGCTTTTATTTGCGCCCCAAATGTGAAAATAAGACGTACTGGGGCCCCATTCGTCAAGAAAACAGGTAGGTTACCGTGGGGCTTCCATAGATGGCGTCGTTCTGGGGCTTTTATTGTTAGAGGGGTACTGTGTGTGTGTGGGGCCCAGTATTTTAGTAAAGGTTGGGCCCCATGTGAAAATAAGACGTTTTGGAGCCCCCTTCGTTAGAAAAAAACAAAAAGGTAGTTTGCCCAATTAGATTTTATTTGTAGAGAGGCTCCAGTGCCCCATTTGTTTTGACCAATCTATTATAGGTTGATGTTGCCCCCCTGTGCCCCTTATAGTACTTTTTTTGTTTGGACACATCTTGGTTTGTGTGTGTGCGTACATTGACATTTTGGGGGGCCCCAATCCATGATGTGTTGAATGATTCATATTTGTGGTTATGTTCTATAGTAAATAATAGTTGTTTTGGTAATTCTAGAAAATATTTGAGGTTACGTTCTACTTTAGTAGATATTCGTTGACAGATCTGATGTAAGTCAAGGTGTGCCTATTGTTGCCCAGTGTGGTGCAGAGTAGTTATGACGGAGGAGAAAAAAAACAGCTTAAATATTTTTATCGTTTTATTTGTCGGATTAAAGCATACAGTTTTGTAAGTAAAGCTGATATTTAAATGTATCCAGCTAGTTTTAGTTTTTTACAATTGAAAAAAAAGACATCAAAAGAAACATATATTGATGAAGTAACATAATACATATATTTATATAATAAAATTATATAGGTGAGTATGGCATAGTTTCATTACAAAGTAAATAATTATATTTTGAAGTATGTTTAAAAATAGGCCAAGCACAAAAACAGAAATACATGTAACAATTAATACAAAAACTAGTTCCATACGTATTTGCCTGAAAAAATATGAAAAATATAATATTAACAATTAATTAGCCAAGAATAATATTAAAAAATATAAGTAAGATAAATTCTATTTTAATCAAATTTGTTTATTATAACCCCATGGTAATGTAGTGGTGTAAGGAAAATTAATTATGCGTTTATCATCACAAGCATTAAGAGCAACTTTTCTTTGGTCAATAGTATATACATTATGTTTAATAGATTTAATTATTTTCTGTGAGCACTCAGTAATTTTATTATTAAATAAGCACTGGTAGTAGTCCTCAAAAGTTATAGCTTTTAAAGCCGACGTTTTTATACCTTTAGCTTTTTTTACTAAATCTTCGCTGATGTGACTTTGATTAATAACTTTAAAACTATACATTTTTGATCTAAGCCCTATAAATTCTGTCATAATACAACCATTATTTTCATCTTTCATTAACCCTAAAACTTTTTTATTTCTCTGAGGAATGTTAAAAATATTGTTGGCGGGATAATCTGATGTATCAAATTTCTCAATATCTTGTTTGATATGTTCATATATGTCATCGACATTAAAACTATACAATAATGAGTCAGTATCGGTATATAGTAAGCGTGCATTTTCCCCAAATTTTCTTTGAATGTAATTGTAATGAAAATCGTAGAGAAATGTTTTTGATAAGTCAAGTATTGAAAAAACCTGTGTATATTGGTTTGTTAAAATTTACATTTAATTTTGTCATTTCAATTATTACCATATCTTGATCAAAAATGGTAAGACTATGAAAATTAGGTTGTGAAATATAGTAATTAGCTCCAAATCTACCAGACCATTTGGTAAATAATTTAACATCTTTATATTTGCGAACATTTTCGATTGTTTTACCAAAATTAGCATTATTTATAAGTTTATAAAAATTTTTATCAAAATCATTCTTACTTTGTTTCCTAAGTTCTGTGTTTAAATTAATGAAATCCTTAAAATAGGCTCTTTGTTTAAATTTAAGAGTTCTATGAATTTTTTCAATTTTTAAACCGAGTTGAAGAGCTTGCTTTAAGTTTCTGTAGTGAATAATGTATTTCTTTTTATTTAAAAGTGTTGTTAATAATTTTGGAATGTTTGATTTTGAGACGGGTGGTATTAAATGTTCCGGACAAAGAGGTAGATCTCTATGAAAATTAGAGAGTTCTTTGGGATATATGAGATCTGCCTCAAAGATATACCCGTAAATTCCATCATCTGATATATTTGAAATGGTTGTATTTTCCTGATAAAAATCAACCCAATGAAAAGCTTTTTCGGGTAACGGTAAACTCATAGCAGCCCCATAAAGGTTATTTACATCAAAATACATTAAATATATATTGGGCTTATTGGGATCAAATTCTTTACCCATATATTTATTATTAGCTTTACCATATCGATTTGAGCATTGAGAAATTCCACCCCTTATACCCTTTTCTAAAAATAAAATCATATCAATATCGGTTAATAATTCCAATTCCACATTTGATAAATGTAAAAATGCATCAAAAGCAAGTGAAGGGGCACTGACATAATGTGCACTATCTAATTTATATGTTTGAAGACATGATTTCCTAAAATTTTCGAAAATGTCCGCCAATAATAGGACGCCAGTTTCAAGATACAGTTCTAAATATTCTTTAATATTTTTAATTTTAAAAATTTTCCAAACATTACAAGCATGTTGATAGTCTTCATGTGATATATTCGTATTATTAAGAGAGCTATAGAAACAATCTATATGTGGTAGACAGGTTTCGTTCAGTTTTTCCCAATTGTCTAAATATTCATAGGGGAAAACACCTTTACGCGTTAATAAATTAAAATCCGCACTATTAGTGTAAAAACTTTGAGTTATTATTTTGTTATTGCTCGGTAAGTAACTAGATAGTTTCTCTATACTAGTTGACAAAAATCTATAGGAATCGATAAACCTGAAATAAATGTTCGTGTTTTCTATATATTTTGAAAACGAAATATACTTTTCTTTGTTTACCGGAAGTAATGTAATTTTACCTTTTACTTCAGTACTTAGTGCTCTTATAAGGAAATGACTATCGTAGCCAGATAAATTATGAAAAACTACCGGTATTATATGAGTATCCTGATAATTCAGATTACATTTAACATGAGCTGCACCTCTGTATAGACCTGTTAAATGTGAGTGATCTTTTACTTTTAAATAATTTTTTTTAAATTCTTGAGAACATATGTGACAATGTGTTTCAGAAATAAATTGTTTGATTTCGGAATTTGTTAAAGGTTTCATTGGTAAAGAATTAGAAAAAATATCAGAAAGCTTGTGAGATAAATTTCTAAGTTCTTGAACAAACCAAGTTACACAATCTTTACCTGTTTTACAATAAAAAGTTGACAAATCTTTATTAAATGAACATTTTAGATAAAATGCTATTTGCTGCACGGAATATGTTTTTGGTATTTTCTTTGTTTATTTGTAGGTGTTTCATCTGTATGTTTTTGTAAAATACATTCAAGGTCAGCATAAATTACAAAAGGAACCTGTTCTTTGTTCTTAAAATTGTTAAATTTTAAAATATTATCAGGTATATGCGGAAGAGTTATTTTGGTTTCTTTAAAATTTTCACAGTCTAATAAATGTTTTTTTAAATTTTCTTCAGATTTAAAATGATTTAGACATCGACAACAAAGCCACGATTTATTACGTACATTACCTATTTGTTTATTAACTAATCTTGATAAATCTTTTATATAAGCGTAGTGAAAAATTCTATTTTTTACATATTCGTTTATGTTGAAATCATCATCGTCATCATAGTTGTCGTCGTCGTCGTCGTCGTTATCAAAAGGTATAATTAATAAATTTATAACGCGGTGATACTTTTTTTTGCTTAAACTAACTGGTAGTACTTTATTTTTTCAATTGTGTATAGATTTATTGACAGTTGGTTCATCGTTTCAAATTTAGGCACATCTTTGATTCGAAGTGGAAATTTTAAATCGTTATATTTTAATTCTTTTAGTAGGCTGAAATGAGGATAAGAACTTGTTTTACTAGAACTCTTAGAAGGAGGAGCTGGATATAATGCACTAACTATTGACCATAAAAAGCAATATTCATCGTTATTTTTTATATTGATAACAGATTTTGTATTTTTAATAAATTTTGGCATTTCTATATAAGTTGATAAACCACCCACTAATGGATGATATTGATTAATATTAATTTTTAAAAAAATGATTTCGTACAACGCAAATCCACTGTCACGTTCTTGAAATTCTTCCAATTTTGATAATAACTTATTCTGAATGTATTCTAAATACCAAGATTTTAAATTAGTTTGCTATCGATAATATTATTTCTTGTTGTAAATGTTTTTATTTCAGTTTGAGCATTTTGAGGTTTCACAAAATTCGCCGAAAATATTGCATTAACTTTCAGTATAGATTGTTTAAGTTCTCTTTTTATTTTTAAAGCAAAAATTTTATAAGCCTTTTTAAAAAATCTTTTGGTTCTTTAACATTCAAATTTGTTATTACGCCAGTTTTAATTCTATTTTGAAAACATGATTCAACATCTTGCCATATTATATTTTTGACACAAGTTCTACATTTCAGTGATTTACTAAACTTAATTCTTTTTTGGTTTTTTAAATTACTTTGATAATATTTTAGAAGAGCTAAGCTCGCTTCAATGCGCGAAATATTTTTAATGCAGTTTTTTTTGGTTTATTTTTAATACTTTGTTTTACAATTAAAATAGTTTTTCTTACAAGTTGTAACCAATTTTTATACTCATCTAACGTTTTAACTATTCTACACGCTAATTGAACTTTTTCAATTGCGCTATTTAAAATATTATCTAATATGTCAGTATTCATGTTTTTAAATTATGCACAGTTTGTATGCCAAATTTCAAAAACTGATCTCAGAGAATGACACCTATATAGTTCACATATATTTTTATGATAAACCGTATCCATAAAACACCACGAGCAATGATAATGCCCTTCATCATGGGTGTGGACAGTAAATGCACTTAATGGTTTTACATGCTCTATCAAACTGTATAATAAATTGTTAGTTTTTAATGTTACGTTAAAACATTCATCACATAATATAGCCCCCAAAGAGTTTAAACTACTCCAAATTAGATAATATCTGTTGCATGTTACGTAATTTTTAACATGATACAAGTTTGAAAAATGTTTTCTTAAAATACACTCGTATAAGTTTTTAGATAAAAATGTTTTACCCGAATTGGTGCCGTTGCATAGAGTTCTTAAGGGTTGAACTATGGACGTACAATTTTCTTTGTGTACTTTCAGCCAGTTATTAGACCAATCTAATGTGCAGTCCAAAAAGCATCTATCAACGTCTTCATTCACTAAATCTAGCTCTTCGATTACTTCACCCTGAATAAGTCCGTCTTGTTGTGGTTGTATACTGTTGTCTAAAATTTCAAAAGCTTTTTTACCAAGAAAAAATAAATCTATGTATATTACCACAATAATTTATAAACGGAAATTATATTCTAAAAAAATAATTTTTCAAAAGCTAGCAAACAAATAATTTAAAAAATATTTACAGATTTACTGTTGGTTATGAAAATAATTTTTTCATAAGCTTATTTACCAAGAAAAAATAAATTTAAATATATTGTATTTTTTTAATAGATAGCAAACAAATAATAATTTTAAAAATATTTACGGGTATACTGTTGGCTATTTCTTCTTCCTCTTGTTTTGTTTGAAATAATGTTTGCGATTTAGCTGATGTTGTAGGTTGGATGGTAAGAAACTAAAGAAATATAAGTGACATATTTTATATATATATATATATAAAACATTTGGAGATTACTGGGGGGAGCAAAGAAAATGTAGAAGAAGGAAAATAAAAATATTTAATGCAAACTTACATTTTGAGTGTTATTCTCCTCCTCGTTTTCTAAAACATCGTGCCTTTTAATGGAAACAGCAAGTTTATTTTCTTTACTGACAAAAACTTTTCTTTCTGCCATTTTTTTTTGGAACTGTAGTTTTGTTAACTGAATACCTTTAAATATTAAATTTACTAACAAACTGTATGCTTTAACTAGTCAAATGATCAGACACTTAATGTTTTATACCTTATGTATGTTTACCATTAAATGCATTACTAATGACATCAGCGAATTTGCAATTTGCATTGGAAATGATAATAACACCAATTAGTTGACAATTATTGGAAAAATGAATACGAAAAAAAAAATGGTTAGTACTTAAAGTTAATGGTATAATTATCGTGACCAACAAAACTTGCAACGTTATTTTTGTTTAATTATTTCGTACGTAGAAGCATAAATTATGCTTTAATCATTAACAACAACAAGAATAGCAGTGGTAATTACTGATAGGTATTTTCCAGTATTTATCAAATAATTACGTAGGCTTGAAAAACCTTGGTTTTTCCTAACGTATAAATTATGCTATAATTATATCATTATCTTTAAGTATTTATTTTTTCAATAATTTTCAACTAATTGGTGCTATTATCATTTCCAATGCAAATTGCAGTGTCATTATATATTCACAATAATCATGGGTGTTTATCATTTTCAGAAAAAAAAAACTAATTAAAATTAAAAACGTTACCACAGTGTTTTCATTTTTACAGCTCAGTTTATTCAGTTTGTTTCTAAGTTTAAAGAAAACATGTCTAATGTACCGGCTAGTATAATAGTAAAGTCTATCGATAAAATGAATTTCCCGACCGATATGGCATTTGTTGTAATGAAAGAATTATTCAGGTAAGTCCATTTATGTTTTCGTCTTATTCCATTAGATATTTTTGTTGCTACAACATTAACTATTTTTTTTAAATTAGATTTCTTTAAATATGTCTATTTAATTTTTTAATTTGAGTAAAAAAGACCATATTTATTATTTTATTCATAGTTCCAAAAAAAAAAAAAGTATTATGTAAACAGAGAACAGAAGCTTACATGGCTTTGGCCCAAATTGCTTAAAAAAAACATTTTATTTTATTTTTTTTTAGTTTTGGAGTCAAAAAGATTTCATTGGCAGACGATGAAAAAATATTCATAGAGCTATCTTATACCCCCAAAACAGAAACATTATTAAAAAAATTTGGAAATTTACCGATTCAGTATATTAAAACTAAAATTGATAACCCTAGTGACTTACAATTATTCCAAGATGCAGCAAAAAAATATCAATTTCAATTAAAAGTCGAGGAAGAGGAGGAGGCTTTAGAAAACAACCGTGGCGAAACAAGTCATCAATTTGCAAAGAAAACAAAAATATCAAATCCTTTGGAATTATTATTGGACGATTCGGATTTTGAAGAGTCACAAAGATTTTAAAATGTAAGTTTTTTTATAAATATTGTAAATAAAACTCATTTTTTTTTCTCTAAAGCGTTTTATTAATAATATACCAATCTCTTAATAAATATACATTTTGTCTAGCACATTTTAAATAATTATACATATGATATTTACAATGGTATTCTATATTATAATATTCTGACCTTAGTTCTTTTAAATTTTTACAATTTAATTCTAATAAATCAACTATATTATTAGAAATAAGTTTACTTAGCCAGGCTTTCTTTTGTAGCCCTTTAACATAAACTGTTACATTTCTCTTGTTAATAACATTCCTTATAAATAAAGAGATACATTCATATGGTAAATATAAATTAGAAGGGCCATTATTCCAACTTAAACCATGAATATTTCTAGTTGTCCATTCTATGTGATTTTGAACTGAATTATTAAACCAATTCAATGAATGTTTTAAATCGATATAACGGTGAAACATTTTTCCATTTTTAATATTTATTATAGCAATCTCCTTACATATAAAACCACTATCTTTGTACTGAAATCCTTGAACATCTAGAATATACATTTTGTTTTTTTCTTTCTTTCAAAATACTTTGACAGTACTCATAAGCGGATTATATTTTACTAAACGGTCATGTAATATTAGACAATAAGCACTGGTATTAGCTGGAACAGCGGTATTGGTTTCAAATTCATTTCTAATGTCTATTGCTCCGCCCTTAAGTATATCTTCACTTTGCCGTGAACAGTCAATAACTACTCTGCTTTTTATAGTAGTAGGATTTTTGAAATTGCACGAACATATTATAAATAATAGCATATTTATTGTTCTCTATATCTAAATTTAGATTATCATATGGAAATACGTCAGAGTTTAAATAGACTTTTAGATTTAACAAATTCAAGTGATTGAAGTAGCTCATGTCTTTTGTTAGTTTATTCTTAAGATTAGTTTGAAAGCCTATTATAATAAATCTGGGTGTTTCTAATTGATTTGAAGATTTAACAGCCCAAGTATGAATTTTTGTGGCCTGTAACTGAGGGTATTCATGCAATTCCCACGCTCTAAACGCAATGTTTAAGTCTTTATTGCTTTCAAATTGTTATAGCAACCGTAGCTTTTGACTGTCACTAACTGTTACATGAGGCATTTTCCATAGTATTTTATTAAGAATTAATTTATATTTTTCTTTTTTGTCCTCGGTTACATAAATAGCATTTAAGTCTGAATTGCTACGAATTAAAATTAATTCTTGACGTACATTCATTATAATTTTATGAAAATCCTCAGCAAAGCCTAACAACATTTTTAGAGCTATACATACATTAAAATGTCCTTTGTCATCTAGGAGTGTAGACGAATTTTCGGTTTCGATTATCCATCCTGTGTTTTCTAAACATGTAACTTCAGCTTTTGTAAAGGATACGTAACCTTTCATGGTTGAAGTTATGCCTGGGTTTCTTACTCTATCAATAACCACTCCTGCTAGCTCGTATCGAATTTCTTCAAAAAGATGTGCAATTCCATTATTAATAAAATTAACGTTTTTTGAAAAAGTACCATCTTCTTTCAATAATTTCCCTTCTATATATAAAAAACTTTGACTTGGTAACGTGTACAAATCTTGTGTCTGTATGGGTATCCTTATCTCATCGTTATTATTTAGAGTTGTTGATGAATACGGTAGATGAGTGTGAAATTGATAATTAGTTATTGAGTCATCATGTAATACATTTTCATTCACTTTTAATATATTATAACTCATCCTTTTTCCTTTTTTATTTCTCTCTCTTTGAATATCTACACTTACATTTAACTAGAATCCAAATTCGATGCAAATTTATTGCTATTCAAATAAAACAATGAATTAGACAATTAAATCTTAAAGATACCAACAGCTTTTTATTTTCAGATGTTAGTTCTTTCAATCGATCTCTGGAACTGAGTCTTTTTTCATTGCTTGTTTCGTATTTATACAGGTTATATTTATTATTGTTAGCAGTGTTATCATAATCATAATCTTCTTGATTTATATCACTCGGATAAAAAGGATTTGTCGAAAAAACAAAAACCTTTTTTTTTTAGGATACTTTTTTTAAATAATTTTTTAAGTAATCGAATTGTTATTAATTCTTCTCGAAAATTAATCAAGTGACCGTACTGATCGGTTACCTTAAGTATTATCTCATCAATGTAACGTGAATTTATGGGTAAATAAATTACATTTGATGGTTTTTCTACTATTTTAGAACCAGGAGAGGAGGTGGGATAAAACATATGAATAATATGAACTGCTTTTCCATTATTATAAGAATTTGTTACCAAATTACATTCTATACAAATAGCGTTAACTTTAAATATATCCACAGGTTTATCTGATGTGTGTCTTTTGTTTGGTACAAGTTGTTTTTTATCAAAACCCAGTAGAGGACCAATAGAATTTGCTTTACTAAAATCAATTTGTCTATTACATTTGATTTCACTTTTTAATGTATTATGATTAGCTTGTAATTTAACTGTTACAGGGTCCTTTCTATCTGGAAAATTTAATTGAATGAAGTTTCCAATATAATTATTTATATCGGAAATTTCATAAGATCCTTCTGGTATTTCAATTTGTTTGTCTTCATCGAAATAAAACATATTGTTTTTACTATCAACGTTTGGAATTGAATTATAGCTTTCAAAATTTATCAAACCCAGAACATATTCATTATTTTCATCCAATATAATAGGAGGATGTATTTTTGTAGAAAGGCTTGATTCATTTCCTGACAGAGTAAATGTGTACGACATGATGTCTACAAAGCAACTAATTTAATATAAATAAACTTCATGTTATTATTGCAATATATTTATTAGTTATCAAGTTTAGAATTTATTAAAAATTTTAAACAGAGTTGACCACAGTTTACAGAATTAAATGATTGATATTTAGAATGATTATAGAAGATATTACAATGATGCTTAGAGTTGAAATAATTTTGTACTTCTAAGGGTGGCCGTAGATTTCCGAAGCTATCAAAGTATAGGACATTTTTTCCCTCTTTCTTATATGCTGTCCAATGAGTTCCTGGTCCGGAATAGTTATCCAAATTTATCGCTCCTGATTCATATTTTCTAATTTGGTTTGGTAGAAAATCTCGCATGAAAACTCCTCTAAAATGTGGTATCTTCATTTTCCTTGCATAAATGTTTATCTCTATATTACTTAATGCATGCTTTGGGAGAGTTACAAGATTTTTTTTTTTACAATAGCATCATTATTGTTTAAGAAAAGACCCATGCCTTTATTGTAGAGTTTCAAATATAATCCCTTCCCAATTGCAATAGATTCCATAGTTTGATTATGACGTTGATTTTCTTTCAGTTGTTGATTAGCAACCCGTGCGTCGTTTACTGCTTTTGCTATTCCTGCTGCACCTCCACTTAGTGCTCCTAAAGCACTAAGTCCTGCAAATATTGGAATTAAGGGTAAAATGCCTCCAGTTTTAGGAATTGCAATTACTTTTGGTGGTTTCACTTGATTTTTATCATCTTTAAATGTTTTCCCAGCTATTTTCAGAACAGTGCTAATGTTTTTAGGTGCATGTTTCAATAAACTATTTTTAATTTTTTTAGTTACGCACTGGAAACTAATTCTTTTTTTCCCTTTAACTTTCACCTTCATGTTGTTTTTACACTGTTTTTTTTTTCTACTTAAGTGTTTTGATTTTTTTTTACCTACTCTAGTCATATTACTATTCGTCTAAAATACTTAAGTAACTAAATACATCTTTCATTTACAGTATTATATATACACAAAATTTTACTTCTTGATTTTTTTAGTCGAGTGGTTATTTAAGAAAAAAACTTCATCAGAATCACTACTTTGACCAAATTTTCTTTTATTATTATTATTATTGTTTATTAGAATTGTGTCTAAATCAACCTTTAATTTTTTCCCATAATCAGAATCATATTCATCGGAACTTATTTTGCGTTTCAAAGGTGCTTTTCTTGATCCGTCTTGTTGTTGTTGTTGTGGTTGTTGTCCTTGTTGTTGTTGTTGTTGTTGTTGTTGTGATGATACTCTCTGCAGATCATTTTCAATGTTATTTTCAAAGAATTTCCTTTTTTTACTAACTTCATTTTCAGATAAACCGTTATTCATATATTTCCTCTTCTTTGCTGCATTAGATTCTAACATTTTTTGACGAATTCTTTTTTCATGGTAATTTTCCATATTCTCTTGATCATAACTTTTATTTTTTTGTTTATTTTTTTTCTCTCCTGACTGATTTCTTTTTTGTGTACTACTACTACTACTGCTACTACTATTACTGTCTATTTTTGTCAATAAATTTTTCATTTTTTCTAAATAATTTTCCATAACTTTTATACTTCGTTCCATTATGATTATACTTTGATAAAGACTACGATTATCAATGTTTTTCTTTTGTACTCTGTTTGACAACTGAAGATTGCTATTGAATTTATTATCTATTCTATCATTTAAAACGTTTCTCCCACCCATCCCTAACTTGATTTTACTATGCATAGCACCTGAGGTAAATAAAGCTGCAACCTTTTCTTTCCACGTTGCATCTGATGCACTTATCCTTTTCAAAGCCTTTTCCAACAATACTTGATCAGCTTTATGTCTATCTGATAGATTTTTTTTCTGAGAATATTCTATATCATGCCCTTTACAGGCATCATCTAACGGGTTTATTCCACGGTCGCCACGTTCTAGACGTTTTTCAAGTTTTGTTCCAGGTCCGCAATAATTATACCCAGGTAAATGGAGTTCCATAGGAAGTTTATTGATTAATGTATTTAAAAGACCTTTTCCTTTAGAAGTATTTTTATCATATACATAGTATTTCATGATGTTTGATCATGTATACTGTAACTTATAGACTAAGTATATATTGCTTTGTTAAAAACTTTTATATGGTATTTCTGTATGTTACCTTCACAACAATAGTCAAAAAAAATATGAAAAAAGTTGTAAAGCAAAAAACACGCTTGGAAATTGATAATCATGATGTTAATGATAAAAATAAGAAAAACAAACATAGTGTATTATTACCATCCACCATACGATGTATCATTTCAGGCCCTAGTAATTGCGGTAAAACGAATACAATGCTAAGCTTACTTGAACATCCAAATGGGTTAAAATTTGAAAACGTTTATCTCTATTCAAAATCTTTATATCAACCGAAGTATGTATATTTGGAAAAATTATTAAAACCAATCAAAGGTCTAAACTATTATGCTTATAGTAACGGTGAAAACATAATTTCACCTTCAGAAGCAAAACCGAACTCTATTTTTATATTCGATGATGTGGCATTTGATAAACAGGATGTAATTAGAGAGTATTTCAGTATGGGGCGTCACAATAACATCGATTGCTTCTATCTTTGTCAGACCTACACAAAAATACCGAAGCATTTAATAAGGGATAATGCTAATGTTTTAATATTATTCAAACAAGATGATTTGAATTTAAAACATATTTATATGGATCATGTGGGAACAGATATGACATTTGATAATTTCAAAAATATATGCTCCTATTGTTGGAAAACACCTTTCAAATTCTTATCCATATTTAAAGATAGTAATTTAAAAAATGGACGATATCGATTCTGTTTTGACAACTATATATACATCTAACTGTGTCTAAATCATTTTATTTCATTTTAACCATTACCGTCTAAAGAAGAGGAAGAAAAAGATGAGCTCTAAAGTTAGTAAAAGAAAATTAATTACCACAAGAAAAAATATTAAAAATAAATTAAATGTTTTAAAGCACAGTAAGGAAGTACATGAAGATTTATTTCAACCTCTTACTAAACATCTGGTGAATATTCAAAGTAAACTTAAACCATTATCAACTAAAAGTAGCAAAAATGTCATATCAGAAGTACAAGCGTACCCTCTTACCCCCCCAAAAAAAAATAAAGCTACATTAAAAGAAGATGATAATAATTATGAATATGATAATTATGAAGATTATGACTATAGTGATGATGATGATGAGGATCTTGATGTAAAAGATTACATAAAAAAAACTGATTATGATAATGATGTTAATGATGATGATGATGAGGATAATGATGAAAAAATGGAAAAATCTACATTGTCTGAACCCCCAGTTCCGTTACCAACCTCTACCCCTTTAGAAGACAAAAATACCCCTAAGGGAACATTTCCTTATTTGTCCCCTCAAACTGTGCCAGGAAGAAAGGGAAAATTTAAATTTTCAACTAGCAAACCTAATGTACTAAGAAAAAATCTATTAAAAAATCTTCAAATGGAACTGGAAGAGTCGGAAATTGAAAAACAGAGGGAATATGAAGATAATTTAAATAAAACTATTCAAGAAAAGTCTTTTAGGGATTATTATGAACAATACCATAGTCTACCTTTGGCCTACGTGAAAAAATTTATTAAGGATACAAAAAACCGAAATTCTGATGGTAAATTTCGTGTAAAATTTGAAGATGATATTGAAAGATTTTCAATAGGTAATAGAACAATTAATTTTGATGGACCCGACCTATTAATTTCAGGCAAGAGGTACAAAGGCACCAAAGGTCTATACGGTCTTTTATTTAATAAAACTGTACCAGCTGTGTACACTAAAGAGGATGCAAAAAATTATGCATCCATTTTATTTAAAACAAATGCAATAAGAGATACAAAATCAAGTAAAAATGAAAAATTAAAAAAAATTATCGAACCAATATTAGAACAGCAAAATAAACCTGAAAAAAATATAGAAGGAGAGGGAATGTATATGAAAGTTTCAAATCACCCAGTTGATTATGTATTTTGGGATGATCCAAATGAGTTGGTCGAGCGTCTAAAATTATTACTTGCCTCTGAAATTGCTGGCAATACGGGTCACACAAACGAAATCAACTCCATTATTGAAGAATTGAGAGAAGCCAACATTATAGAATAGTATTAAGAAAAAAAAATAAAAAAAAAGAATGACCAACTTTGTTACTGATATAAAAAAGCAAATTGTTAATGAAATTCGCAAGCCTGCTAGAATAAACTTCAAAAGACGTAGAGTTGTAATAAAGTCTCTATTGGATCTTATGCAAGCAGATTTAGTTGATATGAAACAATATGAAAACGAAAATAACGGCTATAAATATATATTAATTGTAATTAATTGTTTTTCCAAATATGTTTGGGCTCATCCGTTGAGGTCAAAAACAGCTAAAGAAGTAAGTAAGGGACTGGAAAAAGTTTTTCAAATCCAAACACCTATTCATCTTTGTACAGACTCAGGATGCGAATTTATAGGAAAAGAAGTGAAAAAATTAATGCAAAAATATAACGTAATTCATTATGTAGTTTATAGTGAAAAAAAAGCATCTATTGTTGAACGAGTGAACAGAACACTTAAAGGCATTATGTGGAAACAATTTAGTATTCAAGGATCATATAAATGGATAAACATTCTAAGTGACATTGTTAAAGTTTACAATAATAGAAAACATAGAACGATTGGTTTAAAACCTGCCGAAGTAACACATAAACATGAACAGTTCCTATTAAACACTGCTTATAATAGAATTAAGTTAACATCAAAGCCAAAATTTAGTGTGGGTGATTATGTAAGAATCTCCAAATTTAGAGGTGTATTTGACAAAAAATATCAACCTAACTGGTCTACTGAAATATTTTTAATAAGAAAAGTAAATCTTACAAATCCTGTAACTTATCTATTACAAGATACTACCGGTCAAGAAATTCAAGGAGGTTTCTACGAACTTCAGTTGCAGAGAGTTAAATACCCAGATATTTATCTAGTTGAAAAAGTTCTAAGACGCAAAGGCAATAAGGTCTTCGTAAAGTGGCTGGGATTTAATAATAAACATAACAGTTGGATAGATATAACCAATATAGCATAATTTTTTTTTGTAAGGTAATAACAAATAAAATAAAACTAGATAATTCATTTCATTGTAGTTTTATTTATTAATAATAAAAAAACAAAAATATAATTTACAAATAAGTAGCTATTAGGAGACAAACATCTTTATTCTAAACTTCATCCGTCAACTTCATCAACGCTCTGCTTCTCAATATATTCCTTCATTTTATTCAAAAATTCTCTGCTCACTTTCTGATGTTTAATTATAAATTTCCAGTTTACTCTATTCTTGTGTTCTCTGATAAAATCTTCAGTTAAAGTTTGACATTTCGAAATAGAATCCCAGTTGACCCAGTCTCTAAATTCTCTAATAAGTTCTTCAGATATGATATCCCAGTTTAGTTTCGTCAAATAAGTTCTTATGAAATCAGTATCCAATTTCTGTCTTCGTGATATTATATCCCATTGTAAATATTCTTGAAAATAAATCATAAAACTGTAAGGTAGATCAGGAAAGCCAGAAATATCAGCCCACATTTTAGAGCAAGCCATTTTTTTTTTGTTTTTTTGATACCTAATTTGTAACAACAGTAATCGTACTTTTAAAATTTACAAATGTACACCTTTTATAACCTTTCCCCACCCACCTTAATAATTTCGTTTTTTTCCAGATAAAAAAAAATACCATGAAGAAATCTGTCACATTTAACGAGAATAAAAATACTGTACATTTATTAGTAGCCTGGAATTTTGCATATAACCAAGCTCGAAAAAATAATTATCAATCGGCCTATTTGGATAGACTTCGTTTCGAAAGAAGAATCATGATTTCAGAAACATTATTATCTAAAATTTTTGATGAAAAATATAGAAATAAAATGTATATTGAAAGGTTTAGTGTTATCAAATAAAAATAATAAAAAATATTTAAGCTGTTTTTTTTTCTCCTCCGTCATAACTACTCTGCACCACACTGGGCAACAATAGGCACGCCTTGACTTACATCAGATCTGTCAACGAATATCTACTAAAGTAGAACGTAACCTCAAATATTTTCTAGAATTACCAAAACAACTATTATTTACTATAGAACATAACCACAAATATGAATCATTCAACACATCATGGATTGGGGCCCCCCAAAATGTCAATGTACGCACACACACAAACCAAGATGTGTCCAAACAAAAAAAGTACTATAAGGGGCACAGGGGGGCAACATCAACCTATAATAGATTGGTCAAAACAAATGGGGCACTGGAGCCCCTCTACAAATAAAATCTAATTGGGCAAACTACCTTTTTGTTTTTTTCTAACGAAGGGGGCTCCAATACGTCTTATTTTCACATGGGGCCCAACCTTTACTAAAATACGGGGCCCCACACACACAGTACCCCTCTAGCAATAAAAGCCCCAGAACGACGCCAACTATGGGGGCCCCACGGTAACCTCTCTGTTTTCTTGACGAATGGGGCCCCAGTACGTCTTATTTTCACATTTGGGGCGCAGTCTTTAATAATAAAAGCCCCAGAACGACGACATCTATGGGGGCCCCACGGTAACCTACCTTTTTTCTTGACGAATGGGGCCCCAGTACGTCTTATTTTCACATTTGGGGCGCAGTCTTTACTAAAAATACGGGGCTCCGGGGGGCCCCCTCTGGAGGATCGGACAACATAACCTCACAAAGGACCCAGAACCCCGCCACCTATACTACTGTTATAGTTTAAACATTTCATTAAACCGCTATTTTGTTTTAACATAATGGCTCTTCGCCAAAATTGTACCCAACATTTTTCCCACACTTGGTTTTTGTATAAACTTTAAAATTCAATCCAGTAAGTAGTTTTTTAAACATTTAATTAGGCCCCCATTTTGTTCCGCTATTTTGAAGTTGTATCAACATTTTTCCCAGTTCATCTCTGTATAATAGTTGATTTGAAAGTAATCGATGAAATAGTTATTTGCACTAATTTTTGTAACATTCTATTAGGCCATCATTTTGGATCTGTAGCAGAATTTACCAGTTGTTGGCCATATCGCTCCTAATTTTTCTGCAAAATTTCGGGTAAAAAGTAGTTTTTTAGTAATAATTTTTATAACATTTCAATAAGCCGCCATTTTGTTCCTCTATATTAGATTTATACCAAAATGTTACCACATCATCCTCATATGACTTTTAATTTTTAACCAAAATTGGAAGTAAACAGCATTAGCTATTGCGAGGAAAGTTAAAAAAAGCGAACGCTATAAATAAAAATAGAACAGCCAATTGTCAAGGATATTGAAAATTAAAAAAAAAGATTTTTTTTTAATCATCAATATCCTAAATGTTTTTTTTTGGGAGTGAGACGCCCCTCGACTATTACAGTAAATAAAAATTTAAGTTAGGTTAGCATATAATAGTAGTTATGTAATTATCAGAAATAATGCTGAACACGAAAGTGTTGATATATAGATAAAAAGGATTTTTTTTTTTAATTTTCAATATCCTAAATCTTAAATAACCAGTTTAGGACATGTTTACGAACACATTTTTAGCTTTGATTATTCAAAGAATCACCATTATTTCTCCAGATATCATAAATCTAATGATTTTCGAAATCGATGTACGTTTTTTGGGAGTGAGACGCCCTTGGACTATCTGTCAACGTCTTTTTATTGCTTCTTGGCTTCCACTAGATGCCCGTTGAGAGTACTACTGGTCTCACGAGATGACCTTTTCTTTCAAGCTATCCCCTTACCCCTCCCACTCCCGCGACATAGCGGCCATTACGCTAATATTCTATGTAGAACTACGGCAGACGAACGGGATAGAATGCAGGAACAACTAGGCCTCACACGTTCACAGCGTCTGCTCCCTTTCTAACTGGGTCGTTAGTTTCCACTCTGAGTGGTTGAGTCTCCCGCTTCCCCCGAAATAAAGCAGCAAAACCGAACACGTGGAACCACTTATGTTAATAACACAGAGGTCTGCCTTCGACGAGACGAACCGGAAGGCTCAAACAGTAAATAATACTTTAAGTTAAGTTAGGTTAGCATATGACAGCATCTAGGTAATTATTGGGAATAATGTTGAACACGAAAGTGTTGCTATATAGATAAGGATTTATAATTTTGATATACGTATTTTTTTTTTTTTTAATTGAAATAGGACAATTATTAGTCGAACTCGTCTGGTATGCCATTTTATTCTATACTCATTTTAATTCTCTAATAGGAAAAAACTATTGTAATCGTAAAAAAAAATCACCTCCGACTTTCTTGTGTCATTTCGCTTCTGAGGATTCTCACATGACTTCAAAATATTTAAAAAAACACTGTTCTCCTAATCTGACCGCACATTTAGAACGCTGCTTCTTGAAGTAAGGTAAAACAAGACGATTTGAACCAGATCAACAATTACATAATAATACATTAAAACAGTAGTGAAGCTAATAAAAGCGTGGTACCAAATGATAATTTTAATTTAATTAAGTTGTGCATTAAAATATTTTTAGCAAATTAGGTTCGTTAATGTTAAAGTATATTGTAGTTCCACGAACCGTTACTGCGGTTTTAAAAGCTCGCCTACTCGTATAATCGGTCCCGTGACGCTGTAACAATCTTTGCTGTCTAATATGAAAGGGGATGGTCTAATAAGTAGAGTAGTCGATCGGGGTTGTCATATCTAATTAAAACTTTCGTTACTGGTGTAATCTGATCTGAGGCTTTGTGTATTTTAGTTTGTAATAAGTAATTTCTTTATACTATGAACCTAATATTGGAAAAACATTACTATTCTTTGTTTGATAATTTTGTTGCATCATGTTTAATCATATCCACCATAATATAAATTCGTATAAACATTGTGTCTGTTGGCTTGATGGTACGATCTACCTTATACTGTGAGTTAATCTTGACAGTGGCTAAATATGTAGATAATGATCTCTATTTTTATTCTTACTCTAAAGCCCGCTACTCACTATTGGTCCATTCGTTCGCATACTGTGGGCGGATAATCAAGTAAGCAGCTGTAGGATTTGACCTCGGCGAACTATTCGTCCGAATCAAATCTTTTGTGTTTTGTGTATTTTTGACGAATTGGATCCATGCGAACGTATTAAAATAGTGTGGATGAAATATTCATCCATTCGTTGATTGGCCCATTCATATAAACTGACGAATTGAACCGAATAGTGAGTAGCGGGTTTTAGATGATCTGGTAACATTTTGGTAAAAATCCAATATGGCGAAACCAAACGGCGGCCTAGTGAAATGTTAAAGAATTGTTACTGCGATTGATAGTGTTAATAGTGTAAAAAACCCTAGGCGACCTCCTCGTATAGAAGACAAATTGCAATTATTGGTAAAATTGTGATAACTTCTCATATTGCAGACATTTGTGATACTTCATCTCCTACTGTAAAACGGGGTTTAAAACGGCATAAATGTCATCTCTATAAAATCCAAATGGTGCATCCATTAACTGAAGATGATCCTGACAGAATTTTGTGAAATACTGGCCGGTAGAACAGCCCGATATCCTTCCTATGTACACAATATATGTTTTAGCGAAGTACACAGGCAAAACGTCCGCTAGTGGAGTGACGTGGATCCACATGGATTTCGAGAAACCCATACACAATATCCTGAAAAGGTAAATGTGTGGGCAGGTATAATGGGGAGCCACACTGTAGGGCCCCTTTTTTATATGAAAATTTGATAGGGGACCTGTATTTAAACATGTTGGAAAATACAAATTCTTGAAATACTGGAAGATAATTCTGATGAATTTTTACATGGAACCATTTTTCCATAGGGTAGTACCCCCATGAATTTTAGCAGAAACGTAAGACAAAACTTGGAAGTTACAGCAAATAATAATGTGTTCATCGGTTCAAAAATAAGGGAAGAGGGGAGGCACAATCTGATTTTATTGAAATTTGAAACAGAAAAACATACTTATAAGATTTACGACAGACATGCAAAGTGAGGTTAATCTTTCTTATAAGTGCATATGCACTAAAACAGGATTTATTTGCGAAATTTTTAATAGTGCTTATTTAATTATGTTATTCAAATTAGGTTTTACTTCCGTCGTGAGAGGGACATATTGTATTCGTGAAAAAAAATCTCTCCGAGATTTTTGCAGATCTTTGCCTTTTAGGGCTGTAGACCCCGAAAAACGTTCTCCCATATCCATCACTCCGTCCGTTCATTTAAAAACTACTTATTCGGTTGATTCAAATTTTTTTGGTCAAAAATCAAGGGTCACAATGGGATGAAATGGTAACATTTTAGTACAAATCCAGTATGGCGAAACAAAATGGCGGCCTCCCGAAATTTGCACAAAAATAAATATTCATAAGATAATATAGGGATAATCTGGTAAAATTTTAAACCATTATGGCGGAATAAAATGGCGGCCTAATGAAATATTTAAAAATTCGGTTCCAAAAAACTATTAATCGAGTGTGAAAGAGGGATAGACTAGTAAAAGTTTAGTGCCAGTCCAATATGGCAAAACAAATAGTAAAATGTTCGATAAAACTCCATTTCCTGGAATAAAACCTTTTTATGGAGTATAATAGTAAAGAACATAATTTGTTTTTATTTATAGATATATAAATAAGGTTATAAAAATATATAATAAAAACAATATATTTAAAACAAAGAAACTAAATTGAAAAAAAATGTTATTATCAAATAATTATGTACATATATAGACTGTTATATGTGTGTACCGAAAATCTGTACGAGGGAAGTTATGGGTAAGGGCGAATTTAACTGTATCATCATAGCAACCAAGAAAAGATCTTTAATGTTTGATCACTGTAATTTTCTATAGTATTTTTTAAATTAATAATATAATAAATTTGTTAAGGTAAAGTTAAATACTTTACCTGAACTTTTTTTACTTTACTTAAAGTAAATCAACGAAAACGCACAAAAATTTACTTTTTTTTTTGTTAATTTAAACGGTTTTTATGCCTGAAAAAATGGCCGTCTTCATCAAAATGTAGCGCTCTTCCCAAACAAGGACAACGCTACAATATAAAATCTACATATAACCTAACTGACAAAGGAAAACAACAAAACCAAGTTAGATGACAGAAACGAGTTAGGTAAGCACCTAATTCTACTGAAGATTAAAATCTGTAAGCTGTTCAGTATAAGGTACTTCTAAGGCATCTACATTTTCTATTCAGCTTTAATGCTCATTTAAGATTAGGGAAAAAGAAAAGATTGTCTGATTAAAATGCATAAAATATATTTTGTTTTTATATTTACAATACAAAAAACATCAAAGTATGAAAGCGATGTGAAAAAGCTGCAAAAAATTAAAAATATGTTACATTCATTAATAAAAAAAAAAAATATATATATATATATATATATATATATATATATATATATATATATATATATATATAGATAACTATATATTCCCATTATAAAATTAACAACAAAAATTATTCGAAGTAGAGATACAACTGAAAGTATTTCAAAGTTAAAATGCTTCATTATGTAGGTTTTTAATTATTGAAATTAAACTTTGGAGTAATTTGTAAACAAATTGGATATATTTTTAGGTACGTATGTGATAAAGAGGAAGTCATAATAAAATGCAAAATAAACTAAGTCTTAGCTATAAAAAGGGTCTCTCTCAACTCTAGTTTAAAATATTGCGATCCCCTGATTGACATTTTGATGTTTTCAAAAATGATATATCAAAACAAGATTTAGATGAAATAATTTTGAACAGTTCTAATATTAAACATTAATTAGGTTCGCCTGAATTATTGATTGCATCAGGCTGATCTAGCTATTTGCTTTTTCAAGTTGGCATATTTGGATTTATTTGTATATCTCTACTTACAAATTAAGAAAATAACAAACAAACTGGGACTTATTTCATCAACTTACAGAAAACTTTAATTAAAAAAAATCGTTAATGTTAATAAGGGCGGACTTAGTAAGTTTAGTGTAAACTATACTTAAATTTTAACTATAAGCCAAGTTTGAACTTGTAAAACTATAAAATAAATAACAACTGTATTATAAAATAAATCTGGCACTGTAGACAATACATTTTTGCTTCTAAGTAAAACGAATAATTTGGTTTTTCTGGCAATATTTTATTGTACGACGCGTATTCGCCAAAACTAGCAAAACTAAATAAAATTTAATAACCCGAAATCGCATTTGAAACATTTAATTTTGTTTTGGATTTACTAGTGTAAAATATATTATTTGACTCGGTTTTTAAAACCAAACCAACAACTTGAGACATGAGGATATGATACCATTTATGAGTTATGAGACATATATAAATTAGGTGTTTTAATCAAATATCTGAATAATATACCGACACCAAAATCCCCGAGTAATGTTTTAGAGATGTTTAAAATAATAAATAAGTGTATATGATGAAAATATTTGTCCATAACTTAATAATTAAATGTGGAAAAAACTATTTGAAAGTTTTTGATATTAGTAATCTATATAAGTTCTCGTTTAAGTCTGAGTTGATGGCCAATTTTATAAAACATGCCTAGTTGCCGTTAATCTACTGATTGAAGAATAAAAGGTAGTAAAGCTGTTTTAAAATGTGATTTGTTGAGAAAATATCAGTGGATACAAATGTACTAACATTTATATTGTAATTTTCAACCGCATTGACTAAAGATGTTTAATCATAAAATAAATAATTGGAAATGTGATGTGTATATTTTAAAAGAATGACTAGCTTTTAAGACATGATATAAATCTACATGAAAAATGCAACATCTGGGAGAATGCTTTTATAGTCTTAATTATTACCTTCATACTTCTATTATCCTGAAAGACTAGAGTAAGTCAATCACTGGTAACATTTAATTGTGCCACTATAATAGATACTTCATTGCATTAATTTATAGATGTCACATTTTACATTAACACTAACAATAGTATAACGGAACAAAACGATATACAACAAATTGTTTCAACTTATAGACTATATATTAAAAATACACTGCTTGTGGCTTTTTCCATTCTTCCTAATGTTATGATATTTTATGAGATATGTTAATGACTGTTGCAACCATAGTCACCACTATTTATTTATCTTTCTACCCGCTGTTAATTATTTATAAAGAATTGGCAATATAAATCGCGAGACTATTTACCAATGACTTGCATACCCTTTCTTTCTAAAAAAAACTTCCTCCTGCTATTAAGAGCTATATTTATTTTAATATTTTTGCAATATAAAATTGAATTGTGAACTTTCGTTCACAACTGAATACTTTAAATAATGTTCCCTTTGTAGAGGCACATTTTTATATTACTCCTATTGATATTTTTAAATCCTGTGAATATTATATACAAACATTATTTATAAATCAAATAGTATAGCTAAATAGTCATTTCGCTGAGCAGCTCAAATCATTTAATATCGCTTAGAGAAATAGAAGAAAAACAAGTGCTTGCATTCTTGCTTGATTCAAACTGTAAATTATAACTGGCTTAACATTTAACTGATACAGATTTAGTATGTTCTAAGGCGTTGTTTGAAGGCGACACTTTGATAGCTATTTACTACTTCTACTCGCATATATCTATTAAAATTCGACTAGGAACCTTAAAAAAGTTATCAAAGCTAAAAATTCAGGATGTATATCGAGTTCTGTAAAATATAGATTACGATATGTTGCCGGGAAATATTTAAAAACCGGTATTGGATTTTTGCACTGTACAATATCCAACCTACATATGCAAAAAGAAGAAAACCACGTATCGTTAGCCCTGTGATTATGGAATAGGGGATTTATAGCTGTGTTATATGTGAAATATGTACAACACAAGGTCCAGCAATTTCTTAACTCTTAAGAAAAAACTATGAATAAACTTAAGATTGAAACACAACGCACGGGATCATTACATTGTGTAACAAACACGAGAATTTTAAAATTTTAGTAATAATTAGTCAAAATCATTAGGGCACGTTACTGTAGGCTGATTACTGGTTAGTTTAAATTACTGTTCGTAGGTAATTGTTATATGTATAGTAAGATCAGTGTTTCAGTTTAATAGGTAATATAAAGAATTGTTCTACTATTAGAGATTCGCGATGTACTGATGGTTGTGGTTAATTAAAGTAGGAAGTGTTTATATGAAGATCTCATGGGACATCAGATTTATATTATACGTTTAACATTTTACTCAAATAGCATCAAATTTCCCTATAGAGTTAGTTAAGTGGAAATAGAATAGGCATAAAATAATTTAATTACAGGCTGATAGACAGATAAACCTACTGGTGAACATGGCCAAGATATAAATATTTGTATAGAAAAAAAAATACGAATATTAAGTGACTAACATATATAAACAACTGGCTCAATATCAATTACTTTCAGTAAGAATACATAGAATCACTGACATATCAATAGGAACGAATAACAATAAAAATATTTAATCACATATTGCATTTCGCAAACTAAATATATTTTACGTTACAAAAACACAACCTATTAATCGTAAAAATAACATTTTTTGAACTAATTTTATCTTCCTACCTATTTTTATTAAATGCCATTTTGATTTTTCTAATTGTAAAATGAAAAACTGTTGACCCGACATAAAATGTAGGTATCGCACATCTTTTTTTTAAGTGGACATATCAATTTTACTCCATAATGACGTATGCAATGAATTTCATAAGAGTGTGTTTAATACCAAAATACTAAGAATAATAAATACCGCGCGAGCACGTAAATTTACGATTCACATCATCATTCTATAAGTACAAATAGAAGTTTCAAATTTAACGATTTTCATATATTTTTACCAAAATATTGGTTTTTCACTTCCTAAACATAGTCCAGCGCTAAGGGATTTATAAAAAACTTAAAAGAGATAGATTTTTCATATGAAAATGAAAATTCCTTGAAGAATTTTTTGAAGCTCATTAATGCCCCTTCGAGGTAAGTGGGTTTGAAATAACGTTATTATCTGTATTTGCAAAAAAATAGGAAAATTTTGAAAAATTTGAATTTTACGTTAGTAAAAATGTAAAAACGAGCTGAGGCATCAATGACCTAAAATAAACTAAGAATGCTAGATGGGTCTCGGTCTTCCTTACAGCAGGAAAGACTCTAAAAGCTATTGCTTGATCGATTGAAATTTATAATGCATGTGTAACCTCAAAGTCCACAATGGCTATGAAGTAATGAGCTTCCTGGGATGAGTGGGGGTGGACAGGCATCTTTTTCATATAGCAATACAAAATTGTGGTTTTTGTTAAAAAACTAGTCGTTTCTGTTTGTTTATATTTGAAAACCTACTACCTAAACTTAATTAACTAAGTTTAAAACAATATTCCCCCAAAAAACGTATCCCTTCTCTCCAGATTTTTCGAGTTGTAATTGACTGGAAAAATATGGATAATTAATACACATTCACTGTTATATTAGTGAATAATATTTTACATACGATTTTGTAGGTCCCTAATTACTTAATTTTGGGCATCAAGATAGACAACATGATAGCAATCCAAATAATCTAAAAAGATCTCTGTTCTAATGACATTATTACTGCTAATTTATATTTAAAAAATGAGAACTTCCACTTAAAAAAAACTAGACTAGAAATTCTAGAAAACATTTTGGCAAAAACTAATTATGTCAAAATTTAGAATGTTTAAATTCTTTTGTGGCATAATTTAAACTAAACTAAAAATTCGAGATAACCAGAGACATCTTAATTTTCAAACTTTGTAGATAAAGATGATCAAATTTTATTAAAGATCAAAGCAACCAGTGGTTAAAGAGTTATGTGCACTTATTATAAATATATTCTATTAGTCGCTAGCGACCATTCAATCTTCACGATATACATATAATCTTCTAAACCTAACAAATGGTAAAAATTTGCATCAAAAACTACCATAAAATATATCAATGTGTAAATGAATTGTCAGGTATAAATGCGTATGGTAATATACAACGGTTACTTTACATAATTGATTATAAATTCATGTAACACTGCGTTATGATTAAATATTTCAGACTTCTTAAAAATATCTTTAATGTAGTGTTCTGCTTATTCAACTGAAGATACTCTTATTACCTTCTATCACAAGATAGCAGTTGTTCATACAATCAAGAAAAAAGTTTTGCAAAAACTTTTTTTGCACCTAAATATGTTTAGTCCAAGACAAAAATGTAATAAAACATTCAAACATTTTCTAAAAATTTAGTTGGCTTCTGGATCTTCATCATCATCAAGTTCCTCTTTAGGCCTAGTCCACTTTATCATTGTTTCTGGCGATCGGAATAAGAATATTAATTTTGCAAAGAGATCTTCTTCAAGAGCGAATTCACGTGCTTCTCTTACAAGGTATACATCTAATGTGAGTTGAAGGACCCTATCTACATTAGGAAGATCTTCGAACATAATTTTAGCCACCTGTTCTGCAAATATACCTCGCAGAATTCGGGAAGCTACTAAGACCAAAGTCGTGTAAAGTCCAATAATTCTAAAAAATAAAATTAAATGACTTTATTAATACAATTTTATATATACATACCGCGACTTGATTTGAATTTTTATATATTAACATAATGTCGTGGTGAGTTGGAATATATTTTACTCGTATTATCTACCGAGGAAATCATGTGTCTCGGTGTGAACCAAACAGGCTCTGAACTATAGTGCGTGTACTCAAAATCAGTGTCTATAAGTAGTCTCCAGAACGAACAGCTAAAATTAAAGCCTGGAATGGTATTTAAGCCATAATAACGATATATTTGGAATACAAAAAGAATATCTATAGACAGACCACGCAGGTTGAGAAAGTCCAATTATTAAATATCTTAGCTGTCTAAAGTAAAATAAGGTACATTTGGAATAGAGGAAAACTGATACAGGATATAAAGACTTACAAATGAGGTGATGAGGGGACCTCTGCTGGTATCAAGTTTCATAATAAGAAATACTTTGGAAAACATAAGCGAACAAATTCCCTGATTTCTATAATTAAACAGGACGAATATGAGTAAAGATTCGTTTTCCCCAAGGAGGCCCAGAGCGGTACATAACGTATCTGTCTGAAAAAAGATCACTATAATCTAAACATTGCTCAAATGAGCATCCGTAACTAATCTAAAGGCTCTTCTTTGGTCAGAGAGTTAAGGGTTAAAAGGTATATGCTATTAGTATGAAATTAGGAAGTATACAAATTACTTAAAAAAACGTTCTTTCTGCTGTGGAAAGTGATGCAATGTGAGTGAAGGTCCTATTCGAAAGCATTGCAAATTACGTTCAATGATTTGATTATATAAATAAGAATGGTGTGGGTGTATTTTTTGGAGGTACTGGAAAAGAGACGTCATTGCCCGTCTGTTGTCTACTTCAGTTTTAGAGATATGGGTGGGAAATAACTATGCGTTGAGTGAACAGGTTTCGAAGACTATTGATATGAAGGAGGAATGTAGTAGGTGCCAACAGTGAAAACTTAAAAACCCCTGATTATTTTTGTGGAGACCACTAAAGTGACAATTACAAAATATTTCATCGAAAAAACTGGCAATCCATATGCGAGTTTTGGAGAAGAATGTTAGATGAGAAATTAATTAAGGATTACCTCTTACCAGAATTTATACAATACTATGCCAGAGCAATGAACAGGATTATGGAAGCATTAATGCCTATAAATGATTTGCTTGTAATAATAATATTATTTACCACATGTATACATACATAAAAACAAAATTAAAAATCACAAAAGTAAGGCAAATAAAAGTACGCATTTCAGACTTCTGAAGTCCAGATTCTGTTCTACCAATGCGGCTACAAAATCTTTTATAATATTAATATTACAAAAAATATAAGAGGCCACTATTGATATAATTTTTTCATATTTAATGGATCACAAAAATTTCAAAACTTCTTTAGGTAGACATCTGTACTGATGATTATGTAAAAATACATTTGAAAAAAAGCGAATGTGATCAGTATACTCAAAAAACAAAAAAAAAATAGCAGAAAGAATTCAGAAAAAATTATGCCAATCTGTTATATATCTTCTCTTAAATTACTTTCCAACTGAGATATTCAGTCTTAAACCTAGAATGTTGACAACTATTTTTCCAAAATGATTTTGGTACCGTTTGAGGTATCAAACACATATTATACTCTAAATAGACCATTCCATCCAAACTAAAATAAAATATCTTCTAAATGGATTTCAATACCCTGACCAGTGTTGCCAGTGGTTGCTTCTGACCTATTAATTTTGTTGTACGTTTTAAATTCCTACAGCTTTTGAAAGACACATTAAAATATCTCTTAACTAGTAGTGTTAAATTGTGCTACTAGCAATACCGTGTCAAATTTTGCTTAATTTATGATAGTGCCCCAAGGATTATCTATTCGAAGTATAATCGGTCTTTAGTTGTATTTGGATATTTGATGTAGAAACTTAAGGCGCTTAGAATAACGTCAAAAAGTAGTATGTCAGGCCGGGGTGAACTACCGTTAAAGGTTTTTATTGCATAATAATACTAAGATATTTTCAAACAAAGTTAAATTTCAGCATCCCAAAAAACCCCTTAATCCATATTCCAAAAATCTCAACAACTGATTATAGTAGAAAGGAAAAATTAATTAATTTATTTAAAACAATTTTTAACTTATCAGAACATAAAAATAATTAACTTCCTTAAACACTTCTACTTCAGATTATTCAGAAAGCACGCCGACCAGTGTTATTCTTGTGCACATTAATCAAACAGTGAAACAAAAGTTTTTGTTTGACATTTGGCAATATGAATTGTCAAAAGTTAAACAGTGTTATTTGTATTAATAAAATGGCACACAATCGGAGTAGTTTTTACAATTGAAGAAAAAGTTGAAATTATATGCTTAATTGGTGATAATGAAAGATCTACGCGTCAGGTTGGTCAAATATTTAATCAGAGTCCTGTCATGAATATTGAGCACCAATCTGGCACAAATCCATTGGTGGCATCAACAAATTGTTTGCAAGAACCAGAGCCATTTTCAAGAAAAGACCAAGAAAATACGTTTTAAATCGACGACAATATCCAGACGAAGAACGCATCTTAGCAGAATTAACAATCCAAATGCCAAAAGGCAGTTGCGAGGACACTGAATTTAACCGAAAATTAAATATGGAGGTGTTTGGAACGTAATAGGATTATGGAATTTAAGCCAAAATTTGTGCATACTCTCATAGACGGTGATTTTTGAACGGCCAACGGCGGGTTTGAATTTTGCCTACCGTTGCAAGGTAACTATCTTAACGATAGATTTTTTTTAAAGAACATAATATTTACTGACGAGGAAACATGTATGACAAAAGGTGTCGTAATCAGTCAAAATTGGGGATATGGCGCAGCCGAAAATCCCAACTTTGTAATTAATTTTAGAAACCAATATAGTGAAAAAGTTAACGTGTGGTATGGCATATTAAACTTCCACTTAGATGGTGCCCCCACACAAAAGTCTCCGATAGTTAGAACATTTTTAAACGCAAATTTCCCTATGAAGTGGATGGGTACAAAGAGCTTGTCAAGAAATTACTCCCCAAACCTTTAAGAAAAGTGAGTCAACGGTTAAGAAGAGTTGTTGAAAAGTGTATTGTCTTGGAAGATTGTTGAAGAAACCAGAATTTGAAAAAAATTAATTTTTTTAAATTCATGGTTCCAACATACAATAACCACCCAAATTTAAACAAAATCGCATTATTAATAACCGAGATATTAGGGTGGATTTATGAAAGGCGGGACACAGTGTAAAATGAAAATTATAGCGGCGGATTAATGATTTAAGAAGAACATTATTGTTGGGTTTTACGACACAAAACATAAAACATAAGAAAGAATTATATTAAGTTCCCTTAAGGTTTTAATCTGGGGTCTTTAGTTCTGGGTCCACTTTGAAGGTACACGAGGAACAACACTGAAAAATATCTACTTTTTTTTTGGACGTTTCAGGGGAAAGTATAGTATTCAATAGACTAAAAAATAAAAAACTAAGAGCAGTAAATTTTTTATATCAGAACTAAAGACCACAGTATAAAAACCCAAACATAGTTTTATATATTTATATATATATATATATATATATATATATATATATATATATATATATATATATATATATATATATATATATATATATATATATATATATATATATATCGTCAAGATCTTTTAAAATGACTTTATGAAACAATTTTCAAACGAGATGCCTATGTGACAAAAAAGTTTTTTGAACTGAATAGAATGGTAGAACCTTTAGTTACATCCAGTAAAAAAAAACACTAATTCGCAGGTAAGTTAATACTATTAATTAAAATTATATAATTTATTTAATATTCCTGTACTATTGTGTTGTTTCGTAAAATGCCGTTTCAGTTTATTATTCAGATATACGTTTTCTGAGAAATAGGCTTTATGTGTATATTAACAAAATGTTTAACAGTTTGGTGGGACGCGACTGATCCGTGATACACATGAGTGGTACGTCAGAAAAAAAGGTTGAGAACACCTAGACTCTTTAGGTCACTTTAAACACCTCTTTTTCTATTGATCCTCCAGATATAATTTATCAACCAATGCCAACATTATTTTGGAAAAATTGTTTTTTCCAATCCGAAGTTTAAGATCGGATATTTCAGACATTATTTACGTAAGAAATC
The DNA here is from genome assembly GCA_030620095.1 of Kuschelorhynchus macadamiae. Taxonomy (NCBI): domain Eukaryota; kingdom Metazoa; phylum Arthropoda; class Insecta; order Coleoptera; family Curculionidae; genus Kuschelorhynchus; species Kuschelorhynchus macadamiae. The sequence continues at coordinate 116,027 of JAUTXW010001843.1, forward strand.
TTACTCACCCTCCTCCGGTAATAATGCTCAGTGTTTCGGGGAATATTTTATCATTAAGGGTATAAATAACAAGCGATTTGCAATCTTCATAGGGTAGACCCTTTAAATATTCGTTGAATGTAGTATCGTTACAGTCCTCCTTAACTTGCCACCACTCTTTGTCGGATGCTGAATTATTCGGCCTCAGCAAAATCAAAGATAGGTTTCTAAAGGTAGGGTTCTTAGGATTGGATTCTAAAATAAAGAAATAGTCTAAACATAATAGTATGTATACTTATATACAAAAGATCTATATTAAACTATGAAAGTGAAGTATATGCTAGCGTTACAATGAAAAGTTCACAGTACTACAACTCGCTACTAATTTCTAATTAATCAGTTTCGACTAATATAAAACGTGAAACACTCACAAAGAAAAAATTTAAAATCTGCAAATACTTAAATCATTCGATTCAGGTTTTAAAATATTTCAAAAAATTCAAAAATCTTAACTATAACATCTTGTTATCTCAGTAATGAGGTTTTATCGGACTAATGTTCATGAAATTTTTTTCTTCATTCTGGGGAATATTCTATTGTACTTTTGTGATGTTTTCTGATATACGCTATATTTAAAAAACTGATAAAAAAAAGTGAAACTGATTCAAAATATATTATTTTATCTTAGCAAGTATTTTCATAAGTATAATAATATTTACCGTCAGCTTCGTTCGCTAAAATACCCTGGTATGGTTCAGAAACGCCGGTATTGGTAATTTTTAGGAACTTAGGCATAATAAACTTAAGCAAAATCGCTTCTGTTGGTACGTTTTGCAACATCTTTAACAGATTAACTCTATCTGGATTAGGCGCTTCTGGGGTTCCTGCTGGCAGCGTGATTTCCATATTATTTGATATAATTCCAGAATCCGTAGAACTGCTAGTTTTGTGGGATACTTTATAGTCCAACCGAACTTTGATGGGTTTAGCTAAAAGAGAATACAACATTTTATTGGTTGTAAATAGGTAATAATTGTTAAATTACACCGACCGTAATAGTGCTCCGGATGAGCGGTAACCAATCATAGCCCAACAAGAAAAACAACTACTATGTAACGTTTAAGACGTAATGGGTAGCCTCCCAAGCACTTGCTTTGAAGTCTTTGCAGCTGGTTGTCGGGACACGTCGTCTAAGCAGAAAATGTTCGGAAATGCATACGGAAAAACTGGCTTGGAAGGAGGGGGGGGGGCGCTGCGCCACTGGATAGAGAAAAACTTTGAAAACAAAATCTCTTAGTAATCATCCATTAATTTTTAGAACCAGATCTATTTCAATTCAAGCCCGAATCCTAAACTGTGTTCCAGTTTTTGATGCAGACGCAGACGGTTTAAATAAATGGAACGAACTTAAAGACACATTAAGACAAAATTTTGAAGACCAAAGGGATGAAGCCTGTTTAAATCGTGGTTTGGCTATATTAAAACAAAATACTAGTGAAAAATCAAAAGATTTTTACCATAGAGTCTTACATGTTTAAATCTGTTGTGTTCATCAAAAAACTTAAAGCGACAACTATACAATGAATTAACTTTAAAAACATTCTTAAGCCGATTACGTGAACATTTAGGAACAATAATAAGATGCGTGAAGCTTGAAAATCTTATGCAAGCTTTACAATATAATATAAATTATTTTTAAAATTATAATAAACCCGGATCATTGTTATTAAAAAATAATACAAATAACTGTAGGCTTAGCAATTTCAAGCCGCATCAAAATGCCCAACCAAATTTTGTTCAAAAAACATTTTTTTTTAACGCGAATACGCCACACAATTCATCTAGGCCCAATATCGCAGCCTATAAATATAAGACCTAATTTTAACAGAGGTTTTTTTACAAATATTTAAGTTTTTGGTAAGCCAAGGACTAATGTATTTAGGCCAAACCCGCAAAACAGGTTTCCACCACCAAAACCGATGTCCATTTAAACTACTTGTTAATAAACCACCGCAAAATAACCAACAACAAATTTCAAATTTGTATCCTCAAAATTAAAGATATAATCCACCTAAATTTGCTTTCGAAGAACTTCACAATACAGAAACTCAAAACATGCCCTATTATGAACAATATTCATATGAAGACTGTCCACATTTTAGTATATACGATCCATATCAAAATATGTACTATGATCAAAACTGTTAAATACCGAATATTACTAATACGATATAGAAAATAGTCCTATTGTGATATTACCCGACCCTGACACCGCAGAAAATACGAGATATTACGAATAACAAACTGACAGTGAAAATTTTACCAAGGTTCTCCCAAACAACAAGAAGCCTTAGTATCACAATTAATTTCATCCAATATGCCAAATCCGAGTCAATTGTTTTATATAATTTTACCAGAAACAAACCTAAAATTTCTCACTGATTCAGGATCAACAAGATATTGATTCTAATCTTGCATCCTATTCACCCTTTTGCATTATTATAATTTTTTCACACGCTCTCTATAATATATCTGAATATGAATCTGTACATATTTACCTACAGTAGATTTAAGGTGGCCATATGTATCGCTTCGGTCCACTTTTGCACTGCTTCTAGTTCAGTGTAGAACGATTCTATTTCAACATCGTCTGCCACTGAACCATATACATTATGCATATCATATGAATTAAATTGATAATAGTTGATTTGACATTTATATGTAGGGAAATAATCCTATCACTGACGGAGTTGTAACCTCTGGCAATCCATAAACCAACATCATTGCGACTCTCGATTCGATTCCCGGAAATCATATGAAACTGCCATTAGCCGAAGTGAAATGACGAAACCTCTATAGTGTGTTTCTGAAAGTCCGACAACAGCGATATCTGACCAGTAGAGTACCTTCTTCATTATTTCCAGTTTGAATGACTGTAACAGGCCCGATACATTCTACATTGCGATACGAGTCTTTTGTCGAGATTTTAGTTCCACGTTAGTAGCACATTTGTCACAAAAGAGAACAGCGCCGGGGACCAACCAGAGTCCGAAGCTTATCCGAGGCCCAGCTAGCGTTTGTAAGTGCTCATGGGAAAAATTTCGCATATTAGTTTCCCCTTGCTTTCTGTGCATGGAGTGAGGCGATTTGATAGGATATATTATATGAGGGGATATGATTTAAGTTTGGGAACTTGATTTTCCCCATGTTAAAACTGGTGGAAGACAATTCAATGCTGGCATACACAGGGTCGCTTCCCTGAAGTAGATCCGACCAGTAACGGGGCCATAAAAGAGTATCTACTTGTCCGAATAAGAATATCTACCCGTTACCAGATTAAACGGAAAATATTGCTTATGTAAGCAAAACAACATAAATTAGCTCTGTTTTACCGTTATTTAAAAAGCTGATCGTTGGATGGATGGATGGAAATAAAAAATATTAGGAATTTTAAGTTTTATAAACAAAGAGACAAAAGAAATTTGACATATTTCGCCGTTTGTTTTTCTTTTTTTAACTAACAGCTTTAAAACAAAAGATATTTTTGGGGGCTGTTAGACCTTCTCTATACAATGATAAAAAATGTATTTATGTACCAAAAAAATCTGACGTTTAACAGCCATTCCACGGGAATTCCAAATTTTATGTCCCGCCCATAACACCAAATTATTTTTAATTTTTTCTAGCAGTATTTAAAATTTTGCCTTCCTCGTTGATTTATGATTTCTAGGACTTTCATAGAAATTGATTTGGAAATATAAGACACAATACAATTAAATGTGCGGAAAAAATAAAAATATTTGATGTACGGACGGAACATTCTAAATTCGCCTGGAATGGCCGTTCACCGTTTGTTAAAAAAGCTAAACGCTCTTGAAATATATATTTTTTTCCCTTTCAGGGTGCTGTTTCATCCTCCTAGGGCTACCCTGTATAGTTAAAAAAATAATTTTTATATGCAAAAAACAATAAAGACAATCCAAGTCCAAGTAAGTTATTTTCACTAGCAGCTCTTACGTAAGCTAGTTAGAACTAGACAGGTGCATGTCACGTCATTATATGTTTATTACTGTAATTTCTGTTAATAAAATTAGTTTTTTCATAGTACGTTAAAATCATGAATTGGTTTCTGTTTTCTGTATAATTCATACTAAAGCTGTGATCTAAATCAACTCTTCTTTTCTAGAGCTATAATGGAAGTATTCAGTTCTTTTTATACCATTCAATTTCATTTCAAAACTGGCTCACAAATCTATGACGTAATTCAATTCGGTTTAAAAATACTCATATTCTTCATTCTTGGTTTCCCAAACTGTGAGGTAATGTTAGATCAGCAGTCATCAAAATTACTTTAAGAATATTAGCTTAGACAGTCGAAAAGTCAAAAATGAGGCACAAATGCATTCCAACTAAATTATCTCTGAAGCTAGTTACGAAAAAAACAACCAACACAACTGCTTAGAACTAGCATATTATTATAGGAAATGAAACCATAAAATAAACTAAATTAAGCGACATTTTATATAAGTACCCGGTATCCTGTATAAAACTTCTACTCCAATGGCACAGTATTCCCGTGGTTGTATTTTATACTGAAGGGATTATACCAAGTCAGTACAAAAAAAAAAAAAAAAAGGAAAAGGAAAAAAACAACTATTGTGCATTAAGAAATGATCTACGGATGCTACATGTTTTCAAAATGACCGATTTCTGGATGTTCCTGTGAATGTCTGTATTAAGTCCTAATTGAGCCAAATGCGGTGTAAACGTTGTTGGGGTGAGGCCTGTTACTGATATGACCTGTTTCCACAGCATTTTTATTTTCATTGCCAAGTCAGTGTATTTGGCGATCTTCTCACTGTATTTAGCTTGAATGTTCTCGTCGTTGGGGACAGCGATGTCAATTAAATAAGTGATCTTTTCTTTTTTGGATAGAAAGATGATATCGGGTCTGTTTGCGGGGATTGTTTTATCTGTGTGGATGTTAATGTCCCAGTAGAGCTAGTTGTCTTTTTCAAGCATGGATGTTGGTTTATAATGGTAATAAGGGTCTGTGTTCTCCATTAGTTTGTATGATGTGGCTAATGCTTGATGAACGACCTTCGCTGCTCAGTTGTGTCTCGCGGTGTATTCAGTTAGGCCATTATTCTACATGCACTCGTTATGTGACCGATTGTTTTTCTCTGCTGGTGACATCTCCTGCACCTGTCGACATCAATGGTTGTGTCCTTGATGATGTGCTTTTGGTAGTTGCTGGTTGTTATGACTTTGTCCTGGATGGCAAGCAGGAAGCCTTCTATTTCTGGGAACAGCTGCCCTTCTTGTAACCACGTGAATGGATGATGAAATGAAAGCTTTTTATGTATGTGGTCGTGCTTTATGTGGTATCTGTGTCTTCCGTGGAGTTTTTTTTTTCAGACCAGGTGTTCATCTTTTCTAGTCGTGATTGGATGTGACTGTGTGCGTCTGCTGCGTGGCTTGTTTGAGACAGGTTGAGTGGTGTGTTATTCTCGTCTGCCTTCACTATTGCCTTATGGAGGTTAGTTTGTTTGTTGTGGAAAAATTATTATTATTATTATTATTATTACCTTCATTTTGGTAAACAAAATTTGGAATGAAACATAAGTTAGAACTTTATTATTTGGGCACGATCCGTGAAAAACTCTCCTTTTTGATCCATATCATCACCATTTTTATAGTCGAGTTAAAAAGTCCGTCCTTTCAAAATGTTTATACTGGTGTCGCGTTGCCAAAAGTAGCAATTTTATTTGAAAACGAAAACTTTGATTTTTATTTTCAGAATGGATTATTTACCTAATTTCTTGACTACTGACAAATGAATATGTAAATATATGTCTTGTAGCATAAATATGGAGCTTTGCCCAATTGTTTTTGTACCGATACGTCCGGTACAAGCAAAAAAAAATCGTGCACAGATTCTGAAAAACCAGCCTTAACACCCATCAGGCTGAATTTTACCAGTATTTAGAGAGAAGTCAAATGTTTCTTTGGTGTATTTATTTCTTTCACCCAACCGTTTAGATAGGGCTTTACGATTGTGTCAGCTGATACTCAATAGAAACCCATATAATATTATGCAATAAACTATATATCCCTTTAATAATAAGTACAAAAATTAGTACAAATTCTATATAAACAAATTACCGCTTTCTTTATTGCAAGCTTTCACGCAGGCCCTTAAAATGAATAAATATTTACTAACATGGATAAAAAAAAGCTGTTGGATAATATATTCAGATACATACTTGAATTTACTTCTTCAATCATTTTGTTTCTATCGGGGGGTGATATACCCCAAATTTTTGCTGAATCCGAACTGAACGTCGCTGCAGCAATATCACCAGGATCATAGTTGTTAGAAAATATTTGTTCTGCCCGCTTATTACTCTTGAAAGTGTACAGCAGATTTTGATAATCATTTTCGTTGAACCTGAAAAAACATATCTTTTGATAAGTACATACATATATTTCTTTTATGTATGTATAAGTTATAAGAGCTTACAACTTGAAAATTGTCTTACCAAGTTTTGCTCATAACTTGATATTACATTGGCATATATTTCCCCAATACAATAAAAAATATATTTTTTTAAATGAAAAATGTATGGTAATAGAATGCTTACTGAAATAAGGCGTTACTTTGTGCTGACATTTGGTATACCGGATCGTAGGGTCCAATTCTTAGTTCAAGAGTTACATCGTATGGGGGATTATTTTCTCCAACTGCTTTACCTAGCGAGAAAAATACAAGCGGGAACCAAATAATACCTACTATGCCGACTAGGAGACCCCCACCCATTAGATACTTTACCAAATACCCTTTTTTGGTTCCTCTGGGTTGGGGATATTCATCTTCCATATTTCTTGAACACTGTAAAAAGTATTAATTAATATAATTCTTATTTTTATAAGTTTTAGAGCTTAAATTTAAATATTTAAATTAACTACTTAATCAGCTAACATATTTATGCTATAATTTATTAAAATTTGCACTACAAGCGGTGGAGGCATTTTCACTTTTTTCAAAACATTTTTTGTTGAAAATATGCTTCTTTCATATTATTTTCGGTCTTGCCATCAACCTTGTTGGAATAATTTTTTAGCCTTTACATGATTGTTATTAATTGAACGAAATTTAAAATTATATAGACCAAAATTAAAAAAAATAGTATTGGGCTTTTAACTCGAATTTTACACGTAATAAATTCCTACTTTCACTAACATTTCAATGCAATTATGAATTTAATAATTTTGAAATGAAAAAAAAAAATTAAAAGATCAAAAATTTCTAAGCTTAGAGTTTATAAAAGTCCTCATTATAAAACACTGTTTATCGTCGTTATCGTTAATATCTGGAAAACGGATAAAGATAAGCCATCAAAAAAAAAATAAGGTTAGACTTCATAAAAGTCCTCATCATATAAAAAAACTCGTAATTAACTTGAATTTTAGCACTTTCTGGCTCAAATCATTAATAACTGAAAAATTGATAAAGATGAACCAACAAAAATACGTAAAGTTAGACTTTCAAGACTTATTTTGAATTGTATTTTCTGACTAACTAAATTGGAACCCCGATTTCACAATACACCGTAATAATTTACCCAAAACTATAATTCCAAAATATTTACTATTTTTTTAAGAGTTTAATCAACAAAGTTACACAATATGTTGTTTAATAATAACATTATTTATTCTTATTTTTCTCTCGTTTGAATTAATTCCAAATCAGTACAAGGTGCTGGTCTCGGATTATTAAGAATTAGCCTAGCATTATACTTACTTAAAGACTATTTATAGGAACATAACTTAGTAATGATTCAGAGCTGCTGTGGAATATTAAGCCGAATATGTCATTTCGGTTTTTCTTTAACTTTCTACATTAATAATAAAAAAATTGAAATGATAAAATGTTTTTGCATCAATAATGTTGTTTGTTTCAGTTGTTTTAAACATGCCTATAGGTGACACATATAATTTAACTTTAAATGAGTGAAATTTTGAAAAATAGTTTTTATTTTATTAAATATTTTTTATTGCGGAATTTAAAGGACGATGTTTGCTCTGATTTTCTCTATCTACTTAAGTTAGTTAAGTTGGTTTATTTCATCACAACATGGTCATCATACTTAATATCAATTATTTTTTTGTATTTATGTTTAGTTTTCTACTTTTAGGTTTTGAGATAAATAACATGCATTGTTTTTTTATCAAAATCTTTTTACGAAATATATTTCGTAATTCAAACGCCTAGATACTACAAAACCATTTAATTCTGGCTTATTATTGTAATAGATTTATGTTCTGATATGGTTTACAAACCCACCACTTACCTTAAGCATAAAAATATGCGAGAATATATCTTCCATTTTCAGCCAATCAAACACGCCCATTGAAGTTTCGGTCCACATCCAATCCATAACAGATCTTAGTTCAAATAAGAATGGCACCAACATAAATCCTTTGAAAAGGAACATGTTTACCATGCTGTAACCTTTACAAAGACAATTTCCCAAAATTCTTGATGGGTATCCACAACGAATTTGATATGCTGATAGTAGGAAATATATACATTTTACCATGTAGTATACTTGTGGTGGTATTACTGTCTTGAATTCCCTAAAATTACAGAATTTGTAATAATGTACTGGGTTGCTTACTAGAATAAATTACTAATAAGCGGCAATATTTATATGTAATGTAATTAATGATTTCTGTAAAGTAAAACGATCTACAGATGTTGAGGTTTCAAAAGAAGCCTAAGTAAAACTAAACCATAAACCTAACTATAACTAAGTAGATATGCGAAAACCTAAATGATTCTGATAAATGACTATGGCAGCATAATGTTATTAGTGCCACTTTAACGCGATATTACTTACTTTTCTGTTACAATTGGAAATAAAACGAACAGCCAAATATGAAGAAGAATAACTTGTATGAATTGAAAAATTAATTTTCCAAGTATATTTCTCCTTAAATAGATAGCACGATCAATTATAATAAGAGTAAACTGTAAAATCAACATGAATAGGAACATTGGTGGGACTCGGTTTTCTTCCAGGTAGGCTTTAAATCCACCATCGCTGGTTTGAGACTAAAACAAGGAATAAAACAAATAAAATAATAAATATATATATATATATATATATATATATATATATATATATATATATATATAATATAATAAATAAATACAATCTCCTTTTAATTGTCAATCACTTTAAAGGATGTTCTTTTTTTACATATGCAAGTCAATATTTTTACTTTGAACAACTGTTTTTCACTGATAAAGAGCTTTTCTAAAACTAATTCGAAAACAAAAATACAACCTAAACGCAAAATCCATTTGCGCCAATTAAACAACGAAAATGTTTAACTCTGAAAAAAAATCGAAAGCCATGTGGCAAACTATTAACAATTTACGAAAGAAAAGAGCAAAATGACATGTTACCAAATTCTATGATGTCATCAAATTATCCGACAAAATTATTGCAAATAATTTTAACAAATATTTTACTGTTTCAAATAGCGATGCAAATGTTGAACATAACTTGTGGAATGTGGAATGAAAAATTCAAAAGCATATGGTTTCGATGGTGTTTCGATGTGAAAAATACTACTGAGCTTGTATATGAAAGAATTCTTGAATGGTCTGAAAAGAACCGTCTCAATTTGAATAATGATAAAACCAAATTTATTTTAAATTCGAATAGGGCCGATTAGGAAGTCCTAGTTCTTTTCGATACTTCTACTTGTCCATTATTACTAACCAGTTCAATGTTGTGAGTTACGTTTGATGACTGTTTGCGTTGGCGTGATCATGTAGACAAGATTTGCACTAAATTCAGAGGTAATTGTTGCATTGAAATATCCTTCCAACTACTGTAGATGTTTTGCGGACTTTATTTTATGCTAATATTAATTCACATATTGGCTATTGTATTAAAACCTGGGGTATAATGTCTCAAGCCTCTCGAGTTTTTTTTTATTATGCTACAAGAATTATTTCAAGTATCAGACCTAGAGATTTCTGCAGACAATACTTCAAGAACTTCTAGATTTTTAACTTTAGTAACCGTTCTACCTTCTACCAAAAGAATATTATATATAAGGCATGTAAAATCTTTAATACATTAAGTAGCAATATCACAGATAGTTCAAATTTAAATATTTTCAAAACTAGAGTTAAAACGCTTCTCCCACAAAAGAATTGTTACACTTTTCAAAAGTATTTCAACTCATATGTTTAGTCACCTAAATATGTCAGTTTTTATGACTCTTTTATTTTTTGTTTAGTGTTGTATTTCTATTTATGCTCTTTTCTATTATTGTAATTTTTATGATTTATAATTTATTTTAACCCGACTTTTTCTTCAGTTATGACCATTTGTAGGTACTTTTAAATTGAATAAATAAAAATATTTTTTTTTATTTTAGTACGAGGCACATATTTGACTTTCATTGTAAATATAAAATTTTGAAACGATTGCAATTTACTAGAAATCTACTTATGTAACTATTAATATACTTAATAAAACTTACACCAAATGACGAATATCCCATAAGTAAAACAAAGAAATTAATAAAATCACACAGGAACATGAAGGTGTATACATCAGCTGCTACTCGAGCCGTGGGATCCAACAGTTGTTGGAAGAATATTCGAACAGACTCGGCATACTTAGCAGCCCTAAAAATATATTTAAGTTTGAGCATTAAACCTAAAGAACATATATAAGATTAAATACAATTATGATAAATCAAGGACTATTTTGAGAAAGCATGTATCTATTTGCAAAAATGACTCTATTATTTATCACTGCTGCAGAAATATTTAAATATGCACAGTTGTGTTCATTACAAAAAGCACATCAAACGTTCTATGGTGTAAATAGTTCTTGATTATTTTTAACATGTACTTTTAAAGATAGCATTGTGGCAATATTTGACAACAAATGAAAACATTTTTAAAAAGCTTCATGATTAAACAAAACGTGATTAAGAGAAACTGTGCCATCTAGAGAATATAAGTTTTTCTATTTATATTTTTAAATTATTATTTAATTTAAATATTATTTTTAAATACTATTTTAATTTTGCTTGTATTAGAATCAAATATTAGGTTTTTCTAAAGAAATGTGTGTTTTCTTCACCGACTTCTACACATAAATAATCAACCTCAAAATCAAATTTTACGCAAATACGACAAAACTCGTCGCAAGACTTAAACGCCTTTTTCATGAACACAACCGTACCTCGAATTTGCAAGTTCACCAATGAATAAAATTGGCATAGGCTTAAACCTTTTATGTGACATAAGTTGACCTAATAAGTTAGGCCTAAAAACTTAGGTGATCACAAAACTTAACCGTAGCGAACAATCAAAAGTTTTCATTTGATTATCTCTTATCAATGGGTTGTAGACTTTCAAAATTTATAGGTATAGCGCCCACCATATATGCAACGGATAATTGATACAGCGAATGCGTCAAAAAATGTCAACCGGAGGCTAGAATTTATGCAACAAAGAACAGCGAAAGTAGACTAGAATCATTTCATTCAGTCGTGTTCTTTTGACTCAAAACCCTCCTGGAAATGCGAGGACTGTCAACCAACTGGTAATGCTCTAATATTGTATGTGTCGTATAGAGGTGTCACTTACCAGGTTGCTGATTGACTGGGAATATCCAAAAGTCCAATTATTATATGAACGTGAACTTTTCTTTGGAATTTATGTCCAGCTCGTTCTTTATAATACGATTTAATGAAATCTTGTTTCTTAGTGCTTGCCAGTGTCCATGGCAACTGACAGGAGGGGTTTATGATTTTCGGTTTGAAAGTCCGATTATTGAATTAAATATTCTGGGTGTTGGAGGATAATACGATGAACTAGACAAGGTTCTTTGCTATCATTATCGATCTTGATTGGAGCCTCTGAGATAGGAATAGTGACGTCTTCCTTCATCTATATTATAAATTGCTTTTGAAGACAAGTTCGGGAGATCGAAGGTCTCGTCTGTAACTATGAGTAGGATTATTAGTAAAAGAAAGAGGTGACTAACACGTAGGAGAATGGTTTAGTCAACTAACTACCTTATCGTTCTTCTCTTATTTAAGAGTTAAAAAAGAGATACATTGTTGGACGGGAGAGCTTTGGATCCTTCTAGAGGTAGGCTTATACACTATTAATTTTCCAGCCCTTATCGTAGGAAAGTGAGTAAAAATAAGGATTGTTTCCAAGGTCAAGAGAGAGAAACAAAGTTTATGGTTGAGAAGTTTCAAAGTATTGGGATTTTGTAAAATGGCGGTTTTTATTTCTAGTTGAAATTCCACGCGAATCTGAAAATTTCAGAATTCAATTCTTATTTAATTTCCTTTTCGGGAACTTTCAGTTTTGCAATTTTCTCTGCGCTGAGTAGCATCACCATTTGAGACACATAGAATAAGATATAATAATATTAGCTTGATCAGAGGAATCCGGAACAGCGGATTCTAATGTTCATGAAGGCTTTGGATGGCCAAATAAATAGATCTAAGGGAAGGCCGGGCAAGACGTTAAGATACACAAAAGATAGGAATATTCACTTACGACGTTAATAAAAGATGGGCTGATTGAAAGTCTCTGCTACTCTGTTTTACAGTTCGGATCCAAATCAGGCTGCGGTATGTTATTTGAAATCTCTAAAAATAACGATTTCAGAAGATTAGATAAACAGCTTTTATGATTACAAAGTACAAGAGAAAGCTCCATGGGAAATACGTAGAAGCAAACTTTTCGCGGAAGTTTTGATGGCGAGTTGTAGCTAGAAGATTTCTGAATTTGAATTTGTTTTAAAAAAATTCTACTATAGTCGAATGCGGTCTTATCGTGCGGGTCCAAAGATCATTAACATTATGAATCAAATCAGAAAACACAGTGAATACCAAAATGTTGTGTGATTCTTTTATCGAGCTATTAAATCTCGATGGGCTATTTACTATATATATATATATATATATATATATATATATATATATATATATATATATATTACATATATATATATATATATATATATATATATATATATATATATATATATATATATATGCCTGTATTTTTCGCATGCATGGCCCTTAATTTTAGACTGAAATTTCCGCGAAAAGTTTGCTTCTACATATTTCCCATGGACCTTTCTCTTTTACTTTGTCATCATAAAAGCTGTTTATCTAATCTTCTGAAATCGTTATTTTTAGAGATTTCAAATAACATACCGCAGCCTGATTTGGATCCGAACTGTAAAACAGAGTAGCAGAGACTTTTTCAATCAGCCCATCTTTTATTAACGTCGTCAGTGAATATTCCTACCTTTTGAGTATCTTAACGCCTTGCCCGGCCGCCTTCCCTTAGATCTATTTATTTGGCCATCTAAAGCCTTCATGAACATTAGAATCCGCTGTTCCGGATTCCCCTGATCATGCTAATATTATTATATCTTATTCTACTTGTCTCAAATGGTGATACTACTCAGCGCATAGAAAATTGCAAAACTGAAAGTTCCCGAAAATGAAATTAAATAAGAATTGAATTCTGATTGAAAGAAATTTTCAGATTGGCGTGGAATTTCAACTAGAAATAAAAACCGCCATTTTACAAAATCCCAATACTTTCAAACTTCTAAACCATAAACTTTGTTTCTCTCTCTTGAACTTGGAAACAATCCTTATTTTTACACACTTATCCTACGATAAGGGCTGGAAAATTAATAGTGTATAAGCTTACTTCTAGAAGGATCCAAAGCTCTCCCCTCCAACTATGTATCTCTTTTTTAAGTCTTAAATAAGAGAAGAACGATATGGTAGTTAATGTATTAATTAGTTCAAATTTGAACAAATTCTTTCCATCCAGATCGTCGCGCTTGGTGTAACCAATTTCGTTGACTAAACCATTCTCCTACGTGTTAGTCATCTTCTTTTTTTTACTAATAATCCTTCTCAGAGTTACCGACGAGACCTACGATCTCCCGAACTTGTCTTCAAAAGCAATTTATAATATAGATGAAGGAAGACGTCACTATTCCTATCTCAGAGGCTCCAATCAAGATCGATAGTGATAGCAAAGAACCTTATCTAGTTCATCGTATTATCCTTCAACACCCAGAATATTTAATTCAATAATCGGACTTTCAAACCGAAAATCATAAACCCCTCCTGTCAGTTGCCATGGACACTGGCAAGCACTAGGAAATAAGATTTCATTAAACCGTATTATAAAGAACGAGCTGGACATAAATTCCAAAAAAAAGTTCACGTTCATATAATAATTGGACTTTTGGATATTCCCAGTAAATCAGCAACCTGGTAAGTGACACAACCTCTATACGACACATACAATATTAGAGCATTACCAGTTGGTTGACAGTCCTCGCATTTCGAGGAGGGTTTTGAGTCAAAACAACACGACTGAATGAAATGATTCTAGTGCTTTTAGTCTAGTTTGGCTGTTCTTTGTTGCATAAATTCTAGCCGCCCGTTGACATTTTTTGACGCATTCGCAGAAAACACACTGAATACCAAAATGTTGTGTGATTCTTTTATCGAGCTATTAAATCTCGATGGGCTATTTACAAATATATAGGAAGAATGAAAATAGTTTTTTTTATTATATTACGCAATATTATTAAGATAGCCACTTAATATTAATTTATATATTAAATGCCGAGGGACTAAATAAGAAAATTCGCTAAATATGTATTTGGTTAAAATTTTTTTGGTTGTCAAAAACAAAGTCGGAAGGCGGTTCGAATCAGTGGAACAATCAGGATATGTTCTGTTTATACAGCCACTTAATGAAAGTGAGATTTTTTTATCAATCACCAAAAATTATGAGCCTCGCTTGACCTAAAAATCTGACCACTTATACAGTGTCATTTATTTAAATGTGAGCCACCCTTGTGCAAAGAAAACTTGTTCTCTCAATTCCGTCTGTCTGTAGGTATGTCTGTCTATCAGTCTATTCGCGGCATAGCTAAAAAACTACTTATCCGATTTCTTCAAATTTCAGTCTAAAATTAAGGGCCATGCATGCGAATTGTGTGTGTATGTATATATATATATATATATATATATATATATATATATATATATATATATATATATATATATATATATACAGCCTGTATTTTTCGTTAGCCCCGAGTTTCTGGTAAAGCGATTTTACCGATTTTTATATATCAAATTTTGTCTTATAATTAATAAAAAAATTTACTTATTTTAAACACGTTTTAAAATGGAAACAAGTATTCTATAATTATTTATTTATTGCCTACAAAATTACAAATCTACTAAAAAAGCAAGCAAAAAAATGGTGTCAAATCTAATAAAACAATTTTTAAATTAAAATTCATTGGCTAATATCCAGGAGCCAGTGGCAAAAGCTCTGAGAATTGGTATAAGGAATGTACAGAAACTTGTGCATGAAAAAAAAACATAATTTACTTCCGAAGAAGATTAAGAAATGTAGACGAAAAAATCAAAAGGCAAAAGACTTAAGGTACAATGCAAAAATGGATATTCATAATGCAATTTGTAAATATCCATTTTTTTTATATTAGTCAAAGACTAATATAATCCTTCAAAAACTGTTTATATATATTATAGGCTAAAAAATATCAACATCACTTAAAAAGTCCTCATCTTCTGAATCGTCCTTAAATGGCGCAATGATCATTAGTGCTATTTCGACATCTAGAACTTGTTCTCGATTCCACCAATCCCATATTAATTTCTCTGTATGTTCCACAGATTTCTTCCAGTATTTCGGCGTAATATAATTTAATGAATCTTGCCAAACAATTTGCACTTCATCTGTTGTAAGAATATCGTTCACGTGTTTTTCGTCATATGATATTGCCCCAGCCCATATTAATTCTATTGCATTAAACTGGCAATGGCGGCAGTCGTAAAACCTCATGTCCATTTTCCTGTAATATTTCATCTACGGCATATATTGTTGGTTTTTTTAATACATTTTGACATTAAAAGAAGTTCTAGTTTCAGCATATGGGGTAAAGGATTTTGTTTTTGTTTTATTATCCAATGGTATGGCGGCAGTCGTAAAACCTCATGTCCATTTTCCTGTAATATTTTATCTACGGCATATATTGTTGGTTTTTTAATAGATTTTGACATTAAAAGAAGTTCTAGTTTCAACATATTGGGTAAAGGATTTTGTTTTTGTTTTATTACCGGTCATAAATATCACTTTTCTTCCAGGATGAAGTAGGTTGTTTATTTAAGATTCTTGATGATAAGATGCACTGTCCAGAATGATTAAAGATGGGGCATCTAAATTTGGAATCATATTATCATGGTGATCCATACGTTTGGATGTTGAAGAAAACAGTAAACTTGCACCTTCGAGAAATCATGTTGAAGAACCTGCATGCAAAATGATGAACCGTTTTCCCGTCCCACATCCCTTTTTCCTCTTGACACTTTTATATAAAATATCCAAGTCTCGTCTAAAAATACCACTTTTCTAAATTTTGTATTAACATTTTCCGTGTATTTCTCTAAAAACTGGATACGTGACTTGCTATATGTGCCAACTCGCATAAAAATCTTCGATTACAGTCCTTTTTATATCGAAAACCCAACATTTTTATTAATTTTAACGATTTAGTCCAATTTCCAATATGCCTCGATTTTTTAAAGCTTCTTTTAAAACTTGAAGAGTTATATTAGTTTTTGATCTGTATAAATCGTAAATTGCATTACGAACATCCATTTTTATATTGTCACTTAAATCTGCTGTCTTTGGCTTTTTTCGTGTACATTTCTTAATCTTCTTCGGTAGTAAATTATGCTTTTTTTCATGCACAATTTTCTCCAC
The DNA here is from genome assembly GCA_030620095.1 of Kuschelorhynchus macadamiae. Classification (NCBI taxonomy): domain Eukaryota; kingdom Metazoa; phylum Arthropoda; class Insecta; order Coleoptera; family Curculionidae; genus Kuschelorhynchus; species Kuschelorhynchus macadamiae. Next base: position 132,903 of record JAUTXW010001843.1, read on the forward strand.
AGTCCTTATACCGATTCCGAGAGCTTTTGCTACTGTCTCCTGTATATTGGCCGGTGAATTTTCATTTTCGTAATATTTTATTAGATTTAATATCATTTTTTTGCTTGTGGATGCAAAAAACCCGAAAATTGTTTTCTATAACTCATTTTGTCACTGACTTGTCAATCTGACTTTGAAGTGACATCGCTTAAAGATTTTTGCAACTGCTGGTATTTATACGTTTATCCTCTTTTTTCATATGAAAATATCATAGGTCTATCTAATTCATCTTCTGGATTTTATGCGGAGGATATGATTGCACGTAATAAAAGAAAAACAAACTTAAAAAGTTTGTCGTTGATAAATCGTATGACCCGCACGATAACACTGCTTTTGACTATAACCAATAATTAAATGTTATATATTACTACTAAATTGACCAACAGCAATTACCTCCAGTAAATGTTTATCAAATTATGACAGAATGCAAAAGGAAAAACAGATATAAAATTTATAGAGTTAATCTTTGTTATGTATTAAAATTATTTGTCGTGGTTGGACAAAAAAAACTGGCTTTTCATAACTCAACAATATTTGTTTCAATCAATTTAAAGTTGGATACATGTCATGCTGGCTTATTACTAAATGTTTAAGATGTCAATGTAAACTTCTTACCCCAATTTTAGGGATTCTGGTATATGATCACAATGATTAACTTCAACACTTTGGACCGATAACACTAGATCAGAGCTATCTCCTGGTTGAGGAGAAGTAATACCATCGCCGTCTCCTTCCTCGGACGTAATACTCTTCCTCTTGGAATCAGATTCCCTGCGATAAAATAACATTGTTGTCGATAAATCAGTTTTGGTTTTTATGGTTTTTAATCATTAAAACAACTTTATATTTATCCATCAATTATTGACGAAAAACTGCTTTCTGATTACAATCAATTGTACGATCTAAAGTCATCTTTGGGTACTATCATCAACAACAAATTAACGATTAATTACTTTTTTAATATTAACATTTGCCAAAGAGCTTTTTGTTTTATTAAATATTTTAAATAATTTTAAGAGAAGAAATATTTTATGATTGTTTGTTTTAATGTATATCTTAACAGTTAGGTGAATCTATCGACAGTAGTGTTTAAAGAAATTGATAAAGATAAGTAGACTCACCTACACCCTAACACAAATATTTTTTTTATTAGATATATAAATATTTTTATACTATTAAATAATTTCTCTTTAATTTTACCAGAGGTTTCAAAGAATAATTAAATGTTAGAAAAACTTGAAATAAATGTCTATTAGTTTTTACCTTGTAATAGTAACATCTTTATGTGGTCATTTTGTGAATTAATTCTCCTTACATTTATACACCTTACATTTTTGTATTTGTTAGTAGTGCTTTTCTAAATGTAACATTAATACACACACATATATATATATATATATATATATATATATATATATATATATATATATATATATATATATATATATATATACATTGCAATTAACGACACGTTTTATTAAAAAAATAGTTACCTTGTACTACTACTCAAAGGTGCTTCTATGCTGTTACCATTTACACCAACTGCTACCAACCGACCATCGATTAGACGATATTCTCCTTCTGTTACTGACATAGCTGCAATTTGGCTAGTTGGCTCGCTCGTGGACTTCCAAATGCCCATTGATTTTAACATCATTCTAAAATAAATTATTATTTTTTGAAATCTAATATTGATCTAAAAATTGATGTATATTGTAATAAACAAATTTCCAACTAAATTATCAAGATTAAGTTTGGATTGCCAAAACAAAAGAAAGCGTTATTTCTACGATTAGCATTTTACCTTAATATAGTTTTCACAAAAAAATTAGCATTAAGGTAGTATGCAACTTTATAGATAAAACATATGAATTCGACTTTCGGTTAACTCGGAAGTGAAAATAAATTTGGTATATTTTTTAGATGCTATCTTGAATTTTTTATAAATTTCATATAATACAATATCAATCGTTCAATTTTAGGCTGAAATTATTAACATTAACTTTATAGGGCAGATAGCTGTCATAGAACAGAAGCGAAAAATCAATAATACTATTTTATTAGCAAAAACAAAAAGCAGTAGTGTACTTTTAGTTTTTTGTTCTATAAAGTTTAAAAAATTCCGATTTCCCTCTTTTAGATATTTCGTTCCAACAAATGGCTGTCCTGTCCATAATAGTGTTCCCAAATCCATTTGAAACAACTTTATCATTTTTAGGAGAATCGAGCTGGTAATTTGAAACAATTGATTGAACATCAAATTTACTTTTCAGTATATACCATATCAAAACAGATTTTGAATGACGACCTGTGTCAATGTTTATGTTTATTTCAGACTTTACGTTAGGTTTTGCACATGCTAAAATTGTGTATAAACAATCAGTTTTGTTCATCATTTTTTGTGAGTGTATATAACTTTTTAAGCTTTAGGTTTAGTATATAATATATTTTATTTTTCTATTATTCAAAAATCGATTTTACTTTTCTTTTCTTCAGAAAACATATTACTATCCTTTTAAGTTTACTCTAGACTGCACTCTATAAAATTGTATTGGTCCGATCTCGGACGATAATCAAAGTAAAGTATCGCCGCGCGTGGCTACTACCTGTATGCGTGTCCAGCCGCGGAAGGCCGTGCTTCGTCTGAAGACGAGCTGCGAGCAATAGGTAGTTGTAAATACAATAACGGTAACGGTATTTGGAGAACGTCGACGGAATCTCCAACTCCGCGCCCTGTAATACAGGGCATGGGTCACCAAAAAAGGCAACCATGGTTTAATGTAAGGGGGCTTCAGACCTTAGTAATATGTCCAAACATTAAAAAAAAATCCGAAAATTGGTAAATTTCCTTTACTCGCAACTTCTCTCTTATGTACATATCCGTTTATTAGGAATAATGAATTAGTTCCGCACATAAGTATTAAGTAACACATATATAAATTGTGATTTCCATTACTTTTCTAAACAAAAAAGAATTCAGCAGGAAATTTGCGGTTAAGTTCCTTTGCAGATTGGATTTTTAGTAAAGGTTCGTTTAGAAACAGCTGGCAGGATAACACTATGTCTACAAGTTCTAAAAAAGCTAGTGAAGGTCATCGATATATTGTAGTTCACGCTGGATCAAAGGAAGGATTTATTAAGGGGGCCAGTTTAATATTTAAAAGTGGACTAAAAAGCGGAGATTATCATGACAATATGAACAAGCAAAATTTTGAAAATTAGTTTAAAAATCAGCTGGGACCAAATCTTCCTCCAAAAAGTTTGATAGTGATGGACAACGCAAGCTATCATTCCGGCCTTTTAGAGGATATTCCAAGAAAATCATGGACAAAGCAGAGATTGATAGGATGTTTAAAAGAAAAGAACATTGACTTCCCAGAGAGGGCCATGAAGGATGAAATATGGAGCATTGTAGAAAAAAATTGTAACATTGAAAAAACATTCTACCTTGACGAATATGTGAAACCTTTGGGCCACAAAATACTAAGACTTCCTCCATACCATTGTCAATTTAATGCTATTGAAATGGTATGGTCTGAGTGTAAGAGGAAATACGACCAATACATTGCTAGTCTGAAGGGGACACCATCGGAAGTTTTGGCCATGTGGGAAAAAGCGATAAATGAAGTATCTTCAGAGCATTAGAAAAATTATGTCAGCCACACAGAAAGGGTAATCCAAGAAGCTTGGAAGACAATACAGATATGTGATGCTTCAGACATTGCGCCACTTGTAATTAGTACCGACGAAGACAGCAGTGACGATGAAGAATTTAGTTCTGATTCTGAAGACAGTGAAGGGGAGTAGTTTTTATTTTTAAAGTTAGTTAGTTATACATTAATTTCTCTCTTTTAGTTTTTAAAGCAAAGTCTGCATTGTAACATATTCATTTTTAGCATACACGCAATAGATCATATCTCTTATTTTGTTCTTTAAGTAATCTGTGATTTTTCGTTCGTTATTCCCCTTTTCTTAATATTTTTTCAGTATTGTCTGTAATTGAGAATTAAAATAATTTTGATGAAAATGGGTAACTGGCGTCAATTTATTACATTGCAAACAAAGAATTAGACTAAGATGAAAGAATTTATATTAGTAAAGTCTTATTTGCAAAATAATTTTAGTTTTTGAAGTTATAATAGTTATTTTTGTATTAAGTGTGCAAAATGAGGGTTTTTTTATGGCAATAAGAGTGTTAATTTTTTGCCAGCCATTTTCGACAAGTTGCAGCGCTTTCTGTACAGAAAATGCCAATTTTAAATTCGCTTTAGCCAGTGCTGAACGCACCCCTCCTATCTACATCACTGCATACGTTTAGGTTAGGAATCATCGCTGAAATATAAATAATATAAGAAATACGTTATTTGAAACCAGCGTGACGTCATTCCAGAAAGGTAATGCGCCAACTATACCCAATTATCTTGAAGCTCCCTCAAAGCAATCGCCCTAGAAAAAGATAACACAATTTGTCTATATAATTACTAAATTAAAATATGCGAGCTAAATAGGATCATATCTTACAAACTGTAATAAAAGGAAGGATTAATTCCGTGTCAAGGAAATATACGGATTTTTTGTTTTTTTACAAAGATTTTAACAAGTCGCCATTATTTTCCGCCCTATTGGATTCGTACTAATATTTTACCAGTTTGTACTTATGTAAAATTTGATATTTGGGTAAAATTTCAAATCAACTGAATAAGTAGTTTTTACACTGATTTTTTCAAAATTTTTTTAAGCCATCATTATGTTTCGCCATGCCGAATCTGTTCAAAAAATTTACCAGTTTATACCTAATGTTTCATATTTTTTTCATTACAATGGTAATGACAGAATAAATTTGAAACTGTTTTTCTTTCCTTTTCCTCGTACAAACTTACAACCGATACGTGGCCGGCGTAATTTTACGTGCAAGTTGCATCATTGCATCGACAGATCGAACCATCAGGTGGGTGCCTTGTTTAATGAGGGGATAGTTCTAAGCCCGGATTTTATCACGTCATTTACATTTATTTTAATTTTGGTTATGGGTCTCATTTCTTAATTTAAATTCAATATTTGATTACGTATTAAATTAAACTGATACAATCTACTTATAAATCTCTTCAATCCAGATCTAAGATAATCTTCGGATTATCCTACAATATATCACGTCTAATTTTTGTGGGAAATTTGAAGTCAACTAAATAAGGCTTTTTACGCTGATTTTTTAAAATATTTTATTTGGTCGCCATTTTGTTCCACCATATTGAATTCACACCAAAATTTTACCAGTTCTTCCCTATATCACACATATAAGTAGTTCTTCAGATTGATTTTTTACATTTTATTAGGCCGCCATTTTGTTATATTGACATAGTACATTTTTACAGTTTATTTCCATGTCATACCAGATTTTTGTACAAAAGCTGAGCTAAACATTTTTTTTTTGACATTTTACTAGGCCACCATTTTGTTACGCCAGACTGGTTTTCATCAAAATGTTATCATGTCATCCCTATATGACCCTTAATTTTTGACCAAAATTTAAAGCGAGTTAAGTAGTTTTTTCAGCTATGCTGAGAACACACAGACAGACCGAGCGACGGAATTGAGAAAACATGTTTTTTGACATCTAGGGACATTGAAACGTTCATATGATTACAATGCTTCTCTCTTATGAGGGAAGTAAAAGAGATTATAAGATTCAATTTACAATAATGATTACAAAATATAGTAATTCACTTATAGACAAATTGACTAACTTACCTATGGAAAAAAACTGCTAACAGCAATACCAAGTCCCAATTTGCGTAGTTTGTTTGATCCTTTTGTCTCTGGATTCCAATTATATTTGGAGGAGAAAATGGATTGTTTCCATATATATCCTCGTTCCATGGTATAATGTCCATTTGAAATAGGCATTTTATCAGCACAACTAGCTATAATATAATTACGAGTAAAATATATTTACTTATTAATATTCTCATGCTAAATAACACGAAAAAATATTATTTTTATGAAAAGATCATTCAGTTATATAGCAGTTAGCCTGTAGAAATATTTCCTCTGTGATACTAGCAAGTTTTCAATATTTATGTTTTTTGAAAAAACTAATGGGATATCCATTTTTGCTAAACGGGTTCAGCACCGAGGATAATTAGGAAATACTTTATATATATTTAACTTTTCAAGTTTTCCCGGTTTCTTTCGCTAACTTCTAACACTCTACGTTTAGGTTTTAGTGTATTTATTTTGTAACTGAATATTTCATTTTTACTTACATCCCTTTTGACCATACAAAAAAGTATAATAAATACTAAGAAGCATCAAGAAACAAGTGAAATCATGCTTAATAAGAGCAATGTCAATTAGATATAGACTTAAGTTAAAAAATTGAGTAAGCGTTACAAAACAGACCTACGTATTGGACTTCTGAAAAATGAGAAATGATATATATATATATATATATATATATATATATATATATATATATATATATATATATATATATATATATATATATATATATATATATATATATATATATATATATATATATATATATATATATATATATATATATATATATATATATATATATATATATATATATATATATATATATATATATATATATATATATATATATATATATATATATATATATATATATATATATATATATATATATATATATATATATATATATATATATATATATGTATATATATATATATATATATATATATATATTTATATAATCGGTATAGCATATATATATATATAAAATAGGCACGTGCCCAAAATTAAACAATCGAGTGGAAAGGCTAATGTGGCGGAAGGTCTGATCAGAAAACTATCTAACTCGATTAGAAGATATAGTAAACCAACTGCAGGAGAGGAATGATATGATAAGGAGTTACCATTGGGTAGTATTGTTCTATCCTACATACATGTTACTGGAGCTAAAATAGGACAACTACTTCGTTTATCATATATACAAACTTTAATGCACATAAAAAGATTAACGATGCCTGAGATCCCTAAAAAATATTGTTCGTTTTCAAATAAAAGGTGTATATAAAATACGTTTCCAGAAGTGTATATGTGAGAAACAGAACACTCGATATCCACTTGTCTTAGCGAACATGAGCGAAGCATTAAAAAGATACAAATTTGTATCTGATGTAGCTGAACATCAGCATACCACTGGACATATTACAAACGTAAAAGAAATTAAAGTTCTACAGGCGGTTTCAGGCTTCTATAATCGAAAAATTAGAGACTCTATTGAAATTTTTAAACATACAAAAACTTCAATACAAGATTCGAGTTATGGTCTACATCACGCCTGTAAACCGATCTTAACACGGGGTCACAGTTCGGTGAGCAAAAGCCGCTGGAATTTCTCCTAGCTCATTCAATGTTAAAGTCTCTTGGAGTAAATATCTCTGAAAATACATCGTCCAATCGAGGGCAAAACGTCGTATAATAAATCCAATTTTACGCGGTCTAATACCAGGAACCATGACTTCTTAATTATCCAATATCGTGAAAGCTTTCGTTCTCTGTTAAACAACTAACTTAAAAACAAGAAGTATAACTGTATAGTTTTTCTATACTACACCAATTGTTACAAGGCTTACTAGGAACACCGTATGTCACCACTATATACAAGTTATATATCAAAATGCCAACAATTTTCAAATAATTAATTAAATATATAAAATTGCGCATTTAGAATTTGAAAGACATTTGTTAGAAATCTTACACCCTCTCTGAAACTACTTTTTCTAAAACGTAACTTGATGATAGACTAAATTTTACAAACTTCTTGTTTGTCTCTTGTTCTCTGACTACCGGCTAGTCTAATATATATCGATAAAAATATAATGCTTCTTAAGAGACAACAATAAATTAGGTAGGACTTTATAAACGAATTAAAACAAACGGTCTAATCCTGCCAAGATTTACACTGTCTATTAGCTAAAATTAAAATATCTAATAAGTGACATCTAAATACTTACCTCTGTGTAAGCTATAATCGTGACCCAGAAAGTCTTTGATGGTCTTGGAATAGTTAAGGATCCCCAAAAAAATACCATGAAGGGTAAAATTAATGACAAGAAGGTAGCGGTCTTTGCTTGGTTCAAAAAAACAGCAAAATAGCAGAGCCATTCTGACCGACTCATAACAACGTACCAAATAGCCAACAGTAGTCTTACAATTGGAGGTTGATCATCAGATGACATTTCTTCACCAAAATCCTTCTCAGAGCTTGACGTTTTTCTAAAAAACGGTTGCCTTTTTAAATATTTTGTATATAATAAACAGTATTGTATATGCTTGCTGACAACATCAAAAAGTGCAAAAATTAAAAATTTAAAATAAAATAAGCCCAGCATTGAATACGTTCAAATCATATGGTTCACAAACAAATTAATAGGCCTAAACTCGGTAAGACAAAACTATTTTGTAATGACGGATTCCACGAAAGCTTAAAAAAATAAAAGCTAAATATCAAATAAAATAGGCATATTTTTGTTTAACCAAAACGAAGTCAAATAAATATATGTATTTGGAAAAGTTTGATAACTTAGTTAAATATAGTAATGTGCAAAATTTCCACTTGCTGAAAATTCCCGGAAACTTTCCAACTACCCTTCGGAGACTTTCCTTTGAAATATTTGGGAAAATTCCCGCAAACTTTCGCAGGAGAACTTCTGCAAACTTTCTTCTTTAAATTCGGGTCTTGTAATCAAATAAGTCCCATCGAATTTGACAATTTTTTCTATAAAAACAAAAATAATTTCAATATTTTCCCTTCCGATCAATACAAAAACTTCTTATATAACATTTTACAGTAGTGTCAGATTGACCTTGTTTTATTTTGTTTAACATTTTTACATTTATCTTCCGATACTAGTTCAGTTGGCTGCTGACTTTTGAGTTTAGTGAATTCCATTACGTAGTTTGATAACTGTTTATATTTAAAAATTAAATTTCTATTTCTATTCTATGATTAATCTAGTAATCTTGTACTTAATTCTTAAGTAACATTTTATGAAAAATGTGTTATTTAACAATACTCTGGATAGGCGAAAAACAAATTAATCTCACATTACCTTTCTAGAACTTTAGTTTTTGGTTATAATTTGAAAAAAAGTTGTTCATCCATAACATTTTGTGTGCTGAAGTCATTAAAAAAGGAAAAAGGTAGTCTTTCTAATATATACTTCGAATTTGTAAAATTCAGTGGTTTAATATTTAACAAAAGCCTTAATATTTTAGATGTTCTTTTAAATCAATTCCAAATTTATCAGACAAGGCTTTCCTTTAGAATTTCAGAAATAACAAATAAAAACTAAATAAAAATAACAAGACTTGAAGAAAAACGAACGAAGGCACATGAACTTGAATCATTTTCCATTAGTTCCTAATAAAACTACAAGAGGTATTAAGTTATTTATATTTACTTTTTTTTGTTACTAACGTAACGAAAAAGAAGATAAATAACACTTAGGCTCAACATAAAAATAAAATACCATAATATATATATATATATATATATATATATATATATATATATATATATAAAAAAATCGACAGGTAACGTCAAAGGGTAATGTAATAAATCAAAACTAACCACAAATAGGGATTAAAATTTTGTTTATTGATATATATCTGTTTAAAAAAAAATGCTATTATGTCACAAAACCAGCGTCAAATTAAAAAAAATATATATATACATATTTGGGAATTTTGGGAAATACTCTCGGAAATTTCCTAGGCAAGTTCCAAAACGAAAGTTTCCCAAACCGATTTATTTCTTCTCGGAAAGTTTCCGCTACCCATCACTAGTTAAATATGACTAGATGATAATAAGCTCTTTAAAAATGCTTTTCAGTAATGCAGAATATAGAATTTATTATATTTACTATAGTATATATATAGGACTTAATAAGTATCGAGGAATGCAAGAACAGTTATTGCATAGTATGTGGTTGGAAAACAGGCAGGTATAAGTTTACAGACCGTCAGAGTTCCTTGTTGGTTAAAGAAGCGCAATTCCCTATAAAATGGTTCAATTCCTGTCAATTTGACGGACAGATAATTTTGTCCGGGAGTCAAAATGGTGGGTAAGTTTTTTGTGGTAATCTGCTTGAGGAATATGCTGAAAACATTTCATTCTTAAAATATTTGATTTTTTTTCATTCTATCAAACATTACCTTTGTCTGAGGGACCATACTGTCTGTAGTTAAACTGATCTATCAAATTATTTGGCTATTTTTTGTTAGTTTTGGCTAGCTTTTCTCAATGTTTTCGGCTATCTTTGTGTTAATTCTATATTTTAACTTGTTGATTTCTTAAAGAATTTACCATTTATAGAACATCATCCTCTCGGTTGAATTGTGCGACAAATTGTCGCTCAGCTCTGGGACATCACTAAAGTTTTCCCTCAGACCGAGTTAAGATCCGCACAAGAATGGCTGACGCAAACAACGCCGGTATTTGAAGCCTGAAGAGATTGCGCATCCTAACGGCATCATCTCTCCGGTTCCGTAAACTATCAAACCATTGATACCTCCATCAAGTCCGATGACAATATTTATGCCGGCAACTTTATGTAAGCCATTATAATGCAGGTGTTTACATAAGATGTCTTGGGGCAGTGCGAATAACAACGATAGAGTTTTTTATGATTATATTACCGGTTGCATTCTTAGTAGATATCACTGTAACTACGATGCACATATCCGACTCAATCCTGAAATGGTATGTTCTACACAATTTTGAGATTAATCTTAACAGACCCCCCATCAAGCTATTTCTAATTCTGCAGTATACCAATGTAGCTAAATACCAACATCACCTAGGGGAAAACCTGAAAGAAGATCCAAACCTAACCCAATCATTATAGCAATTTATAAACCACTATAAATGAAGTTTTCAACGGATTCTGCTACTCAAAAACCCAGATCCAACCTGGAAAAAAACACAATTTGAAAAAGATTTAGAAAATAATCACATAAAGAAAAGAAGTATAAAGAGCCTACTGCGGCCAGGCTGTAGAAAATCGTTACTAAAGACTAAGACCAGGAATTAGGTCTACCATGGTATTAGCGCCTTAACCTATGGGAAAGCCTAGGGCTACTGCTGCAGAGTAATTTTCTCGGATCTCTTAGAACAGAAAGAAGGGAATGGCAAGAGGACGCTGAAGGTACATCTTCATGTCTGGACTGGGAAGTTGTCAACCAAATGGTCTGCAAAAATAAAATAAGATTATCAATAAGGTTTTCTCTGGTAGCTAAACACCCACATTCTATCGGGCACGTTATTATAATTAGAATACCAGATTCGAAATTTCTTGCGCCAGTTTCAGGATTCTATAAAGAAAAAATTGATAGATACGGGTTATGATCGACAAGATCAAGTAACGCATTAATGCCTGCATATATCTAACTTTGACACTAGATCCCAAGAAACTTGTTACATGACTAAAGTTTTGGAATATTTCGTTGCATAGATGTCAGTGTCAAAGAGTCCCTTAATTTGGTCTCGAATTGCTTTAAATGTTTTATATAAATGCAGAACTTTAAACTGTTTTATTCCAAACCAACTTTACAAGTTTATTATATGGAATGTAACATATAACAATAAATAATAATAATAATATTAAATTTGTCATAATTTAATATAAAACTAGGTTGAAATAAATATTTAAAAAAAAAATTATTAATTTTTATTTTCGTAAAAAATGCATTTTTAATTGTTTTTTAAATATTGATAATTTTGTTTTATGTCTTATACTCCCTGGTAAGTTATTATCTATTTTTAAACCATCGTGCCGAATTCATTTTTCACTAAGTTACTTTTTACTGTAATGATCTGTAATTGTAACCAATGTCTTGTATCGTGAATATTTAAAGTATTAGATTTTTTAAATATAATATTTAATTTTTTTCCATTATTAATAATAGAGTGTATTAAAATGCATATTTTTAAATAATAAATAGTTTAAAAATCCCTTAGGTTTATATAGGTTAATAAATACATGTTAAGAGTTTTATTTTGAATGAATATATGACGAAGAATCCCACTTTAAACCTGTAGACATTATACGTAAATAATTACACTTTTCCATCCTTATATATCCGTATAATTTCTCTGAGCCAAACTGGCTAACGAATCGGCCAATTTCGTATACAAATAAAACAAAACGGTTACATAACAGGTGGTGCAAGTGCATTCAAGTTAAGGAAGATTATACTGAATAATAAAACGAATAAAAAGTGTATTTAATTTTTATTTAAAGCACGGCAAATGCTTACCGAATCGCTTAAATGAAACAAAAAAAAATATATTTTTGTGTCTAGGAGAATTCCAGAAGCTCTTTAAGATTATCAACATACAGAAAGTTAAAACCAAAAATTAATCAAGTGCATATAAGGCCATGCACAAAGCACATCGGAGGAACACAACAGCTCGGTGGATTTTACCTCGACGAACATGATGAATCGAGTCCTCTTTCCAGACTTGGAGCCAGTATTCGTATTTCAGGAACCGTGAGTACACTCGCCTTGCGCCTACACAGCCAACATATACAGGCATACAGCCACTCTACTTAAACTACTGGCATTCCAGTTGTTAATCGCGTTAATACATGCAAAGTTGCATTAACGCAATGACTTTATGGATCAAAATACGGTATATTATTTCAATATTCGATATTTTCCATTTTACTTCTGAGACAAAACACATGCTTTTATTAAGATAAACAAAATGTATAATGTATAATTCCGCTGAACAACTGTGATGTTTTAAGATAAATCTACAGTAAAAATATAGTATCACTAGTGTGTTTTAATAATTTAATTGTAATGAATAATTTTAAAGCATATCCTAAACGATCTGCAACTTTCTCAGTAATAATGAGGAGTAAAATGAATCATCTCTATTTCCACTTTTGTAGAATTCTGCCATTTTAAATCAACTTGCTAGAATATTTTATTCTATCTTTTTATATTGCTAAAAACATATAATCAATGTAAAATAAATAATATACCGTGTCTTAAAAACACTTAATATTAAATTAATAAATCATATTTAATTTAATAAATGTTAGAACTGTAAGCGATGTTATACATTTTTTAAAAAATATATATTAATTATTTCAAGCAAGAATATAAATTAAGTTAATGCACAAGTTGATTAAATATTTTGAAAATTTCCCTTATTCTGTTTATATTTCGAATTATTTCTCTGAAAAAGGTAATACAAAATTCCAAAGATTTACAATATATACTGAAAAATATATTCCTCATATAACCATAAATATAGTATAAATTTGAGGGTAACTATGGAGTTTTAGAAAATGTAATTAAAGTAGGCTAACTAGAAGCAAAGTAGATCAGTCTCAGGCTGTATAATATCAGTAAAACTAAAAATGTTAAGTTCTTTAATTCCAACTTCTTTTTAATTATGTATAGACATACATCAAAATTAGACATTTTCTTGGAATTGTATTATACCTATAATCTCAATCAAGGGAAACTATTCTTTCTTCTATCAGGGTTAATACCTCTATTCGAGTCGTGTTCACTAAAAGATGGAACTCATCACATCACAGGTCTCCAGGTTGATGACAAAAACACATTGTTGTCGCTAATCTTGATAAATGCAGTTTTTAAAATTTTTCGATTTGTTTACACCAGTGGAACCCATTAATGAATGGTATAACGTTATATGGTCAGCCATACCGGATTTCGATTTTTCTGCATTTGTATGTGGCTACGGAGCTCGTTCAATAAAAAGTGTACAGAATACGTATTTCGTTATCGAAAACTGGCCCCCACAGAGTAAACAAGTGTGTGAATTACATAAGACTTTCTTGTATTTATTGACTTAACGTGTTCTTCCATCCAAGATGTATCTTAAATGTAGACAAATCACAAAGGCTGATAACCTAATTACAAGATTCCCTCGTTGCCTAATAATGTTGAAAAGGAAAATTTGTCAATATATTAGATTTAAAGAGATCCTGATAACCGACAAAATAGGAAGGTCTTGGTGTGCACGTCACTCAAGCAAGGGAAGTTTCCTTGTCATATTTCGAATCAAGGCTATAGACTTATTTATACCTTTGTCAAACTAATATAATACGTACATGACAATATAAAAAACAATAAAAGTATTCTTTGATACGTCAAATTAAGAGTAATTGCCGCCTGGCCCAAAAAAAAAATCCTCGAAAGTTAACTCGATTGGAAAACGTAAATACTGTATAGACTTAAATAGATCCTTAATTTGGCTTATCAAATAAACGCTGGATATACTGGGCAATTGTCAAAATGCCTGATCTATGCACTCTCAATTTCTTGGATATATTAAGCTATACACTGCCAACATGTTAACTACACTAATGTTTCAGAATATGTATTTTTTGCTAGTAGAAACTGTTCTGCTACATGAGAGGGCATATGGCCACTTACAAGTTATTAATTTATACAAAGATTACTTTTAAAATAATAGAGAAAAACAATTAAATATAAAATGTTACAGTAATTACAGATAAATAGACTATGATTTGCAATCAACCTTAGACCTATATTTTTGCTATGTATGACAGTAAAAAAACTTTAATATTTACTTTACTTTATTCACAAGTTGGATAAAAAAGTCGTAATTATACAACTTAATTAATCTTTTTGAGAGATTTTTCATGAGAAATAAATATGTTTTTGTAAAATATTTATTAAGTGCCTCAAAATGGATTATGAACAATGGTATGTTCCTAAATGAAATGAAGGAAAACTACGGTAGAACCAACACGTTTACAGTTCTCAGAAACATCGTATTCCTTTTAATGTGCTCTGACTACTCTTTGTAGTTAATATGGCTATTTTATTTATTCTTATTGCATATATAAAAAAAATCTTCAATCTTAACTTTAAGTAAATATTATTATTAAGATTTTCAAATCTCGAAAGCATTATTAAAGTATATAATAATGAATTTTTTATTATTTAATATTACTGACACACATGATCGTTTGGTCATATATTATAAAAACTTGTACATTTAATGCTTTTAATGTGCTACCTATATATATTTTTTCGAATTACCTGTTGCCATTTTCTAAACATTAGTAATACAGTAAAAAAGGACTAAGATGTATTTGGTATAAAATGTAATCATAGTCGAAATCTTAATCAAGATTCGCCTAAGAACCATATAAATAAGAAAGAAGCAAAGTGAAGCCTTGCATTTCAATGGCAAATATTAAAACAGTTGAAATATGAAGCTGTTCAATACCTCTCCTCTTCAGAAGTGCAACGAAGAGGTGAAGCCAGAACTTTCGTATCAGTCTCTGCACTATTAGAGCATTTATCATCGCAAACTGCGCTGCTTGGCATTGAAGTTATCCTAAAGACACGCATATACCGCAGCAAACGTTATTATATTTGTTAAAATTATAAATCGGTAGTTGATGAAAATGAACATGTCGAAAGTTATCTTTATTAAGTAACTTGATCAGCATAAACGTAAAAAGTTAAATTTACATCAAAATTTTATTATGCACAGCTGGGATACGAAGAATGTAGCTTAAGAACAATTTCTTAATACATTAATTTATTTATACCAATAAAAAACTGTAAAACTTCAAATTATCCTAAATATATTCACCGCAGCTGAGAGAGATAATAATTTAAAAAAAGCTATTCATAATCAATATATAGAAAGTAATAATCCGTATTATTACTTTTTACTAAATTATGTTTTTGAGGTTTGATTAGAAAAATGCGAAACAGCCCTTCCATGCGAATACACCATTTTATGTCCCGTCTGTAAAAACAAGTAATGAATTTCAATTTTTCTAGCAGTATTTACATTTTGACTTCCTAACTGATTTTGAGGCTCTACTGAGAAATGGTTTGCAAAATATAAATTATAATACAATTAAATGTGCGGAAATATTAAAAATAATTTGGTATTACTGACGGGACATTCAATTTTGAATTTGCTTGGAACGGCCGATAATGAAAACACTCCTGGTAACGATGCAATAAATCATAACTTCTTGACTGGCAGATAATTTTGGCCCCCTTTTTTGTTTATTAAAAAAACCCAGTGACTTAGCGTTTCTATAGAACACACTAACCAAGTGGTGCAGGGGCTCGATGTTGTCCTAACACGAACATTTCAGGTAAAAAACTTGGGAAATATTCTGGATCAACAAGTGAATTTTACCTTGCTACATTTCAATAGATTTGGTTTTAATTTTTTAAATTATTATGGTACGGTCCTTCACATATACTTAATTCATATTTCAAATTTATACCACCTAATAATTGCCAGTGCGAGATCAATAACTATTTTTATCGACCGTTATTAATTAGCATTACTTATAGTACGTTAAAGTAATATAAAGGATAAATGAAATTGTTTTATCAATATTAACGGCCTTTTACTTTACACTGTTGCAAACTTGATCAGTAATAACTATGAATGAGAATCCCATTTCTTCTGACAAGTTTATAACAAAATGTAAATTAAAATAACCAGAAAAAAATAGTTGGAGTTCGGAAGGGCTTAGAGTAGCTATCATTTAACATTCACTAATGTGAAACAACAGGTTAAAACATTTTAAAAAGAGACAACCTTACAATTTATGATGTTACTGAAAGGGCTGATGACACTACTACATACGTTTTAGAGGCTGTAATTAATAACTGAGCTCAAAAACTTAATATCTGTTTCTTGAAGTTGAAGGCCTCAAATTGTTTGCATCTTGGAAGAAAAACCGAGAAAGAACCCATATTTCTCAAGCTTCACAGCCAACTTAAAAATCAATAGATTCTGATTAATACCAAGAGGTTGAAGGGTATCTAAGAATATATTAATGATCTTATCCCTGAGGACCGAGTTGAAATGAACTTTCTTGTAGGAACGCTTAAGCAGGCAAGAATCAAATACTATGTTGCTAACCTTAGAGGTTTCGAAATTGATACTGCACCGGCAAATAAATATTCGGATTTCAACACAAAACAACCAATAACTATCCGCGTTGAAGATTCGCCTTCTCGTCTGCCCAATAGGTTAGCAGCTTCTAGTGATCCAACCACCTCTACAGTCATTCTACATTAGGAGTTTATTATAATAGAATTCAATCAAAAACAGAGAAGGCTATACCATCTAGACTAACTGAAATCAGTGCTTACGATAAACTCGACTCCGAAGGTATCGGATCAGTAGGCAATACACAATTGTATCACAATACTATAACTGGGTACACTTTCTGTCATATTTATATTTCAAAATGTTTAGGGCATGTTAATTTTTTATGTGCTTTTAAAATTCCATTCTATTTAATATATTATATCTTAAATATATCTCAAGGTAATCGCTTGTAGCGAATGTTCAATGAATTCAGGGATGTTGTTTTTAACAGATAAGGTATAATCGGTTAAACATTTTAAAAAATACTAAATAATGGTACATTTTATTGTCCTCCGAGTTTCTTAATTTGTGTATCTTGGATCCTAAGTTCGATATGCATGGGAGATTGTATTTTCATCTGTATTTTAATATTAATAACTCCAAGAAACTTATAACCACATTTAAGTTATTTGATTCTAATGCAAATAATTGAAAAGGCAATCAGGTACGGTTCAGAAAGCTCTAAACTGGTAGATGCCATAGACCTTTCAAATAATATCCCGAAATATAATATTAAAGTTCTAAATACTAGCAACATATCAGATCATACCTTACTTCATGTCAATTAATTCAAGTAAAAGAGAACATTTTTTTGTAAATATTTCATGACTTTTAAGTACCTTAATATAAGCTACTTTAATGCAGATCTACGCCGGATACGTAATGGGAATGACAAAGAATATTTCTGATTTCTATGCCCCTTTAAAAACCCTATGTATAGCATAAAAGCACCTTGGCTAACTGGAGCTATAAATGTACTTAAAACTAAAAGGAATAGAGCACTCTTAACCTTAACTAAAAACTAAAAATAAATCTGACTGTAATTATTATAACATTTTGCCTAATGAAACTAATTATGCTATTAAAACAATATTAAAATAATAGTAAAAACATTTTTTGGGAAAAAGCTAAAATAGTTTAATATAAGAAATAAAAATAGTTCTGCTCTTACTATGAACATTTTTACGATCCGCAAATATTAAGAAACTATTTTTGAAATTCTCAGTGTCACACTAGACCAGATTTCCAGTAATAAAGTCCATGAATAATGTCAGGAATTTGAAATAGCACTAAAAAATGACAATGCATAATATAATTTACTATCGCCTATAAAATATAAATCTGTAGGGAGTTAGATATAATATATTTCTCAAGTGATGTTCCAAAATTTTCCCAGCAATAAACCACATATTTTTACTTCTGTATTAAAATAATATATTTTCTTTTGTTTGAAAGAAATATTATGTTAGGTCTTACTCTTAAACTTTAAACCCTATAGAATTGAAGCATCATCTCAGGCCAATCAGCATTTTATGCGTTCTTTCTAAAGCACTACACTGAAGGGCAAATTAGAATATTTACTGATAGAAATGGCATATTCACAGAAAATCAATCAGGGTTCCGTAAAGATCACAGCTGTGTAACTGTTCTAGCCAAAGTCATCTATGAAATTCTTAGCAAAAATGATAAAAATAATTTAACTATACTCATACTTTTGGATTACTCAGTGGTCTTTGACCTAATCAACCACACACTCCTGCTAACTCTTCTTAATGTTCTTGGATTTTCGCGAGTCCTATTTAATTTTTCTTTTACTACTTACATTCAGTCCTTTCGTATTGCATGACCCACTTTTATACGGATGATATATAAATTTACTTTTTTTTTCCAAAATGCTACTTCATGTGTTCTAATTAATCAGTTGGAATCACTTTGTATAATTTCGAATACATATTATTGTTTACAGTTTTACCCTTCTAAATCTTAAGTTATGTTGCTTGGTAGAGCGACCGCTCACTTTAAATGTTTAAATGGTGTCGGTATTATTTATAATGATGAAAGGCTTCACCTCATGGATCAAGTAAAAATTCTTGGTGTGGTTGTAGATTTTAGGCTAAAATATTCTAGTCATATGCCGTCAAAAAGGCATTTTATAATCTGAAACTTATTTACTCTATAAGCCATTTGTTACATAGAAAATGTGTGTGAATGTGTGAATCCTTAGTAACATCCCTTTTTAACTACGGGGCGTGGTTTAAGGCCCAAATTTTCTTAGTGATGCCCGCAAGTTCCAATTTATTCAGAATGCTTGCGTTCGGTTGATTTGTGACCTAAAAAGAGGAATTCAAGTATGGAAAAGAAAACATTATATAGCCTAGTCTTCCTTCATAAAATAATCTAACTGCCATTTATTTTATAAACTTAGATTCAAAAAATCAGTTCAATATCTAAATATTAGATTTAAATATGTTAACACATTCCCAGAATAATACCTCTGAATTTCGTGGATCTTTGTATTTAACTACTTTAATATTAAGCATATGCTTCTCGGGAATACTATCTGAATATGTATAATAATATGGTTTTGAACTGTACCTCTTTCCTCGAACATTATAAATCGGGGAGCAAATAAAACGTGTACGTGTTAAATAATACCATTATTTTTTTTATTTTGTGTTAGAAGCAGGGCTATTATGTAGTTTTGTATTGATTATTGTGCAGTTTTATATTAAATATTATTTATGTATATTTTATTATTGTCATATATTTCTTGTAGCACTGTTCAAAGAACTGTCTAGATAATTAATTATTATTTTGGACTAAGTTTAAGAGCGTTGCTCAAACGCTTGCCAGATGAGTGCGAACTCTGTTTTCGTTTTTTTACATTTAAGCGAGGCTCCTTTTGACAAGCATTGTATGTTTGTTGATAACAAAACGACTAGTTATTTTCATTATATGCGTTCTGATATCGGCTGTCTAAACAAGTGTACATTAACGACCTACAACACTTACCGCTTGAGCACTGAGACTGATTACGTGGTATGAATTTGAAATGTGAATGAATTACAGTAATCGATGAAAATATTACAAAATATAAAGCAGCAAAGTCATACTGAACATTAATTTATCTTTAATATTTTAGTCCAATAATTTATAATTAAAGAATGAAGGTAAAACATGATTCTCTTTACTGGAAATGAAGATACAGGTCATTATTATAAATTAACCCATATAATCCTTATCTGAAAATAAACGTTTATGGTGACCAAGATGGAGTTTCTTAAAATGTTTTATTAGTTTTGCAACAGAAAGAACCATTATATCCCCTTGAATATTCAAGAGTGTGTAACGAGAAAAAGCTTAAGCGAAATAAAGTTTACGTTTTAATACAATGTGCAACAATTGACCACTTTTAAAAATTGTTGTGCGATTAAAAACAATTTGTGAAAAAATAAATGACTATTAATCAAAAAACATGGAAAGAGTAGTTTATTAAAACAGACCTTTCAGAGATCATAGCTCGTCTAAACGAATCTGTAGAGCTGAACACCCCCATTACTGAAGATGCAGGTGAATCCTCGCTAGCCAATTAAAAAATCTACTGTCTACACTAGGTCTAGAAACTATTATTAGTGTGCGTTGCACTTGACTTTCAAATCTACGTAGAATTCTAAAAAGTGGATTAAATTAAAACAACTTACATTGATTGTCGCATAAGGTCATGAAAAGATCCAGCCGGATGCCACAGTTGATTTGACCCAATTCTTACACCGACATCATACTCCGTATTTTCCTGAAATGTTTAAGCAGGTTTAAGACATTAAATTATAAGTAAGGATAAGATGGCGTCTAAAATGACGAATTTTTTGTCCTTTTAATCTTAAATTATATGTGAAGAGGTTATTTTTATAGTTCTAAGACGCATCTCCCTCAAGGACATCTTTCGTGAAATAAAAATATATACCGTGTATAATTTTTCATGCTTTGCGTTAAATATGTCAAAAATACCGTACTAATTGTCACAGGAAACACTTGACTGAATTGTAAAAAAGGTCAATAAATAAATTCTCAAAAAGCTTTATGGCTCTTGGAATTCTGGGAACCAGAATAAATAATAAATTAGATAATCAACGACCGCATCAAAAAGAAATTTAAAAAAATGATAGGACCCTGAGTAATATTGTAGACACTTGTATGCAATGAATTTAAAATAAACATCTGGTATTAAGTTAAATTGACTATAACTTCTTTCTATCAAATTATATCAATTAGAAAAGAAGAGAAAATATTAAATTTATCAAAAACTAGAGCAGTTTTACTTTCCTTTCGTTTTTTTTTATAAACCTTAGCTGTTTAGTGGAACGTAGACAGTTGGAAGCAATAGTAGCGGGTGATTTTCAGGATGACATATAAGTTACTTCATGAAAAAGCAGATACAAGCATGATACTCTAAAAATGTAAAGCCGTAATAAAAAATAACTTGGAATATCGTACTACAACTTCATATCCAGAGCGTTAATGATATAATAGATGGAAAATACAAAAATAATCACAAAGCGTCTAAAGAACCATTTCAATAATATTTATTGCTTTATTTTTAACCTAAAACCTACATTTAAGAAACTGTATTAAGCTATGATCAATATAAAAATAAATCCTATTTTGTTATGTTTAGAAGCATATTACATTAAAAATAAATTTTAGGACCAATTTTAGATATAATTTCCGTGCTAAACAGATATTAAATTTTGAATGAAACAAGTGAGAAATTTGTTGAACCTAACACTGTGACTAAGATTTAATATTTTTGATAGCATATTTATGAAATTACTTTTTTTATTTTAAAAAGTTCTTATAAGTAACTTCAAATAATTTTTAACTTTTATTTACAGCCCAAAAATATATTACATATCACCTAGGGATATCTCTATTTAGAGTAGGTTGATATATTTAAAATTGTTAAAACTTCAAGAAATCTCATTTGTCACACAAGTACTTATACTTACTTTAAGCATTTTTCGTTCTTTTCCAAGAGTTTTCAGAACATAGCGGTAGTCCCTCGAGTATCTATTAAGAAAATGTGTTAAGCTGATCATACCACTTTCCACAAAGGCCCATATAAACAAAATCCAGTGGACAGATTTTTGGAACAAACTGTATTCCCCTAAAATAAAAAAAATGCTATTTAAAGTATTTTTGACTCTGACCTATAAAAGACAAATAAGTATTACTAATAGCATAAAGTGGTTAATAATTTAGCTACCTTCATTCATTTTAGTTCATCCTGATTTTATTTTAGGTTTGATGTTTATTGTACTGAATTAAAAATAAATTAAATTGTTATTTATATCCAAACATTTAAGATTCTATGAAAATGTATATCAAGTAGTTCAAAAATACGCATTCTGTCGAACAAGTGATTAATGGAATTGAATAAATATTAA
This sequence comes from Kuschelorhynchus macadamiae, assembly GCA_030620095.1. Classification (NCBI taxonomy): domain Eukaryota; kingdom Metazoa; phylum Arthropoda; class Insecta; order Coleoptera; family Curculionidae; genus Kuschelorhynchus; species Kuschelorhynchus macadamiae. Next base: position 155,370 of record JAUTXW010001843.1, read on the forward strand.
GAACTTTTTGTTAATTTACGCAGTGGACATATAATATATAGACATTCAGAACAGCTTAAGAACAGAATATTTTAAGGCAAAACGCATGTTTTTGTGAAAAATCATCAAAAAGCAACAACGATGTATGTAAATAAGTATGTTTAGATAACTCAAAACTATCAAGTTTTTAAAATATTTCTACAGAATTAAAATTTATAAAACTTATTTATCATCTCTTGAAATGTTTAAATACAAATTAAAAAATCATGCAATAATGTGGTGCTATTTCGAAAAACTAGTTTAGCTTTGAACTTAACCTGCGTGTCGAACAGATTGAATGTCTGAGGTTATTATCGACGTGTATATTGGAGATTTTACAAGGGTTCAAATATGTTTTAAACTTTACGAGTTAAATATTTTTATTTGTAATAACACATTTTTCAACCTGCATTTTCCTCTTGTTACCAAAATTCTTGACATAATCGTATTATTTCGTGCCAGGAATGTTGTCTTACAATTATGAATATGTATAATAAATATTATGTTAACTTTTAAACCTTCTGAAGACTTTCTTTCGGATCTCATTTTTTCTATTTTTTAGGCTTGTCTTATTGAAGAAATTAACTATCATATAATGCAAATTATCGCCTCAGTGGCGCAGTGGTGAGAATGCTTGTCGTCCAATCACAAGGTTGTTGGTTAGAGAGTTGGCGTAAGGGCTACTTTTTTAGTGGTTGGTATGCCTGGATAGTAAAATAACGAGTAATAGAGTGGATTTCTGGGGTCGACTATGAACAGTAAAAAGGCTTCTTACTCAAAACATAGAATACACGACACAACTGCGTCAGAGGCAATGGGAAACCACAACGTAGAACACATTCGCTCAATTTTTAATACGGAAGCGTTCACGGCTGGATTAAATTAAGAAATAATTGGGTATTTTAATAACTAATTAAAAAAAAGTATAATTAAAACAATCTGAGAAATATCGAGAAAAATAAAGATGAGTGAAGAACTATATACAATACCCTGAAAAATACTCATTTCCCACTCACCGGGATGCACCTCAGATAGGTGTTAATTTTTTTATTGCATTGGTATGAACCCTTCCAGAACCATGAGACATTTTCCGCGATTAGCTCGGTAGCAAATTTAGATATAATTTAAAGTTATTTAAAAAAGTATCCTCAAAGCAACTTACTGGGCTCTGTTAATTCACTAATATCCTCGTCTTTGCTGGTGCTTGGCTGCGGATCCTCTTTAATGGTAACACTTTTCGATGTTGGTTCTTCAACCTAAATAAGGAAAAAAACATACTTTTTATCACATACAAATAATTGCATATTTATTAAACTAGCTAATGACAATATATTACAAATCAGAAGTAAAGCAGTGCAAAAGTGCAGTTATAAGCATTACACATATACGATTTAAGAAACATATAATATCGAAAACAACTTTTAAGTGAAAAATATTATACGCTCATAATGTGTTATTTCTATAACAAAAAGTCAAAAACGCTAAACTGTGCTAACAAATCAATTTATTATATACAATGATCTTTCTTTAAAAAATATATATTTTAATTGTATTATTCACAGACGCATTATTCCAGTCCAGTTATACATTTTATATGGAGATTATAGAACAAAATTACATACAAATTAATCATTACAAATGGTCATTATTTGTTGATTTGGTATATTAAAGGGGCCCGACTATATTGGGCAGAATATCGTGAAAATGATGTTTTTACTTTCTACAATCTATCGATGTGGAAAAATTAAATCATTAAAAGAATATTTATATTTGAAAAGATTTAAAACAGTATTCACTAATACGAAATAGCTTAAATATAACATAGTGTATACTTGTGTCCGAAAATAATAGGCATTAAAAACAACGATCGGTTTATAAAAATAATATACAGAAATTTACTTGTTTATTCCGGTCAAGTTGTTTTTGGAAAAAAAGTATTTCTTCAGTGTCTTAGTTTACATAAGTGTTTACAAATTTCTTTGATGATAGAAAGTTATCTACTCTGGGCAACATGCCGAAATATAAAGATCTAAATCATTTGAAATAGCTGAACATTGGCTGACACACGCAGGTAGCTATTATTGTTGAACGTCTCTCAACAGTGTCATGAATTTGGTTTAGAGCAATATCTGATATTTTTCGATTTACCAATGTTATAAGTACTGACTGAATACTCGTATGTCCAAAACTTAAGGTAGCCTGGAGTCAAAATTTTTGAAGAAAGGTGCTTGGACTCTAAGTATGACCTTAGAATTATATTGCGACATTTTGAAAACACCCAATGAAATTATTCACTTTAAGACGACTGTTATTTATTGATAAATTATTGCACATTGCTACTTGACATTTAAATATACAGCATCATTCTTCAAATAAATTATCTTGAAAATCTAGAAACAGCCGTATTGACGAAAGAGGTTTAAATCTGGACCACCTATAGGTTCAGATGACATATACAATAATGGAACAGATAGTTTTTTCTAAATGTCACAATTACTAAATATAGCATTGCTATGACAATTAAACTTGACCTAACCCATAAATATTTTTTGTAAATACCGTAGTAAGTTCTTATATTTTAAAACCTGTTGAATATATGTTTTCTCAAATCTCAAAATGGGTTTATGTAGAGTATCCCATTAAAAAAAAGAAAAAGTTTTTGATCTACACAGTAAACTATTATGTTTCAATCAAATCCGGTGCAAAAAGTATTAAAATAAATCATAAAAGCTTGTATTTTTTAATTTTCCGTAGCGATCAAATAAATTAAGTGATGGAGATCATATGTGATCATCCGTACAGTTGGAGAAAATCGGGATAAGTTTCGAAAACACGTAGTTTCATCAGATTATACATTATATTAAAAATAACTAAAATATTTAAAGATTGTTGAGTGATGTTGCAGTAACTCAAGCCCACGATAACATCTAAGTCAATTCAATTGCGCTTCAGGACTTAAACAGGACTGCTGTCGCTGGTCGAGTCAGGAAAAGACACCCAAGTAAACTGGGTAGACAGATAATATCAGTCAGCCTAATTTGAACCTGCCAGCTGTTAAGCCTGTAAATGTATGAGATCTGCAACAGCAGATGGAGCTTGAATTATGTAGTGAACTGTAAATTACATCACAAACTCGACGTCTGTCCAAAGCATGTTTTTATAAACTGTTAATGTCTGTCAAAGTCAGTAAAAAAAAGTCAATAAAAATGTCGTGTTGATGTACTCCTACCTCAAATTGAGCTAAACTTCTAGAATTATTTATTATTCAATGTTATCAGTATAAAGGAACTTTAGGAAAGAAAAACTACAAAAAAAATCCAAATTGTACATAACGTAGATATATAACATGTATACAAACAATTAAAGCTATTGCAAGCAATGTAATTAGGTTAGGTAGCGAAATACATAGGAACTCACTGTGGGAGGGGCGGACAATGGAGCAGACATAGTGGACCGTGCCGATTTTTTTCTAGCAAGTGGCACACTCGATCGTCTTTTCATACTCTTTCTCCGTTCCCGTAAAACAGTTGCCATATCAGTTTTAATCGCAGCGTTCAAAAACTATAAACCCATTACAAATGAAACGAGTTTGACTAGGATTTGTATATAATATCTAATACTCGAATGTTTCCAGATTACTCGAAATGATAGTTATATAAATTCAAAATAAGTTTGTATAAATAAATTTAATTTAATAAAATATAAAGTAAGATAAAACCGAGAAGATAAGGATTTTTTTTTTTCATTTTTTTGCTACCTTTGAAGAGGATCAGCCAATAGTATTTCTTCATCATCTCAATATGATATACAATCCTGCGGAATTGGACTCGGCCAACGATTTGACAGAATATGGTAATGACCATTTTTTAATTTTTTGGGTTTTAACATTCAAGATTTGACGTCGAAACGTAAACCAGTTAATTATAGTTATTAAGTGTAGTCGAGCCCAATTTCGGCGCAGGATCATGGAAGGATAATTGTATCACACATTGAGATTGTAGGGAAATGCTATTAGTCAATCCTCCTCAAAAGGTGGCGAAAAACAAAAAAAAAACAAACAAATTATAAACACGCTTCAAACTATAGAACGAATCTATATATAGAGAAGTATGTTAATTTATAAAAATAACTTAAGTAAACTATAAACCAGTAGTTATATCCTGCCTAGTAAAACAGCCAAAAACAGTGAATATAAAAGACTGATTAATATAAAAACTATTTAGAAAAAAATATTATATATATATATATATATATATATATATATATATTAGTTGATATATATTTTTAATTAAACTTAGGTGTTTTTTTAATGTCTTGTTTCTTAATATGTCTCGTATCTACTAATTTCTGTGAAACAATATTTCCATAACTGGCTACTATATCCATGGGGATGAGTCCGTATACTAACACCTGACACTGGTACCTTTTTAGTATAGTTGAAAGATACAAGAACACGACATGTAATCAGAGCTGTAACTTATGATTTTAAAACGAAAAAAAGATTTAAAATCTACAAAAGGATTTAAAATAAAATTAAGAATTACTTTTAAAAGATTTAAATCTAGAAAGTATTTAAATATTTTTTCAAATTGATTAAAATCTTTTTTTAGTAGAGTTAAATCATCTCATAAATATTTTTTTATCGCCGTTACCTAAAGTAACATTTTTCTAATTGTTTTGGAAAAACATTTTTATTTTAAAGGTTAAAAAAGACGTCAGAATCTCAATTTTTTTTTATAACGACCTTTATTAATAAGTATTAAGAACACAGTAACGAAACCTGATTAATAACGATTTTAACAGTTCCAAACAAGCACCGTCGCGTCGGTAACAACTTTACGAAAATTCTACAACTTTAAAACGAACAACAATTTCTGAAGTGTTAACACTTAATGATCAATCACAATTTTACGTTTATATATTAACAAAACCCTATACATTGTCCACTTTTTGTGAAATATATTCAAAATTATTAATAACATTATTGTTTAAAGGATATTATGATTTTCTCGTGAACTTTAAATAGCAATAAAAAATATTCTATGTAACTCACGGCTAAACAGTGATTTTTTTATTCGTGTGCTGTGTAGCACCCATCGTGAAAAAAACCTTTGCAGCCCCTTGTTATATAAAATACTAATTCCCTGATTTTGTAGCGATTTTGATTGAGTATTCACCTATTTTTTGTGAATTTTATATAGTTATTTTGTGTTTTTTTTGTGAAAAAAAATATTATTATTATTACTACCAAAAGAAAACAGGTAAGTTATTATTTTTGGTAATTTAATAGTATTATATGTTGTAAGTTGTAAGCGTTTTCTTTCTAATATTATTTTACCTTATATTTATGAGTAGGACATAAGAGAATGGGGAGAAGATATCATTTTTGCAAGCTTTTATTTAACTTTACTTGTATGTTATTTACTATGTTTGGCTAAAATAATAAATCGAGATTTGGAAAAACATACATAAACCCGATGACAATACAATATTACGGAGTCCAAAAGCTGACAAAAATGTTTTGTCAAATTTTGCACTAAAAAGTACAAAATAAAATAATTTTTGCCATAAATTCCATAAAAGTACTTAAATATACAGTCAAAGAACAAAGCACGTTGTAAGGCACAGATTCTCGTCCTTATTTCTTGGTGGAAAAGCTGATATTTTTGTTGTATTAGCATTATACCGGATTTTTTACTTATTTCGAATTTGATTTTGTATTTCTTTGGCCTAAGTCTCGTTAAACATTTAAGTAGTTATTATATGTGTAATTCAAGATTTTACATAATAACATTCTTATGTTCATGATGAAATGTTTCTAAATAGATATTTTTTGTAGTTAATTTATTTAATATAATGGACAGAAAAACAGGTAATAACAACCAAAAAACTAAAACTAAAAAAAATAATTCTGATGGTTTGTTGAAAAGATTTAAATAATTCTGAAAATATTTAAATCTTTTTAATACGATTTAAATCATATGGGATGATTTAAATCATTAAACAGTATTTAAATCAAAAAAATTAGTTATGATTTAAATCTTCTTCGAAATCATAATGATTTAAGATTTAAATAATTCTTGAAATGATGTTACAACTCTGCATTTAACTGATACATATAAATTATCTTACATGTTTAGTTAGGCAAACACAAAAAAAACAGCACACAAATTTTAAATGAAATTAAAAGCCCATAAAATTAGATCACAAATATGATACACAAGCCAGTGTTACTTTGAATAAACAAAAACACCTGAATTTTGGTCTACAGCATATCAATAAAAATTGCCTTAACAAAATCACCATAAAAAATTTTGACTACATTTATATTTACTATCAAAATTTTCAACTGATTTTATTCTTTTTATTTACCAGCGCTGTAACTTTTCAGAAATGAACATTTATTAATATCTTGTTATTTCAGGTTTCCCCAAAAAATAATTGTGTCCTAAGTTCAAAACCCTTTTTGGCAAAAAAATACCACCAAACGTTATTTAAAAAAGCATTTAATAACATAACAGAAACCTGATACAACTAATTAAAAAAAAATACTTTACTAGAGCTGTCTTAAATTTGATTGAATTTTTTTTTGCTAGGTAGTTTCTATATACTATAGAGAATATTGTAATGACAGATTACAAATAAAATACCGGTAAAGTGTGTATTAGAACGTGGTTTAGTATCACGTTAAGACGCGTTCCACTGCTTCTTTGTAATATAATAATAGTAAATAATACTGAAGATTCAATAAAATAACGTTATTTCGTTATTATATGACTGGCTGCTAGTTCTAGATCGACAATTTGCCTGAAAATTACCTTCTTGTAGTCTAGGTTGACTGTCTTTTTAGTTGTTATTTCGGTCTAATAAACGATTTTGTCTTTTAAATCATCTTGTCGCAATTATTAGTCTTAAAATTGATTACCTTAAAGATTATTGCGAATTTATAGCATTCTCTTGAATTTGACTAATTATCCCAAAAATGATTTTTACATTATAGTATCATTCAATAATTCGTACACTTACTGAAAAAACTTTTTACTCTCTGAAAGATAAACCGCGTTCACGAGGAGGGAATCACCTTTACACGGTTTGTCCAAAATTATTAAACATCGGCTTACTTTACTTTCTTTTTATTACTATTATTTATTACTTTTTATTATTATTATTTTTTCTTATTACGCTTAATACTCTTGAAAACATTAATAATTAAATGCCCGATCTGCACTAACACTGGGCATCCTACGGTGACAATATTTCTTCCTACTTTATTAATGTGAAAAATATATAAAAAAACTTACTTCTCCCATGGTCGGCATGTCAGATCGTTCATCATCTTCTCTCGTTTCTTCAGGTAGTAAATCCAATTCATCATCGTCCAGTTCATCGAACATATAATAATCACCAGAACGAATCGCTGCGAAAAATATGATGCATTAAATATATCCGGCGTTAATTACATTTCTATTTCATAAGAAACTTTCTGTTTGTATTTTTCACATATGCTACTATTTCGTCAACGTCAAATCAAAAAATATTTTGTTATTCGATAATAAAAATTGAATAACATCAAAAGCAATATATTGATCCCATAGGTACACTAATATTCCGAAAACATTTGATGGTCAATTCTGCTAGTCCCCTCTGTATAAATAAGGCATATAAATTAGAAACATGTTTAACAAATACAAGCATTCCTTATTTTGTGAAAACAAAAATTAAAATAAATCACTTTGAGGTGATAAATCTCAATTATTTATGGTTAACGCTAGGCGTAAAAAGAAAACTTGTATTTGCTTAAAAATAACACATCTTGCATTTATTTGCTTTCAGTGAAACAGAAACCTTCTTATAAACAGTCGACTTTTTTGGCAAGCTGTTGGCAGCTAAAGTTAATAATAAAACAAAAATGAAGTAAAGGAAGAAAATCGTATAGCGTGTGGTGAAATAAGTTACCATTTTAAAAAGAGATATGTCTTCATCCATCGTCCATGTTGATTGAGCTAAATAATTTAGATGTAAGTTAAGTAAGCAAATGTTTTAATTTAAATCCGAAACTTAAGAATATACTAAATTAGAATGTAGAAAAATAAAATTAATAATAAAATAGGATTTTTAATCATATTAAATATTGTTTCTCAATGATATAACACACTGTTGGTTTTGCTTTTTAAACTGGAGACGGCAAATAAAACAAAACCAATTGGAATGTTAAACCAAGTATTTGTATTTCTTTTGTTTCTTTTTATGTTAAATATTGTTTGAAGAATAAAATAAAATTATATGGATAATAATTCTTCAAACTCAATATATTCTCCTATTAAACTGTTATTGCCGAATACATGTGAAGTTATACCTCTTGAGGCTGTATTTTAGAACATTATATTGCTATACCATTTTCTCCCTAATAAATGAAAAGAGAAGTGGGCGCATTGAAGCAATGAGAAGTGAATTATTGGATTACATGCTGTATAATTATATAAAAGGTTGTGCAATTTACTAATCAGTGATAAAATAAAACATTAGAAATAAGCTACATATGTTTTTAAATGAACTTAATGTTTTACGTTTTATTACTTTTCAGATGTGCGACGTTTCACTAGCGTTTTCCAGTGATTATCTATCGAATGTAAAACAATATGGGTAAATTATAAGGTCTGTTTACTATTTATTAGCTTTACCAATATATGTACTTCTAACCTACGAAAAACAACAATATACAAAAATTAAATTTACCCTGTTTGAATGTTTTGGGTGGCTTTCTTCTATACTTAGGCCTACGTTCTAAAACTGAATCTATAATAAAAAATATAAAAGATAATAAATGAAATATAACTAACTTAACAGTTTTTCAAATAAAAAGTTCGATAAGTATTTACATTTCACAGTGCGATTTACTACATAATCAAAATTCTGAGTATATACAGGGAGATGAACCATCTATTAACTGAAGAATTCATACCAAAAAATAAGACAAAAATATTATATACAGGTGGGTACAGAAAAGCTTCATTCTCAAGTTAATAAAAATTTTCAGAATTAGTTGTTTTTCGAGTATAATCAGACAGGAATTCGATTTAGGTGAAATTTGGGCCAGGAAGAAGATATATCAAAATACAATTTTTGATCATAAACTATTTCGGTATTTCTGGCAAGCAGCGTAAAAATGGGATATTTTGTAGCATTTTTTGACATCGGCATTTCACATTGTTGTGAATTTTGTATACAGCGCTGTCTCCGGTTGTTATTGTCAAACCATAAACCAAAGTGTAATCAAAATATTTTATTTTTAAATATTGTAATTAAGGAAAAAAATACATAAAATAACTCATTTGTATACGGTTAGCTGACCTAGTATAGTTTATCATCAAAATATGTAATTTATTACATGTTTTTGCTTCACAGAATTTCAATTAAATTGAAAACCCTGTTCGAATATATCACGAAAAAACTAAAACATCAGCCTTCTGCAAGAAATTCGCTTAGCACTCACAGATATTTCTGTTAATGTTTTTACAAAGATATACAGGATCTACAGTTTATCGCCGGACCCGAATGGCGTACCAACGCCTCGCCATAACATATTGAGCGTAATTTTTAGTCCAAAACCCCATAAGGAAATGTAAAACAACCTTCACCATTGCTGCAGTTTGCATTTGAAATAAATAGGTTATTACTTTACGATAAAACAAAAGAATAATTTATAACTTTTCATCATTACCAAAAATAAGTAGGTACATTACTTTAAATATGTCTCAGGGTTTAACAAGGATGCTTCTTTACCAGCAAACCGTTAAGTTTGAAGTCTGTAGTCGAAGTTTTATTACCGCTGCACTGTTAGAAATGTATCAAACATATTCGTATGTCATTGGAAATACTACCCTTACAGCAGTCATATAAAAAAAAATTAAAATCAGTTGTAAAAAAATCAACTAAATGTCGGAATTGTCAAACTCTCGTTCTGAAAAGAACAATTTTGCTGACGTTTCGCCAAAATCGCATTTGGCATTTTCGAAGCTTTCTGTTTCGCGTTCGATCGAAGACTTCAGACGGTCAGTCTTTGATGTCAGATTAGTTATATATTATTATAAGAGCTCTTATCTTAAGTTTTTTTTGTTGGCGACAAGTATTTATTGCTCTTTTAAACATTTAACGATTTAAACTTTTTTTGACATTTCTGTTCTGTCACTAAAATAAAGATTTTATTTTGGCTTTCCATCTCCTCTTTTTTGTGGTTTGATTCATACGAAGATGAAATCGTATTTAGTTTTAATAATTCTAAAATTACTTTATGAACTACAACGCTCAAAAATATTGCGTAATATGTAAAGATTCCATAAGATACATATTGTTACAAAAAAAAAGTAAATATATTTTATAAGACAGAAAAGAAAAAGTTTAGAAAGGACGAAGCTTCAGTTTAATTTCAGTAGAACACTGCTATTGGGTATACTTTCTACCGAGGATTTAGAAATCTTGGTATAAAAAACCAACATTTTTACACACCCTGTATTAACCTAAAAAAACAATTTGGACAATTTTATGAAACTCTAAAAACAGGTTTTAAAGTTATAAAATGATAAACAAGAGGTACACAGGTGCCTGCTTTTATAGCCAGATTTCTAAACACACTGTAGAAAATATCTCTCACAATAACACCGCTTTAGTGAAATCAATCTGAGGCCCTTCCTTGCTCAACTGTTTCTTTTTTTTATCATTTTTTACCTGCCTTTTTATAGAAAATGTTCACTTTTTTGTTGCAACATGTTTCTATTAAATCTTATGGAAGCTTTATATATTATGCAATATTTTTTCCGTGAGTGTATTTTGACACATTTCCCCGATTGTTTTTTTACTAAAAGGATCAAATAAGTTATCGGCATATATTATTCGTAAAACTTGTAAAGTTACATTGACCTATAATGGATAGCTTAAACAAAAGTTACCAATGAACTAGACATATCGTTTGCTTAGAATTACATAGTTGTATGTAACTTTTTTTTTCAAAAATGATATTTTTCAATAACATTGTATGTGCCTTGTTCTACACATTTGCAGACTAACAAGGTCGCATGTTGCGGTTTTAATTGTTACGCAACTGAACTTAGTTAGATGTGTTTTAATCAGTTTTTTCCTATAACAAAATTGTATGTGTGCACATACAATTTTGTTATCGTCGTCAAATTATTTTCCACTTAGTTGTATGTACAATTTGTATAAAGAAAATAATTGTGGATCGGCAAGTATCCAAGATGCTTGATCCACTATTCGTATATTACACAACACTCTTTAACTTGTATCATATTTACCGATGGCAAATAAACAAACGCCGAACATTCGTATTTTTTAATGGAACACCTTTTATATCATATGGTCTTAAAATGAACCTCTTTTTCCTGATTCTAAATATACCAGGTTTAATACATTTATCTTTAAAAACAATTTCAATAGAGCATTTTTCGTCTCTCTCTAACACTCTGCCTCTTATGGCAGGGTTTTGTTCTCAAATTTCTCGGGGTTTTTTTGAAGTGTATGGTATATTTATAATCAGCACGAAGAGGCCCATTTTATGAACATATAACACACAGGGTGTCCCATTAAAAATAACTTGCTGATATCTTATAAAATTGATATTCTTTTGTTTTCGTATTCGAAAATAAAGAGTTTAAGTTTTTCACAAACATTTTTTGAAGTAAAATATAAAACATCTCATACTGAAGAAATCTGGACAAACGCTGTTCTAAGACCTCTAAACGTAACACGATCTGTAACAAATACAACAGTAAACGCTAAAACCAAACTTTGTAAATAATGTCTTATCTGCAGAGAAGATATCATTAAAGCGATGTTGAAACATATGCCGCAGGTTACTGCGAATATTACAAGAAAATTTTAAAGCTATAAATAAGCCTTATCTTCAAAGTTTTTGATTTTTAGCAGGGCATTTTCATAATGTTTTAGTTGTGTGTGTTATAATTAACATTTCTGTTTCATGTTTAGACAAACATAGTTCTATTTTATTTCCTTAAATGTCGTTATTTGTTTAAAAAACCTTTTGTATTTGATATCACCATAATAAATATTGGATTAACACGCTGAATTTAAATCTGGTTTATAATTTATGCATATCGAAATTTTCAAACCTTCTTACTCAAAAGTTTACTCTTGTGCACATACAACTGTGTAATTCTAAACAAACAATATGTATTTTTTTAATAAATACCCCATAGATGTTAATATTACTGATCGAATTTACGTCATAAATATTTATTAGTGCTGTAACGATGAAAAGAAAACGCTTATAGGTGGAAAAAGCTGTAAACCAATGGTATCTTCCCTTTGCATATATTGATTCCTTTGGTATAGATTGTTTCAAAGTGTGCAAAAGCTCATTTTGATTTGTTTATAGTTACTATAAATCGAATAAATTTTGTAAGATGTTTGTTACATCATACATACAATGTTATGTAGAAATATACAATGCGTTTATGCACAAATGCCCTTATATTGAAGGTAAATGCTTGACAAAAACGCTAAACTACGTAGCGTAATTGTTGAATTGCGATTTTTTCGAAATTATATTTAAATCTACAGGGTGATCTGTTTGGCCACCGAGATATTCTATACATTTTTTTTCATGTAGTATACCCTAAACCTTAGTTCAATCGTTTTCGAGAAAATTCATAATTTACAATTTTAGATTTTGAATCGAATTGCATATTCCTATCTCAGTTTCTATGGTTTTCCTATAGTGTCACTTTCCAATTCAACCCGAAATTAATATTTTTCCAACTTTTTCTTAAAAAAAAAACTTTACTTCTGTTTAAACCTAAAGTTGATGCTTTAATAAAGTTCATAAAATCTAAAACAAGTATGTGCAATTCGTTTTGTCCTTAGTCCAAACATTTGTATTTGACACCTCTTAAAATCTTAAATTATGAATTGTCAATATCTCGAAAACAATTGAACGTAAATATAGTCTGTTACAAGAAATTGTTTGAAATTTTGTCCCGATTCCAAATAATAATATGTAATAAAAAAATGGAATATTCCACTTAGAAATACTTATATCTTGGTCACGTGTTTTATCTCGGCCATCTTGTATACTACAAAATAATTTCATACACATATTTCAATATTTGTAAATAGGTATTGGGTTTAAGTTGAAATTTTCTTGTGAGTGTGTAGGCCAAACAATGTATTTTTCTAGTTCAATTTAGAATTTCATGAAGAATAAAATAATTTTTGTGAGTTTTTACTAATTTTTATTTCTTATATATTTAGGTTCTGACACGAATGGCGCTTTTTTGAGGTCGTCAGTTTTATTGACCTTAAGTTGTAAAGTTGAATTAAGGTTACCGATACCTTTCAAACGATATGCCATTCAACATAATCTTCTTCAAAATGGCGTTCATCTTTTCGACTTCCATTGTCTTTATTTCTTTTTTTAAATGAATAATGAATAAGTTAAAAGGTTACAAGATTTTTTATATCAATCTGAGTGCATTGACATATGACGGAGATGGCTGAGGTCATGCGTTCAGTGTTACATCTATATAGTCATAGTCTAAGCATACAATTGTCTAATAAAGGTTTACAAATATTTCATACCGCTAAAGAGGGCTTACTAAGGCATCCGGGATTTTGGGTAATTACTGCTGCTTTCTTAAAAAATCACCTATTTCTCGAGTGTTCTCATAAGGATTTCAGGAGTCAGCTTATGACCGCAGCACATGGTGGTCGTGTCTCTAGAGGCTTGGTCAGTGGCAACAATTATTTCTGTTTCTCATTTTGAGGGTTTTTGATGTTCTTTTATTCTTACCTCAAGTAGCAATATGGAAGCCGTCACACTTTTAAAATTCACAGTTCTTCATGTATCTGGCTAGTTGGTTTGCTCTTTACGAGGTAGTATCAGAGAGTTATTGAGGCTAAATACTGTCTTAATGTTGAATCGCTGTTATATTCTAATCTTAAAAGCCCTTAAATTAAGGAATATTTTCAATCTTCGACCCGCTTAGTTCCATTTTTTCGTTGCTCCAAAATTCGGTCCAGTAGTATCACATTATCTATTGTCTGGAAGAATTCTTGGAGATGGAAATGGTTAACGCTCTAAACAGTTTTTCTACGATGACATGTTTTGAACAGCTAGAATGATTAGATATAATTTAAACATCAGTATACCAACCAACCCACACAAGACAATATTTCGATTTAAGTATTCATTCTGATTGGACAAAACAACATGGCACCATAAAAATACTCATCGTTAAGCCATTGACCATTTGCAACTAACGAAGATTGTCTTAAACAAGATATAAATAACATCAGAGGAGACCTGACGAAGAGTGGATATCCTATGTAACTACTGAACCGAATTTAGGAGCAACGAGAAAATAGAATTAGGCTAGCCGAAGTTGCAGAACGAAAGCCTATACTTAAGATTAGATTAAGAAATTAGAACATACATCGAGACAATATTTAGCTCCAAGTAACTCTTTAAGAAGTTCTCTCGTAAATACCAAACTAACCAGACAAAGATTGACAAAGTACTGTGTTTACAGAATACCTTCAGACTATGATAACCGTATGTTGGTGAGATGAAGAAACTACTTGAAGCAAGATAAAAAACATATCAAAACACGTGAAAAGTTCGGTGCAGGCAACCATGCCTGGAGACACTGTCACCAAACCTTGTGGTCAGAATTAACATCAACCAGGACGAAGAATACTGGAGAAAAAGGTAATTCGAAAATGCTGTTATAAATACCCAAAATCTCGGGTGGTTTATTAAACCTTTTTTAGATATAACGATTATTTAGAAACTTTATCAGATAGTTGTAAGCCTATACTAATCCTATATAAATTTAACACCGAGCGCAGGGATGTATCACTGGACGCATCACTGCACCCATATTTGTCATGGATCGATGCACATAGGTTAGTATAAACAGTCTTGTAAACACTTACGGGACAGTATTTACCAGAAGACGGCTGAATATAACATCCAGCCGAAAATTAAAAAGAGATAGAACAGAATTCGAAAACACGTATCTTATTCAATGGTACGCCTGTTTAGCAGCATTTTCTTCATCATACGATGTTAATGCAGTTATTTGACACTATTTGAATATGGTAGCATTACTTTTACTTATGGGGATTTCGACAGCGCAATTATATACAATCAGGCTAAGATTGGTATATTAAGCGAATGTACATCGCGTAATCTAAAACATTTAAGTCAAATATTCCAATTACACTCATGATGACTGAAGTGAGATCTGGTAGAATACGATATAACGCTTTGCCTAGGTGTAACCAAGCTGCCCTGCATCCATGGTGGTCCAAGACTGATCTGTCGTTGTACATTCCCTCTTGGCGGTTCACTAACAGCTTCCGCGTAAGGAGGTGCTTCGTCGTATGGGGGAGGTGAGAAGACAGGAAAACTATCATCAGGGGAAGGAGGACGAGGATTAAGTTCGGAGTTTGGTGGAGAAGAAAATGAGATTCTCTGAGGCTCAAGATATGCCTCCAAAGAGACCGTCATTACTGCTGAATAGGGAGATGGAGGAGCTTGAGGCTGTAGGGTTGATGAACGAGGTGTAAGTGGAGCAATTTCTTCATCTTCTTCTTCAATAGGAGTATGATAGCCTGTAGGATTAGTTTCGTGCGAGGTCACTGAAGAGCAAGATGATGACGATGAAGCTCGAGCCAGAGGAGGTTTAGCTAAATATAATTTGAAACATAATGAGGGCGTTATCATATTCCTCAACTAAGGATCTTCCATCCGTAAACAAAATATTGGATGGCTGTAAAAGTATTGATCACGCCATAAGACCTAAAATTTGGGCTTCTTGATATGTGTAAAAGTTAACATTCAGTTTGAAAACATTTTTTCCTTTCATGATATTCAGCAATAAATCCCAGTTTCCAATGATATTTCACAAGTTAGTATTAGGCTAAAAAATATGACTGAAAATAATATTTTTTAATTTGTGAAAGCAAAATAAAAACAAAAAAGCATATTAATAACTTACGAAACTTATTGATATAATATTTTGCTCCATTTATCATGGCAAACATTCAATTGTTGATAACAAACTTTCGGAAATAAATTAAAAGTAAATAAATGTTTTATTTCTGAGCAGTTTTTCATCCAAATACTAACTTGTGATATAGAGCTTGTGCATTAATGTCAAATAATATTTAAAGCAATAAAGCTGTCTCGGTTAGATAATAATAACAATAGAATAAAATTTTAGCTCTTTTGTCATTATGCTCCAAATTTCATCAACCTACCTACCTCTAACATTAACGGAAATATTTCAATAGCAATACTTTTACAGCCATCCCGCATATTGTACTTTAAGACTTTTTTAACTATTACAAATAAAATTTATAAAGAAAACCCGATCTAATTAAGTTTTTTTAGTAATTTTTCGGCAACTAATAGAAACAGCTGGGCGAATTATTGGTACCTAAAACCAATTTTTTGCATTTAACATAAGTAGTAAAGGTTTTATAGTTTATGTAATAATAATAACAAATTTATTCCCAACGAACTTATGATAAGTTCATTACATGGAACTATAAAAACATAATAAAAAAATAATAAATTGTCAAAAAAAAAAAGAAAAGAGAATATACTTTTTCACAAGTAATAAACACTAATAGTTATATAATATTATCCATATATATATATATATATATATATATATATATATATATATATATATATATATATATATATATATATTATAAAATGCTGCAAAAGGAAACTCTTTAACAGCTTTTTAAATTTTGAGAAAAATGTTATTCTTCTTAAAGATTGAGGTAGTTTATTATAAATTTGAATTCCACAATGAAGTAAAGATTTTTTTGCCAAAATTACTTTTTGCCGTCAGAATCTGTAAATTACTGCAATATCTGTATTATGGTCATGATATATTGTAGTTTTAGTAAAATTTATATTAGATAGTTTCTTATTAATAATTATAGAATGGTTAACTTGCGCATTTTTAATTTATATATATTTTTAATATCTAGATAATTATTTATTAGGTTTGTATAAATTAGTAGTGGGTTCCAAAAATGGTTGTTTATGAATACATTTGATTATTTTATTTTGTAATCTTTTGAGAGGCTTTGGCACCTCCCCAGATTGAAGTTAAATATTGTAATATTAAATATACTAGTGCAAAATATATTTTTTTAGGTATTTTAATGGAATATGGTCTCTAACTTTATACATTATTCCTGTTATCAGTAGTATATTTCGTTTTAAAGTTTGAATATATTTATTCCAATTAAGAATTTTCATCTACATATAATCCTAAAAATTTGGTGCATTTTGAATATTTAATATTTCCATTAAAAAATAAATTTGGTGTAATGTATTTGATTGTAACTTCTATAAACATAAATGAAGTCTTGTTAAAATTGAGTGACAATTTATAAGCATTTAGCTAAGCAAGGATTATTGCCAAGTCATATTGCATATCACTATAAATTTGGGCAGGATTTTCAGCAAAATGTATGTTTAAAGGTATACTTCTCTGCATTGTATAAAAACCTGATGAGTAAATTACCCTGCTCTGGTTAAAGCATTACATGTTACAGAAGAAATACTTTTTAAACAATGATAATCAACTAATAAATGGAAGTATATATTATAAACACATTCATTATTTTTCTGCCACCATTAAGCCAACTACGTATTTAAAATGACTTGAAATTAGTTGAAAATCATACACCAAGTTAATAAAGTATGGTCAAATCCAGTACTATGTTAGGCTGAATATGTGAATAAATGATAGAACTCAACTTATAAGTTTATATAAATGAATTGGCATTTTGCAAGAAAACGTTTAATAAAATTTATGGTAATGAATCCAACTTTTATTTATTTGAATGGTACTTACGTTTCGTGAATACAAACGTTAACTTTAATTTGCATACATAGTATAAATTTATATATGAGTGGAATAGAGGGAAATAACATTAAATTGTTTAGTTATAAATTCAATTAAACATACTTGGACTATTTTCTGATTATTATGAATTAATTTTACTTTGGTATTCAACTCATATAGAAGCAAACAAATTCAGTTAAATTAGGACGTTAACAACTTTTAATTTTTTTTAACACTTGATAAATATCCTGTTTGCAAAGATAGTGAAAAAACTTCGCTTTGTTGTGTCACTTTATGGTGTCTAAGATCGCATTCACGGTTCAATATTTCAGATTCCGTCTTTAGCCCATGCCAATTAATTGATGTTTTTCTCCTAACATCTCGAACATTTTCAAAAGAAAGAGTAGATAAAAAGTGATAAATCATCTTAAAGTTTAATTTGATATCAAACTAAGTTCCGTTAATTTCCTTGTTATGGTTTTTTTTCTGGCTCTACAGTCTCTGCTATTTTTTGTATGACTTATCCAAGCTGAACAGTAATATAAAATGATGATAGTAGACAATTTATGAAGTGTACTCTCTTCACTCGGATGTCCGAACGAAAGGTGCACAAGGAGCTCAACTAATCAGCTATCAGTCCACTAATATCAATAAACAAGAATCGTTATTTTCCTAACTAAATTGCATTTTTTGTTTGAGAACTATCATTCAATTTCAACAGTTTACAAATCTTTAAATTTTAAACAAACGAAGTTAATATCTGAAAAATGGTATTATAGAACGCCGAGAAGAAAATTAATGAAAATTAGTTAAATGCCTTTCAAGTTACCAAGATTTGCCTTTCTGCTAGTCAAGCAGGAAGCAGAATTATATGTAAAATCTTGATTACATATAGGGTGTTCCTTAATGTCGTGTACGTACTGAAGGAGGTTAATCCTTGGCTTATTTATGACTAAATATATAAATACATACATACATATATATATATATATATATATATATATATATATATATATATATATATATATATATATATATATATATATATATATATATATATATATATATATATATATATATATATATATATATATATATATATATATATATATATATATATATATATATATATATATATATATATATATATATATATATATATATATATATATATATATATATATATATATATATATATATATATATATATATATATATATATATATATATATATATATATATATATATATATATATATATATATATATATATATATATATATATATATATATATATATATATATATATATATATATATATATATATATATATATATATATATATATATATATATATATATATATATATATATATATATATATATATATATATATATATATATATATATATATATATATATATATATATATATATATATATATATATATATATATATATATATATATATATATATATATATATATATATATATATATATATATATATATATATATATATATATATATATATATATATATATATATATATATATATATATATATATATATATATATATATATATATATATATATATATATATATATATATATATATATATATA
Source organism: Kuschelorhynchus macadamiae (assembly GCA_030620095.1). NCBI lineage: Eukaryota > Metazoa > Arthropoda > Insecta > Coleoptera > Curculionidae > Kuschelorhynchus > Kuschelorhynchus macadamiae. The sequence goes on from JAUTXW010001843.1 coordinate 174,918, forward strand.
TATATATATATATATATATATATATATATATATATATATACATATATATATACATATATATATACATATATATATACATATATATATATATATATATATATATATATATATATATATATATATATATATATATATATATATATATATATATATCCTATTGTGCTTTGTTTTCTAGATACAGGAAGTTGAATTTTAAATATTTTTTACTGGTTTTATGTGCTTTGTACATTTGTAAAGATATTTGGCATACCATAAATCGTAATTAATGTCTAAAAAATGGTTATAATAAACTATAAAAAAATATAGAGGATATATGTAACTTTTTTCGAGTCACGACACCGATCGCTTCAAAAAAATTTCTCTAGCGGTACTGACTTGGTTTTGGGACTACAGAAAATGTTTTGGAACAATCAAAGAAGTAGTGCCCCGAGAAAAAGTTATATAATTTACTATGGCCAATTTATAAACATTAATTAAGGTTTATCGTGTGCCAAATTTGAATAAAATATCTCTAGAAATATACGGACACAGAAAAAATTATTTAATATTTAACACCCTATATCCTGAAAATGAAGCAATTTAGGATATATATTTATAGGCACTTTTAGTCATAAAATCACAGAATACCATTCAAGTGAACTTCAAATAAAAATATGTAGAGTAGACCATTTTATTTTAAGATTGGCAAAAATGCGTTAAACGTCTGGTTCAGTTCTAGTAGGATATATACTTATAAAATAGGTACAGGGTGATCCAGATAATTCTTTAAATGGAAATATCTCGGTTATTTTTGAAACTAGACAAAAATGTTCTAAAAAAGGCAAGTACCTTTGTTTTTTTAAATATAATAAATTATATTTTTAATATTTTTGAATTTTATATTAAATTCTTCATATTGTTTGTATAATAAATTAACTGTTTTCGAAATATAGAAAGTTTAAAACGTTCAAAATGGTCGAACTTTATCTCAAGAGTATTAATAATAACGCTACAGAAACACGAGAACAATACAAGCAAAATGTTTAGAATGGTCAGAGAATATCATCTGTATCAACTATAATTCATACGAGGAAGTTTTTGCAAGAAACAGCGTCTCTAAGAAATAAGAAAAGGACGAAACAAAGAAATGAAGAAAGAGATCTTAATATATTACTTTATTTTCAAAAAAATCCAAGAATATCTATCAGAGACTGTGTCAGAGAAATAAGGTACGGACAATAAAACAAGATAATTAGTTATGGAGCAGTTCAGAGAGCTTTAAGGCAAAAGGGATACCACCATTTTAAAATTAGGCCTTCAACAATTAAATAACGAACAAAAAAGAAGACACGAATTTGTTCAAATGATAAAAGCAAATCTTAATCAAGATCCAGATTATTTTAATAAAATTTTATGGACCGATGAGGCGATATTTACCACTGCCGGCATTTATAATCGGAAAAACTGCCATATTTGCTTCCCTGAAAATCCACAAGCTGTCGAGCCAATTGCTTTTCAAGGACGATCCTCAATACAAGTTTGGTGCGACATTTTGCGGCATAAGATGTTAGGTCCAGTTTTTATCCGTGACAACTTAAATGGGTTAACATAGCTGAAACTTTTGGAAAATCAAATTGAGCACTTTATCAATGAACTACCACTTCAAACTCGGCAAAATATAACTGGTAACAAGACGGGGCACCACCCCATAATATTGCGGCAGTAAGAGACTTTCTTCAAAAGAATTATCAAGTGTGGATGGGGAGATATGGAACAATAAGCTGGCCTGCGAACAGCCCAGATCTAACGCCTATGGATACCTCTACAGTTTATAGGGAAAGAAATAATAATAATGAAGAGAAAAACTATTCAAGAAATAAAAAATTTAAACGAAAATGAGTACGAAGCAACTATAATTGCACGGGAACTAAAAAAGAATGTATGGTAAGTGTGACGAGGTTAATGGGGTATTTCATTTAGGCTAAAAATTATGGTTGATTATAAGTTTGAATTAGTACCATTTTATTTCCAAATTTGGTAAACAAAGTTTAAGAACTAGGTAAAATGTTTTATCTCATCTCGTAAATATTTTGTAGAATATCAGCACAAAATACAGGAGTCAAGTAGTAAAATCAGACTTCAAATATCAATGTCATGAGATTCGGAAAACTAACCTTTATCTCTAGGTAGCAGCAGGTATCTAAATAGGTAAGTCATTATATCCGAAAAATCCTAGTATTTCGTAATTCTTAAAACTTCCACATTTAGAAAACCGTTAATTTTTAATACATAGTATTAATAAGTAGAATTTAATATAAAATTCAAAAACATTAAAAAAGTGGTATATTATATTTAAAAAACAAAGTTGTTACTTGTCTTGCCTTTGTAAGGCACCCTGTAACATTAAAATATAAACCTATGAAGGTCGATTTTTTGTTTGGAACATTTTTTCTACTTTCAAAAATAACAGAGATATTTCCATTTAAAGAGTTATCTGCATCACCCTGTATATATCACAAGTAAATAACAATCAGCGAATTGTCAGAAATTAAACTGAGTACCTGACGACAAACTATTAAATATTCCTCGGTTGGAAATGTCTCTCTCTAGCTGTCCAATGATGGATGAATGATTTTCACTTTGCGAACTGACACTACAGTCTTTTCTCACCAATTTATTTTTCCTACGATCATGCGGAAAAGAAAACGTGCGGAAAGTACCATTTTTCGGCACGAAAAAAATCGTCGGAAAAGTAACTTTTCGATTTATTACTTTTATAAATATCTTACCTAAAACACTCAATACGGTGAAATACTTACAAAGTAAGTTTTTTTTGTAAGAAGCTCAATAATTTTTGTAATTACAGTATATTACTATTGAACTCAAACCTAATTGACGTTTATCTGAGGACTATATCGATCGTGGGAAAAATTTTGTTGCTATGTTAACACATGCGGAAAGTGTCTTTTCCGCCCTTAACGGCTTGACCGAACGACGCGAAGTGGACTGCCGTCGCCTGCGGAAAAGTACCACTTCCCGCACTTGTTAGGTAAATAACTATTCGAATCTCTCTTGTTTGTATTATATCAAATTAATTTAGTAAGTAAGGAGACCTATAATTGGGCATACGACGAGAGGTGAAATGGAAGTTAGTTCCAAAGATTCATATTGATAAAGTAACTCTAAGAGGTAAAAAGTGTTTTGAAAAAGTTTATGATTATTAATAATTTACCATTTTTAAATATACTGTTTCGCAAATATTCAAATGTATTCTATATGTATGTGTATTTATCAAATAACGCGAGATTGTTTTATGTAGATTAAAAAATCATTCGGTTACCTTATTTTCTAAGATTGACAAATTTTTCAAAAATTATAGGGTATTTTATTTGACCAACCAGACCTGATTAATTGAAATAAATATCACCCATATGTGTAGAAATATACCAAGGCGCGTATGAAGTTGGTTTTTGTTTTATTAATAGTAATTTTTTTATAAAAGTCCTTCTTAGCTTTGAAAATATAAGTGGTAAACCAATAAAAAAAAATTTTTAAATATTTTACTTAATAACGTTGTGATCAGTCAGATACCATTTGTTTTATTACCAATCAATAGCGTATCATATTCACTTCTAAAGCAGGAATACTTTGTGCTATAACTCCGACAATTTTAAAAATTCCATCATCATGTTGATGTCATGAAATTTGTATTAGAAAATGTACAAAAATATTTATATATTAGAATTATCATTATCATTACTAGCACTATTAAAACACAGATTCCCAGTATTATATGCTTTAAATTTAAATAACTTATAATTACTAACATTTTTGGTTAAAGTGTTGTTAAAAAAGTTGACGTAAGTACCATTCGCATAAACAAGTTTACTTTATTTAACAGAAATAGTGTAATATATGCAGTATATGTTAATAATAAATTTTAGAGTTTATAAATATACTACACAATTGTATAGTTTTAAATTAGCTCTTTGAAATTAAAATGTTTAAAGATGCACCTTATTTTGTTTTCCAAATACATAAACAATATTTTTAAAATCACCTTGAATCTTTTGTTGGTTAGCTTTGATACGATCCATTTTAATTTTAATTTTTTCCAATATTCGTCGCTCATCTTCCACTTGTTCATCCATTCTCTTAACTCTCATTTCCTCAATTAATTCCGCACCTGAAATTAAAGTAAACATATCATTAATTTCTCTAAATAATATTACTATAATACTAATTAATTACCATAACTTCTATTTTAAACCAGTAAGGGTTAGACTCGGTGGAAATTCGACGGCAACTATATATGGTTTTAAAAATACACCTGAAAACTTTAAAATAAAAAGTAGCTCCATATAGCAATACTTAAACGTGTGGATATTTACCAGTTAAATAAAATGTTTACCTTTCTTTTATTTAATTCTGGAATGTGGAGGTTGAAATTATAATAAAATTAACTTGTATCATCACTTCTTTGCGAGCTTTGTACATTTAGTAGCATTATAGTAGGGTATATTTGAACTTTTAAATCTTTAAATACGTAGAGACAAAATTAATTGCACTAATGTTTCCAACAAACCCCCCCCCAAAGATGCCAAATCAATAAAGACGATTGAACCCAAATCCAGACAACGAATACCATCGAATTTCTTCGAGAAGCTTCTTGAACTGAGTGTAGCGGACACAGCACCACTTTGCCATTTTATTCATCATAAGGGATATTTTCTGATTTACTTTTGGGAAACGGATACATTACAGACAAACTAATAAACAGGTCTTTCTGCCATCAGCGCGGCAACACCTTAAATAATTTATATCGTCTCTGTTTTTCCATGTGAAAGTTAAAATAACAATAAATACTAAGTGCTGAAAACACGTCAGTGGTTAGAGAGCTTTAATTTAGAAAAAAATCCAAACTGGTCAAGTGGGAGCTGCTGATGAAACCGGAGAAAAACTCGCTGTGTTGTAAATATATCTCGTTAAAGGAAATTCTTGATCCTTTTTGCGAAAGTGAGCAATCTAATTTTCTAAAGACTGTAAGAGATATTATTGATCCCAAATTGGAAATAATAATCTTTAAAATTTACGACACAAGAAGCTTTTTAGACTGGTTTTATTTAATTGTTGTTTTAAATAGTTTAAAAAATAACGCCTCAAAATATCAGCATATAACATAAACATGAAACAGAAGAAAACGAATGAATTTCACATAATTGAAAAAAAAAAACTTAAAAAAAAATGACTGCCACTGTGAAAACAAATTTCAAAATGATTGCCTACGCGTTTCAACAATTATTCCTCGGTTAACTAAAGCTTATCTAAGTTAACTAGAGGTTATCTATGTATTTTTATTTGTTTAGCTAGAACTGATGTAAGATATTACAACTGTTTTGTGACCAACTAACTGTTTGTAACAGCTTTTAGACAGCTTATGGGCAGACGTGGCAAGTCTCATAACGTTTACTCTGATAATGACAAAACATTTATTAGTGAGGATAAAAAATTAGACTTCATTTTTTTTTATAGAACAAGATCAATCCGAGCAACTTAATACTTTTTTCAATAAGCAAAATATAAACTGGCATTTCATTCGCTCATGAATTTTGGGGCATATAATAAACAGGGGTTAGAGGCTTCAATTTTTATTTTAAAAGAGTCGGTGAGGCGGACTTACATTTCGAAGATTTCACTACCATACTAGTTCAGGTTGAGCCGATACTCAATTCTTATCCTTAATACCCCTTATCACCGTGTTCGGATTAGTTAAATCCACTGACACCTGTTCACTTCCTTTTGGGAAGAAATTTGATTGCACTGCCCGACGCAAGTAAAGAAGAAACGACTCAAACGTTACGAGAGGTTGCTGCAAATTCAACACTTCTGATTAAGGTGGAGCAAGGAGTACCTTGGAGAGCTGTAAGTTCGTAGGAAATGGAAATCGCAGTCTGAAGCTCTGCTAAATGTGGGGGCTGTATTTCTCGTAATGGATGACAACTCACATCCGTCGAAGCAATCCATCCCGGTAACGATGGTGTGGTTAGAGTCGTGACTCCGTGTATGCGTAATAAACTGTTTAAAGAGAGAAAATGTGTATGTTGCCCCTTGACTGTAACTCTAGCGAAAAGAAGGTACTTAAATCAACTTTAAAATTGTTTCAATATGTTTTTGTTGAAAATGTTAGCACGTTCCAAGGCGGCCGGTATGTCGCGCCAAAAAAGGCAACATGCAAATTCAACTGTTAACTACGCCAACAGTGCATTACACCGTTCAGCTCAAAAGAAGAAAGAGAAATCGTTGTTTTTATGGATGTTGTTGTTGTAAAAGTAACATCGTGATTCGTGTTCATGGTTGTCATAAAAATAAGTAATGATTTTCACACGTCCAAGTTTAAAATAAATATGCTTTGTATCGAGTTTCATTAACAACTACACTTATGCTGGTGGTGCCATATAGATCAGTATACACACGTTCGTTTAAAGGACGTAGTAACTAGGAAATCATATTTGCCTATCTTTTATTTATTAAAAGAAAGTTCCATGGGATTGTTTAATAAAAAGTCAAATTACGAAGTAGCAATCTCAATTTTTCAAAGTAAGTACGTGTTACATTGATTTAAAACTTTATAAATCTTCCCAAAATAAATATCTTCCTTAAGTCGAGCGACGGAGCCAGATATATTATCACGTGGGAGGGGTTGTGATTGTACATTTTTATCCAACATTGTGACGACTTTGCTCTATATGTATTCAGACTTACAAATATTATTTAGAAACATAACTTATTACAAGGGCGTATATTATCGTTCAGATGAGAAAAAAATTATATATGGAGAAATTTTCTGCCATGGATTAATACGGTGTTTGTTTTCTTTTGTATCAGAAATATTTTTGAAACTTTATAAAGTTTTCTTTGATCGTAAGATCCTGGGTTTTTTAAAAGTGAAACCTCAACATCGGCAATAAAACATTTGTTCCTAGATTCACAAAAAAGGTTTAAGAGTTAGAGCAGATTTAGCTGTCATGGCAATTAAAACTTTCAGTTCGCTTTCGCTAGTTATGTTTTTCCTATGTCAAATTAGACTTGGTGTAACTTTAAATTTATTTAGTGAATACCTCTATAAATGCTACGTTCGTGATCAGTTTGGATGGTGTAAATATCCTTGCTCTAAGAATTTCGATTCTTCATCCCAGAATTGGCAGTAGAAGATATAAAACTCCTGGACTGAACTTAAAATATTCTTGTAACGCAGTTCTGTAATTTGATCACTTTTCATTTTTTAAAAATAAGAATTTCTTGTTAAAACCTGGGAAATGTTAATGTGTCACCTATTTGTTCTATCTTGGTGTATGGTGTATCATTCAGAATAGTTGTGAATTAAGAATTTCTGAAGTGAACTACTAATCGCGAATAAATAATTTTTATCCTAAAAAAAAGCAAGTCTCTTATGAGAACCACTTGTTCCTTTAGTTAAAAAACGCTCTGTTATTAAACTTGTTTGCGATATAGTTAAGTATCAATTTTTCTTCAAGATATTGTCTCTCATGTGTGGTAGATTTCTTTAAAGATGAAGTAACGTACTACAACAATAAAATAGTTACTTACTCTTAATATGAGGAGAAAATGCGCAACCTAGTTTGAAGTTATTTCGTCAATTCCAATGTAGACTGCGAATTTTATAGCTAAGCTGGGATCTCGCAACCTATTTTATTCGTGAAGTATCACTGAAGATCCTTTATTTCCGCCCCAACATCGATGACCTAATCTGTTGCACTAAATCAATTATCCTTTAATTAGGCTGCTAAACTAGCCATACTTTAATTACGCTGATTTTAATCAGTACCATCAAACCAATTTTAATTTAAACCAATTAGGCCGCAAATTATATATTATATAAACTAATAAAAATATAATTGTTAGAAAATCCACTCTTTTAATACGTTAAGAAGCAAAAAATATATGCACTAAGCACCATTTTTTTACATATCCGGTAACTTAACAACAAGCAGTGCTGAGTGTACAAGTATCTGGATTTTTAAAGTGTCAAAAGAGTGCATTTTCTAAGAATTATATTTTTTAACAATTTATATAGTATGTATTATTATAAATATGTCAGTAGCTATAAAGCAAATATCATCATCCAAGCTAAAGCTTATTAAAAACGACTCGTGAGCGACTACTAGTCAGGAGAGGTTACCTAACTCGTTTCGATTGTATGTGATCCACTAAACTGCCATGATACCTAACAAATGGTTTACGATCTTGTAGGATTTAAAGCAGAAAAAATATCATTATTGAAACATTTTGTGTTTTGTTGTTTATGTTGTTTCTTGCCGTCCATTTTTTTAAATTTGTACATTTTTTGTTATTTAAGATAAAAGCAACTAAATATCTTTTAGAAACTTAAAAAGAACTCATTTATAAATTGAACTAAACAGCAAAAACTAAAATTGGTGTACAGATAATTATGACGATACATTTTGAACTACATATCAAAAATTAATACAATTTTCGTCATGTCATCAAAATCTATGATATAGTTATGTTACAATGTTGCTACATTAACACGGGACAAATCCGAATATATAGTATTTAAAATAATAATTCTTATTCTCCAAGTTGTTAATACCAGACACTCAACTGAAGAAAGAGTCCAAACAGAAATTCTCAACGAAATGCTTAACACATTTTCATATATTTTCAATTAATTCCAAAAATTGGTATGTTATTTATTTTAATTTTATGATAATTACGTGTATTGTATTACAAATTCTTTAAAAAAATTTATTTAAAGTTACAAAGGATGATTTACCTCTTTTGTTATTTAATCGGCCTAATAAACTTTAGTGTTTTTTGTAATAACACAGACCAATCTAATAAATAACTAAAACATAACGTATAAAAAATCTCTTTTTTTCTTTTTCAGAATGTAATCAGCTGCCACTTTTTTACATTTATCATCATTCTCTACCTCAATAGGTCACGACCTCGGGTTGTCGAGGAGAATGTTCTCCGTACATCGTTCTTTCCTTATAGTGCCATTTCGTTTCGGATGTTGGCAATAATCATGGCAATCTAGACCTTGTTTACTGCAGCTCGGAAGAGACCCACTGCTGTTGAATTGTACCATATTCGCAGGTTCTTCTTCCTGGTCGTCTCTTTACATCGACTTTCCCTTGCAATATCAATTGCAGCAGATTGCAGCGCTCAGGATTCTTCATGATGTGACCCAAGTACTCTAGTTTACGGGTTTTTACGGTGGTAAGCAGTTCCTTTATTTTCCCCAATCTCTTTAACATTTCCAGATTAGTGACATGGTCAGTCCAAGGTATTAAAATACAATACACAATTGTATACAACCACATTTCAAAAGCTTCGAGTTTATTACATGACCCTTCTGTAAGTGTCCATGACTTCCCCCATATAGCACAACCTGGAAAACGTAGCATCTAAGGAGTCTAATCTTCATTGTTAATGTTAGAGCAGCTATACCCTTTTCTATTCTGCATTTTATTTCCTGAGAATGATTCCAACCCTGGTTAATGGTTGTCGTTTGGACTTTCTGGAACTGCAGATTATTTAACACAAGTTAACATAACTAAAAACTTTGTTTTTTTAATGTTGAGAGAGAGAGTGAGTCTGTATCTTCTACCTGCATCCATCATCCTGATCATTTTTTCTTGAAGGTCTTCCCGGTTACTCGCGAATGCAACCGTGTCATGAGCATATCTCAGATTAATTGTGCATTCACCATTAATCTTTATTCCTATGTCAACCTTGTCCAAAGCCTCCCGGTATATCTGTTCTGAGTACATGTTGAACAGTAATGGCTACAACACACCACTTCTCGTTTTACCGCAACTTCTAGGGAATCTTCACCTTCGATGATAATGGATGACCTTTGGTTCCAGTACAAATTACTAATTATTTTTAGATCTTGTTTATTTTGTCCTATTCTAGTTAAGATGTGCAGTAACTTGCTGGGCTGTGGCCTATCGAACGCCTTCTGAGACTCGTTAAAACATGCTTAAAAATTGAAGTTAGCGTCTCTGCATCGCTGAAAGAGTACCTGTAAGCTAAACAAAGCCTCCCTTGTTCCCAGGGCATTTCGAAATCTGAATTGTGTGCGGCTGATGTGTTCGCATATCTGGAACAGTTTCTGATGTAATATTCTCAGGAACAAAGTCAGCAGATGGTTCATCAAACTAAATATTCGATATTCATCGCAACATCCAGCATTCGACTTTTTTGGAATCACGATGAAGGTATAATGATTTTGGAATATCTCCTGAGGAGTATATGTGGTTGAATATTCGTGTCAGCCGTCGAATGCGATCTTCCTCGATTAATTTTAGGTACTCAGCATAGACATTATCTGGCCCAGGGAATTTTACTTCTTTAAGCTGCGCTATGGTTTTTCTTATTTCGTCTACAGTTATTGGTAGCTCTTCAACATTTTGGTGTTCAAATTCTGGGGGAAGGTCAGGTCTATCATCATGGAAGAGTTCGGATATATAATGTGTCCATGTTTCCATTTTTTGTTTTTGTCGATGATAATGTTGCCATTAGGGTCATGCAATCTTATAGAATCAATAGATTCAGCAGCTTCTTTGACCTTTTTGTGCATGTTACAAAGGTCATACCTCCGCTCGAGCGTCTCTATTGCCTCGCATTATGCCTTGAGCCAGTTTCCTTTGTCCTTCTTATTCCCCGTAATGAGAGAAAGTCTGTGGGATGATTTAAAAATATCTCAGAATTATGAGACGTGCATTTTATCCGGTATGTGGAATAGTTTTTTGGGTCGGTTTCACAATAGCTAATCTTTTTAGAGATCATACGGTATTTTATCGACTGTTGTCTCACGAATTCAGTGCATTTTTTACTATTGGATTTATGCGATGTACTCTCGCAGTGTGAAATTTGCCATAAATGAAGATTTTTTGTCTCTCTACATTGTACTCTCGTCGTATGACCATATAACAGGCACGAGAAGAATTGTGTTACTGAGGATATATGTAGTGAGACAGAGGTGATGGACCATATATGTTAATATGCCTCGGTAAAACTGTACCTTCGAATGTATATAAGATAGTGCCTGACGGAACATAGCTACCTTTATTATTTGTATCTAGAAGTTTTCTCGTTCTTTTAATTTCCAAGATTTTACAGGGGGATTACGTAAAATTTCTTGATCTGTTATTCATATATCGGTAAATCTAACTATGACTTTGCAAGAAGCATAGAAAAAAGATACATACGAACTCTAACCGATATTTTTTAATAACTCATTTTCTTTGGATTTGCTTGCTGCTTCAAAATTGTAGATTTCTACTCCTAACTAACGGGGTTATTTTTTTACGTCCAGCAAGTGTAAATTATGTATATTTCCCGTTTTCCGGTCTATCAACTCGTTCAAATCTTATTGTTTAAAGACTTAGCAGAGGTTAAATTGACAATTATAACAAAAACAAAGGATATGTTAATATCACCACCAATTGAACCGTGTATATTTTTTGTCTATACAAAACCCCTATCGATAAATGCCGATCCACCTTTCACGATTTGAAACGAAAGTTGAACTCAAATCTCAAATCATTAAAATGTAAGCAAACGAAAATTAACACTTGACATAAAAAATCTCTAGAAGTCAGCTTAAAAGTGGCAACGGGCAACACTACCCAGGGATGTCGACAGAAACTAAATGTTAAGGCTAATTGGCCGAACCTGATCTGACAGCGTGTCGTCTTTTTGTCTTTGTCTAATTACGTTCTGGAAAGAAAGAAGCCTTTAAGAGAATTTTTAGTTTTCCTTCAAATTAGATTAATACTGCATTTCGATGAACTGATTACGGTGTAACGGAAGTTTTATTAATTTACCTATACACATTTTTCACACAAGTGGGGCGCCAATTATAATTCTGACCACAAAGAATACAATTTTATTCTTCAATTTTTCTGTACAAATTTCAAAGTTTCTTCCGCCATGTTGGAGCGGGTATTTTGAAATTTTAAATTTAGACTAACAATCAACTTGCATAACACCCGGTATCAACAAAACTCATCTCTGCAATACTGTCGCTGCCATTTTGAATTATTAAATTGATTACAAATTTATAAGTTGCAATAATCCTAGATACCGATTTTCCTTCGAATCGAACCATAAATAACAATTTTTTTTCACCATATCTGAACCGCCGTCCTGAGTCTTTTAGTGTTAAATGTATTGTTACATGTAAAAATTTCAGGTGGGTGAAAATCCATTATAAGATTTGAATCATTTAAGCATACATACAAGCACATAGAGAAATCAAGCTAATAAAGCATGGTAAAAACATAATTTACATATATTTTTTTAAGGCAGGCATGTTTTGCCTAAAGGCAGCCACAAATGTTGCCACAACCGTAGGTAACCCCGGCAATCCTCGTTCACATCAAGCGAAGCTATTAAAGAATGGTAAAAACATAATGTACATATAATTTTTTAAGGCAAGCATGTTTTCGCCTAAGGACGGCTACAAACGTTGCGACGACCCTGGGCAACTCTGGCAAAATTCATTCATCAATTTATAAATTTTCAGTTGAAACAGATCTCATACATAATACATATTTATATAAGATATTTACCCCTTGATGCCAAAATAGTTGTGGCTTTTGTATCATTGATCATATGGAAGAAATTGTAACTCTGGAACAAACGTTTTTGCATTATTAGTAGTCCAAAGCAGACTCCGTCCCAGAACAGTCCCAAATACTCCCTCGGTACTTTACAATGGGTGGTACTACTCAACTCAGCAATTTCTTCAATGTTACCAAATTTCCGAACACATCCAATTCCAAACAACATGAGCCAGTGACATTCACCAGTATAAGCATGGATAAACACGCATCCAAGTAATTGAAAACAAGCTTTAACCAGAATAACGGTCACGTTATAACCGAGCAACCAATTCCACCTAAAAAAACAAAAAAAAATTACAACATTTTTAACAGAATGAAAATAAACTTGAGACGTAAAACAAAATTTTAACTAACATCAACTAACTATAAAAAAACAGTCTGTGAGACTAGTATTTGACAGTTTTTTATAATTAGTCAATAGACCTGTGAATTTTTTGAACACTTATCTTACACCTGAATTATAATCATAGTAATGCCTACTTAAAAGTAAATATAACAATGAATGAGAAGGACCATACTCACAATAAGGTACACGATAGGCCAAAAATGAAGCAGGAAATTCCGTCTTTCTTGCAGATAAGACAATTTGTCTTTGTAAACTGCAAAACCCTCGAAATGTCACATCCCAAGCAGGGACGGATTTAGAGGGGTACGAAAGTGCCCCCCCGAGCGTATCCTAGAGATGCAGTGTCATATATAAAAAAAGCAATGCATCAGTTAAAAATCGAAATTAACCCCACCCCTTGACCATGATCTAAAGGTCCACACTTGTTTTACATATTTAAACACCTTAAGAAAAATTGACATTAAAAAAACGTAACTGTTTAGGTTTCCTTTTTTTTTCGCTAAATTTGCCCCTAATAGTAACATTTTTAAGTTTTATCGTAATCTACAGACGGTAGTGCTAGCTCAGCTGTTAATTACCCAGAGCCACTGTACTCTAAAAGCATTGTTAATAGAATTGGAATAGAACCACCATAAAACTCGAGGGCCCACCCTTAAGTATGTTTTTACAGCCTGCGATAAAATTTCTTTTAAAACCTTTTGGTTTGTTTATTGTTCATCTTAAGACTTTCATAAAACCAATGCTTAAAACGGTTTGGTTTAAAGGGGTGCATTTTTAAAGTCTTAATAGAAAGAAAGTCGAGTTAGTGTAGACAAGCAATGTCGAGCTCCTGAATTATATACATTTTAAGCTGAAATACTGAAGTGAATAATTGTTTTTGTTGAATACTAGTGAGTTACAGTAATCTTCAAGTGTTTTTGTTTGGCAGTTTTTTTTTAAGACTTTCACTTAAAAGGTAAATACCATAAATTCCATTATAATGACCGTTTGCGCATTCTGTAACTATAAGCAGTAGAAAAAAAGTCTGTTGTTGTGAATGTAAAAATACATCTCATTCTGCTTGCATTCATAAATAGGTCGACGTTGCCAGCTTGCTTACGGATGTTAAGGGAATATCCTGGAGATGTAATGACTCTTTCGAAGTGTATTACTCTGGATAAAGATGGTGTAACAAAGATGGTAAATGAGCAAATTCAAATTGCTCTTTCAACCCTAACAACTTCCTTCGAAAATTTAAAGAATGATTTAGTGAAGATCGTTTTTGAAAAATGTGGACAAACACAAATAACTGCGTGTTCTGAAGAACCTGTTAGTTATTCTAAGATCGTTAAGAACAATACCCAGCCGGCCATTCTAGTAAGACCAAAAGACCAAGAGCAGTCAATCTCTCAAACTAAACATGATATCTCAGAAAACATTGATCCTACGGAATCTCAGCTGAGGATTGTCAAAGTAAAAGCTGTTAACAATGGTGGGGTATTGATTGGGTGTAAAAGTCTGGGGGGAAAATGCTCGTTTTAGACAACTTGCTGAGCAAAAGCTTGCGAACTCTTATGACATCAAAGAGCTGCGTGGAGTGAATCCGAGGGTGCGCATAGTGGGCTTTACAGATGCTTATGATGAGGACAACTTGCTTGCTGTTATAAAAAAATTGAACTCTGATATATTTTTTAATAATTCATCTTGTCATATTGTACAAATAGTAAAACGAAAAAAAATTCAAATATTTTTCAGGCTATACTACAGTTGGATCGCCTCACATATGATCGAATTATGAGGGTCGGCAATGTATTTGTAGGTTATGATGCGTGTACTGTTTATGATGGAGTCCAGGTTTCAACGTGCTTTAACTGCAATGAATTTAATCATTCTTCAAAAAATTGCTCAAAGAACGTTTCTTGTCCGAGATGCAGCGAAGAGCACTCTTTAAATGAATGTACGTCAGATATCTTAAAATGCTCTAACGGTTGTAAATTGAATCGGGAAAATAGCGACAACACTGTAAAATCAAACCACGCTGCTTGGGATGTTAGGAAATGCTTAGCATACCAGGCCGCGTGCTCTAAACTAAGAACGAATATCCTAAGCCAATAGCAATTATCGTCTATTCCCACCTATAGTTCCTTATCACAGTTGCACGTGTCTGACTGTTCTAATACTAATGCGAATGATGCCAGAAAGAATATTTCAGTCTATCAGAACGTAAGAGGTCTTCGTAGTAAAACGCACGAATTTTTGCAAGGCGTCATGAGTTGTGATTTTGATTTGATTGAGATAACTGAAACTTGGCTCGACTCTTCAGTATGCAGTAGTGAACTGTTTTCAAATAATTTTCAAGTCTTTCGTGCGGATAGAAATTTTGCGGCTTTGAATAAATCCAAAGGAGGAGGCGTTTTGTTGGCGGTGAATCGTAATTTTAATTGCACTATTTTAGACTTTCCAAACTATAATTTTAATTTTTCTCCTAATATAGATTTTTAAGGTATCAAAATGGCTTTTGCCCATTGTACGGTTTTTGTATTCATCCTATATATTCTGCCTCCGGTTTTACAAAACGATCTTGAAAATCTGTTTGATTTTTTTGTCACTTTGGCCTATATCTAAAATAGACACATTATAGGAGATTTTAACTTACCAGATTATGAGGGTTTTTTAAGCGGAAACTCTCAACGAAATAGTAACTGCATAAATTTGTTAAAAAATTTTATGGAATTCTTTAATCT
Organism: Kuschelorhynchus macadamiae; assembly: GCA_030620095.1. Taxonomy (NCBI): domain Eukaryota; kingdom Metazoa; phylum Arthropoda; class Insecta; order Coleoptera; family Curculionidae; genus Kuschelorhynchus; species Kuschelorhynchus macadamiae. Next base: position 190,646 of record JAUTXW010001843.1, read on the forward strand.
CGAGCAGTATAACTTTATTTAAAATAACAATCAAAGGATTCTGGATCTTATTCCGACGAATAGCAACTCTAATTGTAACGTAGAGCGATCACTTGATATTCTTATCAAAGAAGATATTCACCATCCTGCTTTAATGATTTCCTTTAAAAGACCAAAGTCAAATAATTTTAAAAACTCTATAAACTTAAATATGAATAATCTATACAATTTTCGTAAAGCTGATTTCAATTTGCTTTATAACTCATTTCTTCAGCAGGACTGGTCCTTGCTGAAAAATCAGACAACGGTGGAAAATGCCTGTAATACTTTTTATAACTTAATATACTCCATATTTGAACTAGCAGTTCCCCGTTATCGCCATTCGTCAAATAGAAGATATCATCCTTGGTTCACTTCAGAAATTATTAAAAATATAAAAACTAAAGATAAATTGCATAAAAAGTACAAAAAATATGGCAGCATACACGATTTCGAAAGATTTCAGACTCTGAGATCAAAAATCAAAACTGATATAATATAGCATATAAAAAATATATTCAAAAAATGGAGACGGATATCAAAAAAGATCCCAAACGCTTTTGGAATTTTGTCAAAGGCCGGAGAGAGATAACAGGCATTCCAAACAGTATGCACTTTGATGGTCAGAATCTAGATAATCCACCCAATATTTTGAATTCATTTGCTTCATTTTTTAAGCAATCTTATTCAGTTTCTAACAATATCCAAATTTCAAATAATTCATTCTCGTGTAGTGATCAAAATATAAACATATCTACAGTTAGTGAACGGGATATTATTTGTGCTATTAAAAAACTTAAACCTAAATACACTGCCGGACCAGACCTTATTCCAGCATTTTTGATACGTGACTGTCGATTTGTGTTAATAAAACCTCTTCAAATCCTATTTATCATGTGTATTGAACAACAGACATTACCAAATATATGGAAAAAGTCGAAAGTATGTCCAGTCTTTAAAAAGGGTGATAAATCAGACATTCAAAATTATAGACCTGTTTCCATCATATGCAACTTCTCAAAAGTCTTTGAGTTCATATTGCACATCATTTTTCCGTTGGTGCAAAATAAAATTGTTCCTGAACAGCATGATTTCTTTAAAAATCGTTCCACAACTACCAACCTGTCCCTTATAACACAATACATTGCGGACTTGATTGATGAGGGTCTGCAATCTGATGTAATATATTTAGACTTCTCCAAAGCATTTGACAAGTTAAATCATGACTTGTTAATTAATAAACTTTTAAATATCGGATTCTCGGATTCCCTGTTACGGCTCTTTACATGTTACCTTTCAAATCGCACACAATATGTGGCTATAAATGGTTTTCAATCGGAGAACTATATAGCATGTTCGGGGGTACCGCAGGGTTCCGTTTTAGGACCCTTGCTGTTTAACATTTTTATTAACGACATTGGTGATTCTCTGGATATTGGTTATTTACTCTACGCTGATGACATCAAACTGTTCGCTAACATCAAGTCTATGGAGGACTGCTTAAAAATCCAACAAAATTTACAGCATATTACAAAGTCAGAACCGATTATTTTTAACTATAACTGCAATGGTGAAATTGTAGGCCGATCCAAGGAGTTCTGTGATCTGGGAGTTACATTCGATCAAAAATTATCATTTACCTCACATTACAGCACTATTAGGTCAGATTCTTTTAAAATGTTAGGGTTTATAGTTCGTACTACTAAAGAGTTTAGCCAAGTGGAAGCCATAAAGCTGCTGTACTATAGTTATGTCCGATCCAAACTTGAATATGCGGCCGTTGTATGGTCTCCGGGATATAATATACATGTGTCTGGTATTGAAAGTATACAGCGAAAATTTGTAAAATATCTAAGCTTTAAACAAGACGGTCGCTATCCCGCTCAAGGATGTCCACAAGAAGAGCTTTTAGATAAATTTTCACTGACGAACTTAAAAACCAGACGTGATAACCTGCAAATGATATTTTTGTATAAGCTATTAAATAATAAGATAAACTGCCCCTGTTTACTTTCTAAAATAAATTTCAACGTGCCTCGTTTAAGTTCACGCACAAGCAGTGCTTTTTACTTGCCGACTCATCATCATAAACAACTTAAAATTTTCGCCTATTTGTGCGATAACTTTAACAAAAAAACTAATTTGGATCTTTTTTCTGATAGTTTAGAATCATATAAGAAAAATTTACGACGCTAAACCGTTTTGCTAATTTAAATCTTATTCAAATATCAGAATTTGGAAAATAATTACTGTTATTATTAGTTATAAGCTTCTTTTTATGTGTAAAATTTAATTTTTTAGTAGGCTTGAATATGTAGTTTTTCACTGTCTTGTAATTGGGATCTTCCTGTAAGACAGTTAACTGTAAATAAATAAATAAATGAATGGACATTTGTTCTGAATAAAAAATTGCCAAATAATCTCCAAATAATATGTGATAAACTCAATTAATCGTATAAATTAAAAAAAAAACATGGAATGTATCTGCATATTATTTAAATTAAATTAACGTTTAAACAGATGGGTATGGCGCAAAATGGTAAAGTATGAAGAGTTTTTTTAGTGAAACTGTAGAAGATTATTAAAATTAAAAAAACTCGCGGTCCTTTAAGAAGTTATTTCAATAAAAAATAAATTTAAAAAAATAAAAGGAAACATTTCAAAAGCTCAGTCAATCCTAAAATTTATACTTCCGGATACTAACAATACTTGTACTTTTTTCAGGCTTGAAAGTTAAATAGGGTAATTTTTTTATTCAGGTACAAAGATGACCGAAAAACTTAAAACAAATAAATCCTCGTTAAGATAATGTTAAAACTATTTGTTTTTAAGGTAACATTTACTCGGATTACAATGGCCTATCAGAAGTATCGGGGAAATCAATGAATAGATTACAAAAACAGTTCAATGTAGATATAGGAGACATAACACAAAAAGTGTTTATAATGTCCAGAAGAATACAAACATTCAATAATATACAGGACATTTCAACAGATGTTGCCACCGGTTTAAAGTACTACGCAATTTAATATATTTTAAAAATAGAGTTTATGATCATCTATGGCCAGAGCCAAATTTTCGAAGTAATCTATTTATTGATTCTCCAGATGATTCTAATAAGCCAGTGAGTTTGGGGCACCATGTATATAAAATACGCACCCTTGTATCTCCGGAATTAGTGTATATTTTCAAATTTTAATGCTATGTATAGATTGTTTTGACATACTCTACTTTGACATCCCTTATTGGCGTGAAAATCTCGGTGGGAAAAAAGGTGTCGAATTTTTGAGAAAAATATTAGCAATTTATGGAAATATTGATCTTAGATTCTTATTCAACATCAAGAACCCCTCTAGACCAAATTTCAACAAAATATTTAATTTTTTGTTTATTTTTAGTATCTTTATTAAATTTAGAAAAGAAAATTGCTCTAAGACGTTTTTTAAAAAACGGGCCACTTTTAACCCAAGTTTGACAGTTTTACGCACTTCCGGTATAACCGACAGCGGCGCCATCTATGCTTTTTTAAATGGAAACCTCCAAATTTTTAATTACATCCCAATAAAGCCTTAAATTTTATAAATGTCAATTTTTAAAATTGTAGAAATGGCGGAGCTATAGGTATTTGTGTTATTGGCCATGCCGCTGCGATTATTCTTATGACATATTTCTGTAGACACTTGAGAACTCTGAGAACTTATACTATCTTAGTTCATAATGTCACTGAGTATTCAAATGTATATTAGCATACTATAACGTCAACAAATCATGCGTTCCGCAATGAGTGGAAATTATTTCAATGCGTAGCAGTTACCCCTGAATAAAAGGCAAAAATGAACACTCCAACTTAAACATGAAGGGGACAAATTTGTCTATACTTATAATGGTTACCCCATCTAAGTTTCGCAGCATCAACGCAGATGTCCTACAAAACCAACGTCCAAATAAATAACCATATCCTACAAGAAAAGGTTTCTTTAATCCAACAAAAAACCCATTCGGATAAGAAACCGTCATAATACCGGCAGAAAACCGGTTTTTTTTTTTCGAGTGCTATTCTCATTTTCATTCGTATACACTCTACATATTATAAATAGGGTTATGTTTTTTTTTAAACATAAAAGCCATCTCTTCCTTCGAAAATTAAAAGACGTTTCCTGATTTTATCCATAACTAACTGGTAGATTCTGGATGATTTGACCTGTTCTTACGGATATCACTATGAACTCTGTTACATCTATATCATTTCCTCTGTTGCCAAAAAATTCGAACTATGATATTTCTTTCATCAACTTCTCTTTTAAATCAGGTATCAACATTTCCCTGTCTTTATATCAGGCAGATATACTATCTAGACCTAGTACTTAAGCTAGGCTTTTGGCTATACTGGGTTAAACACACATAAAACACTTTATAATATATGTACATAAGTATTTTAACAATTCTTACTTACTTTTTAATTATTTCTCTTATCGGTCGCAAATACATGTCTGAACCTTCCCATAAAAATAAAAATGTTCCAATAAGATATCCAACAGAAAAGAGGTTTGTACGATTTGTTCCAGCTAAAAACACTACTGCTAATGTTACGTAAAACAGACTGCACAAAATACACCTCTTTGCTATATCTAGGTATGACCTAAAATTACAAAAATAATGTTTACCTTGAATACAGAATATAAAAAACTAAATATCAAAATTTGAAAGGACTTTATAGAAATGTATGTGCATTCATACAACAAAAAGTTCAAGTTCACCACAAAAGTATAGCATACGATTTATTAAAAAAAATAACTCGACCCATTCAAATAAAAAACTTACTTAAATTACATTATATTTATGGTAAAAGTTTGAACGCACAGTAATATTTGCCAATATTATTCTCAACGTTTTACAATATGCAAAAGTATTATTGTTTTTCATTTTTGTATTCTAATACATTTCTGTGGTAGCACGTAGATTTCTTTACTGAAGCCAGACCAACAGCAAATAAGGCTAAGCAACCAGAAGAATACAAACTAACACGTGCTGCCAAGGCGCCCAAGGCGTTCCAAGACCAAAACATTAAAATCTCGACGCAGACGCCGCAGAAGAGGACACAAAAACGTCAGAAACAGTGCCATCACCCAATAAGGAAGCGGGGAAAGAAAATCTAACCAATCACCTAAGGGACCAGAAAAGCAAAACGTCAATACAAACCCCAGCAACAACAACCACACCCTAAGCACAAAACACACTAATATGCAACAAGGTCCCACCAATCATATATCGCGACAAATCGAATGGTTGACTAGGTTAAAGTGAAAGTCTTGTCCTATCAAATGCGGATGATTAGCACGGTTTACAAAACACAAGATACCCTACCATACATATTGAATCTTAAAAGAAAAACGTCTTCACGTAGTCCTCAAGACAGTCCTTGCGACATAGTCCCAGAAGACATCAAAGCTGAGCTGGAATTGCTGGAATTGCTTATGAATACAATAAGGCCAATGTCGCCGCAGTATTGGCACCACCCCATCAATTGCATAATGCCATACCTGCCACCCATCTCTACTTTTTTTCGACACGAGTCCTGAAACGTTACAGTTTATTCAGAAAAAAAACTAGTTCTGAGCTCTCCTTGAGGTCCACCAGAGTTCGAAGAATAATTCAAACATTCATGAGTTTTTCTCCATTAGCTTAGGAGGCTGTTCCCTAAATCCAGACTAGTAAAAATACAACTCATGAGAATTGTTAACAGTGTGTTGCATCTGCAGGAGAACAAACAAGACTACAGGAGCTAAACGAAGGCATATAAATCTAGTGAAGAACCGGCTTCAGATACAGCCACAGCCACTTAACCACACATGGCCACACCGATACAACCATACATGACACATAATCGATTGCTTTAAAAATAAATCAAACATTGATATCCTTTTCGATGTCTCTAACGCATTCAACAAGGTCTGTCAGTACGCATTGATTCATAAACAATAGAAAACTGCAGGTGAACAAATCCCGCCTCAGAATCGTGCGGACGTGGAAGAAGGTGACGCAAAAATGCCTCGCTTTCATTCACACTTTTCAACCTTTAAGCACGTTACTCAGTATTCGATTCAATTGTTCGATTCGATCCACCCAGTCATAAGGATGAACGAATTGGTGAATCAATGAACTCACGAATATTTCATCAAACAAAAGATTTGGTTCGGAACCGGATGAACCGGACCATCCACATTATGCGAACGAGTGAACGAATGGCCGAATAGTCAGTAGGGTGCTTTACAAGCACGATATACCCAAATCACTACAATTCACACACACACACACACATGCACACACCCTAGGCTATCGTTGCCGATGTCACAGACAAGACAGGCTTTAAAAGCACACATGTCGTCTACACAGCAAAATTGCGGCATCGCTAATAGGCTGGAAAATCAAGGTTATTCGATCTCCTTTTCAAACCCAGAACAACACCAGACTGAACAAACAAACATACAATGAAGGAATCGAATCACTTAGAGACGCTACATGACAGATACGTGGGCCGAATCACAACTTACCAGTGATGGGTGTCAAGTTAGGATCCCAGCAAATAAATATAAGATGCTTTCTTATAGTTTGAGAAGCTTGTTAGTCTCTTATGAGGGCCTGGTATAAAAGCCGTAGACTGTCTAAACCCTACCACTGGTGATGAAACGTTCGTTACATCATTAGTTAAACAAAAAAGGTAATAACAAATTAAAAGAAAGAACTAGCTGTCGCACTTGATAATGTGATTTGCGCAGCTTCCTGCTTTTCCCGTTCTGTTGTCACTAAATAACGCTTGTCAATTTTGCCAATATAATCGAACGTGTAACAATAGAAACAAAGGATACTATGGATACATAGATATCTATTTGATGCTTAAAATATACAATTCTGAAGGGTTATATTTTATAATCTTTAAAATATGTCTAGAATGTCAAAACTAGAAAAAATCTTGTACGAAACACGTTACGAAACGAGATTTTGTGTGTACTACTCCGGGTCCCGTCGAGAAAATTACGTGCTAAAAAAGGCCCGAAAAACCACTACACAAACTCACAAATCTTGAGAATCTTAAGGTCGGCCCCTGAAGTTGCAACTCAATGTCATTTCTAATGTAAGTTCTTAAAAGCGAGTAAAATTAAGTTCCTTCGACGTATTCAAATCAAGTGAGCTCTACGAGGATCTCAGAGGGAGCGGCGAAATATATTCGACGTTGCGCATTTACCTCTTAAATCTAGGGAAACCGGGCTAGACCCGACGGAGGCACTCTCCAAAAATCCTTTGAAAAGGGCTATGATTTCTAAATTTGGTATTGAAAACAGCGAGTCGAGAGATGGAAAACGAGGGGAAAATTGGCATATAAAATAAGATGTGAACTCTACTTCGGTGGTCTTTCCCACTGAACAACTTGCATGACGTTACATGCCCGACTGACTACCGAAATTCTAAAAAGGGGTCCAAAATCAGGATGTATCGCTGTCCGATTAAATGATTTGTTAGTAAGAGTATTTTTTTTAAGTAACGGGAGATCCACTAGCCGGGTCGAGGTGTGTGCGGGAAAAATCTTACGCTTTGTGTATTAAAAGCCTTTCTTGTGATGTGTTCTTAAATCGACTTGGAATTAAGGAATATTTAACCTACCAAGAACCGTTTGGCTAAGTAAGTAATGGAGTAAGGAATGAAAAACTGTAATAAATCGTATAAAAATGCAATTAAAGTAAATAATAGACGTTCGTTGTATGAAAAACATGTGTTTATCTTCTAAGCCAAGTGCCGGCCGATCTATAAACTACCATTTGGACTTGCTGCATAAATCAGCGATATAGGGCAATGGGGACTGACACATTGTTTATATACGAGCATTAGGCTTTCGGCCTTGCGGACAAAAAAATAAACATAGGAAGGGGGAAGAGCTGCATTAATTTCGGAATGTTGTCTCGATTAGACAAGTTGGTGCCAAAGGTACTTCAGTACTTGAGTTAGATTTCGTTGGTCATCGACAGATGTAAAATAAAGGCATTTCTATTTGAGTTAACATAAAAAACTAGTTTAAAAGTAAAAGTTACAGTTCTGCCAATCTATTTGCTCGGAATTTAAATTAAGAAAAGCGGATATATTCAACTTAAATTTTAAGAAGTGTAGTTTATAAGTAAATATAAAGTGGACCAGGTACAAGAACCCACCGAGTAACCTGAAAATACGACGGAACATCAGGACCGTACTTACAGTAAGTAAATATAGGTCAAAGTGGTAAGATATAATTGTGTAATCAGGTTGCGAGTGGTATTCTGCTTGCTTGAAGAAATAATCGAAGGTGATAGTACGTGTTATTCGTGAATTTCACTCGTTACATAAAATATTACTTTTCGTAAATGTTTACATAAAGAGCTATTTTGTTCACTTGTTGCATATAACATATGCATATGGCTGATCTATATTTAAACTTGTTTAACTAAATTTTAATAGAATATTAAATTTTGTGGCATCGAAATTTTTATTTTAATGTCTTTAATAGTACGGAGCTATTGAAAAAGGGATCATACAGGCCTGTATTTTCTACTTAAAGTTACGAATTTAATTAAACAAGTTACATGACCTTATTACCTACCAATAACCAGGTGTAAACGAATCTGTAAAAGTACCGTCTAGCAAAATGATAGGGAACAAAGATTTTTACCTGCAGTAGGTAATGAAATCCGGAACAGGATTTTCAAACGTTTTGTCTTCTGCTAAATGAATGATACTGTCATTGCTGCCACCTGCATAATTTTGTCCAGTATACCTCCTTTCTATTCGGAATACTAGCCACTGGCGTGACAGGAAGAACAATAGTAAAAAGTCCCATATCAACCTCTTTGGATTTGGTGGATATTTATCGTTCATCAAATACGCCCACTCTTGTAACCTAACATAAATCGGATCTTTATTCCATGGATATTCTAAAACAAAAATAATCGAGCCAGTGTTTTAAACAAAAAAATAATTCTAAAGGAGCCCGCACACCGCTTATGGAAAATGGGTTTCGGCGATTTTTAAAATTTTTTGATTCTCGATGTCCTGATCAAAAGTTCTCATAGGCATAACCTAACCTTATATGAACATAGGTCCTTAAATGCGTTGTTCTCGAAATACAGGGCTTTATTTTGTAAACCTTATTCTCCCTATATTTCCGAAATAAAGCGTTTTCGAACCTATGATTACATAAAACTTTTTTCCTATTTCGTGAAATACTATATGTTAAAGTCCAGGTATGGGCAACCTTTGCTTAGCTGAGGGCATAATTTCGGGACTTAATCAGGTTGCGGGCCGTAGGTAGTAGTGAATAAAAAAGCGATAAAAATTCACACAGTTTTTATTTATGAATTATAATAGCATAATCAAACATATAAAAAACAAATTAACAAAAACAGAAAAATCATATGAAAATTAATGAGAGACTTGAGTTATTTTTTTAACATCTTTAAGTCAAGTACAATGCTTATTTTTATTAATTTTCATGATTGAAAAACGCTGCTCACATTTATACGTGCTCTCGAATGTACAAATTATTTTTCGTGCGAAAACTCTCAGCCATGGATACTTTCCGGAGCTCTATAAAATTCGCTTAGTTCCACATCATCAAATTTGGACTTCAGATATGAATTCTCTTGAAACTCGATCAACTCCATTTGTAGGTGAAGCGATAAGAAAGTGAAGAAATATTGAAAGTGTTATCCATATTCTTAAAATCGGAAAACCGATCAGTTAATTATTCTGACAGCAGTTTCAGTTCTTCAGCATAGCGACAGTATTCAATGTTTTCGTGACTGGGTAATGTTAAAAAATGAAAATAGATTTTACTTCTCATTTGTGTTTTCCACAGGCGAATTTTGTTTTGAAAATTAGCTTTGTTTTTGAAGCTTCAAGTCCAGGTCGTTTAAGTGTCCTGTGATGTCTACCAGGAATGCTAAGTCACCATGTTGGATCACAAATTTGCGGCAATGTTTTCTCTTTCATTTCTATAAAATCAGCTATTTCTTTTGTAAAGTCATACAATCTTTTTAGCATTTTACGTTACTTCGTAATAGTATACTCGTAATACTATATCACATCATCGTGTTCTGAAGAGAGTTCATCCAAAAATTGGATGAACTGGCGTTTACCGCGGGATCTAATGAAAATGATGATACTAACTACCACATCCATAACGTTCTTCAGTCGAATGGACTTACAGCACAAGTTTTGTTGGTGAAAACTGCAATGCAGAATTATTAAATCACATCCTTGCACATTATACGGGTTGTTCTTTCCTTCAGAATTACGATAAAACCTTTTCGTGAACCGACCATTGAAGGCGCACCATCTGTGCACACTCCACTAATTTACACCACTGCAAACCATATTGTTCAAAAGTACTTTGCTCCTCGGCAAAAATATCTTTTCCAGTAATGGTCCCTTGTAGTGGCCGCAAAGCCAGTAATTCCTGTCACTACAAATTCTTCATCAACACCTCGTATAAAAATAGCTAACTGGGCTGTGTCAGATAAATCGCTACACTCATCCAAAGCAATCGAAAATGCTTGTAAACCAGCCAATGTGTTTTTGATATCACCAGCCGTGATATCTATACGTCGAACAACAGTACGTCGCGATAAGCTCACTTTCTGAAACTCTTTCTTCTTTTCTGGGCACAAAAGTTCTGTAACATCTACTAGGTACTCTTTAACAAACTCTCCCTCAGAAAATGACTTCGATGTTTTCTCAATTTTGGAACTAACTATGAAACTAGCTTTAACAACACTGTCTAGATTTGATCTTTGTGAATGGAACATTTGCTCCTGTTTCCCTAAATCGGTAAAGGGTTTTTTAATTTTATCCTTTCTTAAGTGGCCCGAAAGTAAATCATATTAAGCGAAATGCTTGCTGGAGTAATGCCGCTTCATATTGTATTCTTTTAAAACAGAAATTGTTGCATTGCACAACAAAAACACATAGGTTTACCACTGTGCATGATAAAAAAGTATTAATCAGTCCATTTGTTTTGGAATTGACGCCATTCTGTGTCCACTTTCCGCTTTTTTAAACCAGCCATCTTTATAGATTTTTCTTCTGAGCTAAAGTGGCTCGAGTATTTCCCGCATCTTTTCTTATCAGTTGTTAAGAAGTAATGAGTTGACACGCGCGCTGAGCGGTTTGTATATTACCCGCAATAAGCAACTAGATTACTCTCGAATAGTCCCGATCGTACGCGAATATGCGATGCAAGCGCTCAGAGCTTGCTATTCTTAACGCATCGCTTGGAGCGCTTCAAGGTCATTGGGCGGATCCCGAATGTATGATTATTTGTCTCCTTCAAACGACTCTTTCTGACACGATCTGTGGCTTTCCACTGCGTACGCTTAATAAAATTATCTATCGATTTTGGTTTTTATGATTCGAAGACTACAGGATGGTTGACAGTAATTACAAATAAACTATGTGTGCTAAACCTTTAATTTTTTTGGGCGTTATTTGAATTGGCCGGATTGGAACTAGTGGAGGGCCGGATTTGGCCCGGGGGTAAGGGTTGCCCATATATGCATTAAACAAACATGTTGGAAAAAAACTCATTTGATGTCACCGTGTTTTTCCCATGTATATGAGATTTGGGCAATATGATTAGACTGTGTCCATGACAACTTTCGAATAGGACATCGAGAACTGCATCATATCAAAAAATTATAAAAATTACCTCAAACTATTTTCCATAAGCGGTGTGTGAGGTAAATTAATTTGTTGTCAAAAATAGTCTCATTGTCCTAATCTTCAACAATTTTTAGAATTTTAAGCATTTTATTCTAAAGAACTACTATTTCAAAAGGGTTCAAGTACAGAATTACACATTCAAGGTAACCCAGGAAACTGTAATGTATAGATTAAGTTAAATTACACATGTTCATAAACACTAGTCTGATTGGGCCATTGTTGTAAATGAAATATTTTTTGCACGAAGTCTATCAATAAAATTTAAGAATTGGTTCTCTATTTAACGTATTAAAATAAAAAGAATGTATATAGAGCCAAGATAAAATGTATGGTGTACGTCCAAGTCATTAAAATATTACAGATAGCTGTCTTCAATTTTTGAATTAATTGATTAATAAACTTACCAATGCACAGTGTTGGTGGTAATCCAATAACCATTAAGTATTGAATCGGTAACAAAATTGCAGTGAATAATACGTAAAAAACCCACACTTTTGCTAGAGTGTTTCTTTTCAGAGAATACAGAATGACCAACCAAATGGCGTAAAAAACGGCATACAAATCCATTCTGATAGCTATTACCGCTACCGTGGCCATAAAACTAATCTAAAAAAAAAAACATAATATAAATCAGATGTTAATCATCGACACATGCCAATGCTATAGACCCGTATTCACTTCAGATGCTTTAACTGACCACACATACTATTTTAACAATACTATTACCAGAAAACAAATATTAAATGGTAGCAAAAATGAAGACAACAAGACGAACGTGCAGCACAGCGTGGTTGTCTGTCTCCATTTTTGTTTTCTGTTATCTTTATGTTATTTCACTTTAGGTTTGATGCTGCTTAGTAAACGATTCCAGCCATGTTTGACTTAAGTAAATTAATATTGACCAAGACTTCGTTTATCTAGGTTGATATTGACCTAGTCATAGGCTTTCTGCATCTATCATCTGTTTAACGCAATTTATTTTACTGATACACTAATTTACTATGGCGTAACTGTTGGAGTTGCAATGCAACTCGACGCAGTTGTTCTACTCTCAATCCTCTTTTTGTATAGATGTATTGTTATGTTTCACTTACATTAGACTCTTGTTAATTCTTCATAAATGTTATTCGTAAAGTATTCTACGTATATGTTTTATAAGGTCATCAACTTTCAGAAGAAAATAGGTGCAAATTAAAGTAAATGTGTATTTAATTTTGCAATTTAATATATTTTTTCTTAAGGCTTCGCCAATGTCAATGTTGACATCTGCCGCAATTTTATCACGCTACGCGACTGCTAATTGGTATACCCTTTAGACTCCATACTACTAACTGAAGAACCATTTCAGTAGCTTTTTAAATTGAAATCTTCGCCATTATCAAAGTGTTTAAATCTCGTATTAATAAACTATCATCAGACAACCATGGTATATCCAGAGGCGTCCCCACATTGATATTGCTGCGACTAATACACCCAAATATGATACGGCTTCTACAAATCACAGCACAAATTCTTGGTCAGTTGGTTGTATCATATTCGGTTTATCTTTATTGTTTGATTACAGATATACTTTCTTAAACCAGACAAAAAAAAGTCTAACCTGGGCTAACCAAAAACGCAGTACTATATTTATAACAAGATTAGATACAAATTTCAGGTTTTGATAGAAAAGAAAAACAGTCGCTCGCCAAGGATGGAACCTAAGACCTTTGCAGTGCAAATCCAGAGTCATTAGACTTTAAGAAATTATGACTTGTTACACCAGAGAGTAAATAGTTTATATTGCGATATTTTAGAAAAATAACATGTTAAACTAACATATAGGACATATATAGGTAGCCCTTCATAAGTATACTCCGGCCCTTTTTGGTGTATCCTTAGATTAAGAAAATCGGGCTTAATCTTTAGCCCATTTCTTCAACATGTCGCTATAATTTTAAGTGTGTGTTGTTATCTGATTTATAATCTGTATTAATATAAAAAATGTGAATAATGTATATATGAAGGAAATAGAATTGGTTTAATATTATGTACGTACCTCAACTCCAAATTTGAAAAAAGCGTAATTGGCTAGATATTTGAGCATATTTTTTAAACTCTTATCTGCATCTGCTCTCGTGATTCTTGGAAACATAAAAAAGGCTCTTGTAGTTGGTTTTCCTCTGGCTATTCTGTAATAGTACTGCCGTACTAAAATAACCGAGTATAGAGTTACTATTAGAATATAAATTATATTCCACTTAACTAAACTTGGCACCGAGCGACCTACTTGGTCCGTCTTGTCAAAACCGAGCCAGTGCATATTGTCGACTATCTTTTCAGTATGATTACCAGTGTCATCTTCCTAAAAACAGAGACTTGTAGGAATGTATCTCCTAAAAAACGGTTGTATTTAAAACTAAAAATATTTTTTCTGTAACAATATCGACTTTTTACCCGTTCATTTAAAATCATCATGGTTAATGACAAATCAATTCAACGAATACAGAATTATTCGGATAGAAAATACTATGTGTCATATGGGTTTAAAGCGTTTTGTTCCTATTCATTCCAATTACTAAATATAACATTTTTTAAAATAAATTAGAAATTGCTGAAATAATTATGCTCACAAAATTATTACTTACTGATATGCATGTAACGTTCCATCTTCCAGGGTCAATATATTTTATCTGATAAAGCATCCTGGCCAACAGAAACAACGAAACTAGAATTGAACTTGAATAAATGGTAAATAGTTGTACAGGTCTTCCCAACGTAAACGAGGCTGGAATAAGTAGAATTATAATAAAATACAAGGCACATTTATCATATACACAAAGCAACATTGCGAAAAATAGGACCACCCTTGGCATATGAATCTCCAAAAACAGGTAAAGGAGATTCAAGAATTTGTGCAGTCTTGTCACCCATTTTTCCACGACAGCTTTAAAAGTAATATCTGAAAAAGATTAATATATTGTTAAATAATATTTTTAAATCAGAACAAAGTAAGTTATTTAAATTACGTTTAGTTAATTTTGCTTTATTAATATTTTAAAACCGGATATTAAAATACTTTGCGTAATTTTCTACATTTGACCTGCATGAATTTTGAATAAAATAATTAGTAATTGGAAATGTGTATCCTTTTAACGAATTTCAGTTACAGCTTTATTAACGAGTGTTTCTGAAAAGTTTTCCCATTTTTAATAACCGTTTTCAAAATATAAAATGGCATTATAAGAAAGATTCTCATCAGTAGCAGCTACTTAAACTTTAATTTTTAAAGTTACCTATAATGGTGGATAAACATTAACCTTTGACAAAATGGCATGCGTTTACGAGGATTCAAAATTTTCACCCAGAAATGTTTGCTCCATTTAGAACCTTGGCCGTTATCAGTTCTTTGAATTTTTCTATGTTGAATTTGATAAGCTTTTTATTTCTAGTCGAATTTGACTATTTTACTTATGTGTTATACATTAGTACATGTAGGATTTCTGAAAATCACTGTTGCCTTTTATTTAACAACCCCGAGTTTTAAACCATTCTACATGCATGAAATACGTCATTGTGAATATTTTCAGGTTAAAAATAAAATGAAAAAATAGTGCGACTTTCATCTCAACCACATCGAAGTATTGATTTTTAGCGAAAATCATTTTCAAGTTATAGTAGGTTAATAGTAAGTAGATTTTTTAATGTACTAATTTTAAATTAGTAAAAATAAATATGGGCAAATTGATTAATGTTCAAAAAGCAAATAAAAACACGCATTCACTTACTCTCAAAATCGCTCAGTTCGAACCTATACGAAGATGACGTCGGTTCATCTTTCTCACTCCTTTCAATGACAGCACCACCCTGCATTGAACTTTCGTTTAAATCGTCGTCATCATCTTCATCTTCGTTTATTATACTCGTGTTTTTAGGATCCGATAGTACCATAAAATCGTTGTGGAAATAATGCAACTGTACCACAGTTATTATTACAAAGAATGTGGGCGTTACAAGTCTAACAAACAGTTGTTTGGTCTCAAACTTTTCAAGTCCTATATCAAGTTGCCTGAAAAGTTAAAAATTCTTTTTATATAGGTAGTTTTATTAATAGAACACTTAAAGGTGAGTAAGAGATAAAATTCTAAAGAATGACATTCATGTTAATGTACTGTTACTAACTAAATTTTGCTTTAAATCATTTTTGAATCCAACTGTCATACTTCATGCTTTTGAAACAACACGATAGTTCCAGCGCAAAAAGATACACGAAAACTAAAGCTTATGACTAAAAAAAATATTTTTGGTTGGAAAAAGTTGTTTGAAGTACATAAGAAATGCATCACCAACATTTTTTTTTCATAATCTATGTACCATTTGCGTATAATAAAGGTAATTAGGTTCTATTCAGTGCTCTGAAACTTGCACAATATGTTTTTTTTTTGTAATTTTTTTCATTTCCTTTGTATTTCTTTGAACACTAATATTTCCTTTTTCATGGATTTTTTGTTGTTATTTTATCTTATTAGTTATTAGTGTTACAAACTATCTATAGACACGGAATAAACATTTCAGAAAGGTTGGGATACCGTTTTATGTGATATTTGGGAATGAGGATGTGAAAAAAATGCACATTCTCTGGTTCTGCAAATATCAAAATTATTAAGTGTGACGCCTCAGAGACGGACTACTCTTTATGATTTACCTGGGAAGATCGCTTCAAGGTAAGCAAACAGGTAATCCGCCCTATTACTTCGCATGTACATACTCAAAAATTGTTTAAAAAGGCAAGCAATAAGAGTCACGGATAAGGTAGGTTATCAAGTCGACTGCAAACCTTTGTACATTGAATTTAAAATTATGATTGTTCCTAGTTTACAAATTTTTCAGTGTCTACTTTTTACTATGGAAAATGCTCATAATTATTCAACTCATAGTGATATTCCGATAACCGAAGTTGGGCTAAGCAATCCCTCATCCATTTTTTTGAACAAAAGGAAAGGAATTCCATACAAACCTCTGTTCCAATCATATTTGCACGGAATATTAAAAAAACTTGGTTTGTAATGATGTCATAGTGCTTGTTTGATTTTTGCGGAAATTGTTCAGATTTTAAGAAAATAGACATAATAAGCTAACATGTTGGTTAGACCCACCAAGGCTGATTTTAATGATTTTTGGTACGTTGGTAAATTTTGGGGCGCTAATTAAAAACTTGTAATTACTCCAGAAAAATGAAAGAAATACGTCAGACGCACTATAATAAATGAACAGGAAAGACTGATGCTTCACATATTTTTTCTGTAATTATTGATATGAGTGATTTACACTCGCATGACAAAGATTATTTTACTGAAAAAGAAGAAATGATGTAGTGTCTGTTTATTATTATTTTCAATATTGCATCTTGTACATATACATTTGAGAGTTTGTTTCAGAAATAAATATTTTGTATATTCTGTTTTCTTCCATGTTCCAGCGTTAAATAATTTAATTCTTGTTTGATCTACTTTTGCGTACATATATGGTAATTTATTAGCGAACTTTTGTAGGCAGAACCATTTTTCGAAAAAGCATTTTAAAAATTATTTGACAAGCTAACAGTAAAATAATTTTTTTAAAACTACAAATTCCAGGTGATTTTTTATTCAGGAAAAGAAACTTTTTCAAACTAGCCTAAAAACTCAAAAAAGGATCAGTGAAGTATTTTACCGAAAAGAGGGTCAGATATACATATTTTCCGGTCCCTTTTTATATATATTTTGGTCTACTAAAATGTTCACGTGAGCCACTGAACATGTGTGGTTTTAAAAAAACATAAAACCTCGCCAAAAACTCCAAATGCTAGAAAATGCCGGTAAAGTATCACTTTCCGGTCTTATAAGATAAATCACTAATATTTTACAATATTACTTAAGTCTTAGGTATCTCCCTTTTTTTTAATATTTACTCTTGGTAATTAAAATATATATAGGAAAATGTTTCTCGAACAAACACTTTTTAGTTCCCAGATTCCTATAACTCTATTTTAATTTTTGAAACGATATACTTTAATAAAGAGCTAATAATATACTAATAATATTGTTTATAATTCTAATAAATAAAATACAAAGTCTTGGTCTTAGTCAAATATATTAAAAAACCTAAGGTGACACGTGTTTCGCTCTTGCGAGCATCATCGGACCTACAATATAGGAAAAACCTAATATACTAATTATACAATTAAAAAATAATATTAAGTATAGCTACCTTAACACATTTAAAACAACAAATCAAGGTACAAAATAAGAATAAATACAAAACAACAAATCACAGGTTACATCTTAGACGTGCAACAATAATAAGGAGAGGAGGAATCCTTAAGTATTGATGGTTGCATATGCTCACAAAATTTAAAACGAGCCCATGTAGTTAAGTGTGTTAATAAAACTATAAAAGAAGAATACATGTCAGTGTCAATTGTCACATGACTGGTCCGTAAATAAGGTTAAAATTAAATAAACAATGCTAATTATTATTTATGTTATTAAAGATGAGAACGGGTTCGAAACTAAATACGTCATTAACACAGGTGAGAACTGGACTTTTCTTGGGTTTAGTTATTTCCATTTTTTGTAATAAATCTAATTTCCTTCCCTTGAAACACTCATGTAAGATATTTATATTTTCAGGTACAGCAAAGGTGTGTCCTGAACAGGTGGTTCGCAAATGTAAATTTAGTCTCCGTTATTTCCGAATTTTTATATTTATTAAAAAGATTTACATGTTGTTCTCTGGTAGATATCTTCGTCCCGGATTGGCCAACATACACAGCAGGACAATCGCTACAACTCAACGAATACACTCCAGATTTTGAGAGTCTATCAGTCTTACCCTTAATTTTAACTAAACGTTTTTTAAGAGTGTTTACAGTTTTAAATGCAATAGATATGTTAAAATGTCTTAAGAATTTTGCCATTTGTAAGGAAATATTACCATAGAATATTATAGATCTATATTGGTTGTTATTTTTGTCAGACTTAGGGTGTATTATATTATAAGAGAATTTATATTTATTGACAAATTTAAAATAAAGCTTATTGATGGAACATATAGAAAAACGGTTATTAGCTGCTATCTGTTTTATTGTATTTTGTTGTTGAGTTCTTTATAAAAAGCATTTTTAGAAAGGGGAGGTTTAAATAACCTAAAAAACAAAGAATTGAATGCTGACAATTTAAGTGAGTAGGGTGAATTAGAAGTAAATTGAATTATATTATCAGTAGCTGACTGTTTTCTGTTAATTTCAAAATGTATTTTATTATTTTTTCTAATAAGTAACAAATCTAAAAAAGGTAACTTATTTTGTGTTTCTTTTTCCAATGTAAAATAAATTTTATTATGTAAACTATTGACGAAATTTAATGACCAGTTCATTTTCACTATTATTCTATATTATAAATACGTCGTCCACGTACCTTTTATAAATTAGTAAAGAATTCGAAAATATGCTGTTCATAATTTTATTCTCTAAGTTTTGCATAAAAATTTCGCTAAGGAATGGAGAAAGACAAGAGCCAAACCTGTTTTTTGTGGAAAAAGCTGCCCATTAAACTTAAAAAAGTCTTGATTTAGCATTGTTTATTGAAGTAAAATAAGGTGGTCTACAATTAAATTAGGGATATTTTTATGTTTCAATAACCTTCTCACCAAGTCACTACATTCCAAAGGTGGTATACTGGGAAAAACTATTTAGGGGCGAGGAGAACAAATGTTCAATGGCACTTAGATTTAATAATTTTCCTGAATATAGGCTAACGATAGGCTCCCATTTCAATTTTCACAAAAGCTTTCTAAACTTAACAAATATTACTTTTAGACCTGGAGAAGAACAGTTACTAAATTCTAACCTAAAATACAACTTCACTCAAAACATTAATTCTAATTCTAAAGAAACGCTGGTTATTGAAGCAGAAAATATAATACAAACTATTGATATCTCAAATAAAAATATTCTAAAAGCAAAAATTATAACATTTCTAAATTCCAATAGTCCTACCAACATATTCAAATTTTACAAAGTTCATTAAAGGAGAAAATTAGTTCGAATGGCCTTATTGTAACCAAAGCAGACAAGGGTTCATGTTTAGGTATAATGAGAAGAGCAGATTATGTCAATAGAGTGATGAAATTCCTGGACTCTGGAGGATTTTTTTACTTACAAAATTAAAGGGGTTCTTAGATCAAAATTGTACCCTATAAATCCTAGAACACCATTACTCTATGGGTTACCTAAAGTGCATAAAGAAGGCTCACCTATCAGGCCATTGGTTTCTTTTATTGATTCGCCTTCGGCACCATCTTTCATCGTGGCTAAATAGAATTCTCAGAGAGGTGACGGGTTTTCAAAACTCATATTCGACTAAAAACTCAATTGAATTTGCTGATTCTATCAAAAATATTAATATTCCTAATGATGCAATTCTTATTTAACTAGATGTTTTCCCCAGTACCACCTTTGGAATGTATTGACTTGGTGAGTTATTGAAACATAAAAATATCCCTAATTTAATTATAGACCACCTTATTTTACTTCTATCAACAGTGGTAAATCAAAAACTTTTTTAAGTTTAATGGGCAGCTTTTTCGACAAAAAAACAGATTTGGCTATGGGCTCTTGTCTTTCTCTATTCCTTAGCGAAATTTTTATGCAAAACTTAGAGAATAAAATTATGAACAGCCCATTTTCAAATTCACTACTAATTTATAAGAGGTACGTGGACGACGTATTTATAATATGGAAAAATAGTGAAAATAAACTGGTCAATTTTTTAAATTTCGTCAATAATTTACATAATAAAATTTATTTTACATTGGAAAAAGAAACACAAAATAAGTTACCTTTTTTAGATTTGTTACTTATTAGAAAAAATAATAAAATACATTTTGAAATTTACAAAAAACAGGCAGCTACTGATAATATAATTCAATTTACTTCTAATTCACCCTACTCACATAAATTTGCAGCATTCAATTCTTTGTTTTTTAGGTTATTTAAACTTTCCCTCTCTAAAAATGCTTTTTATAAAGTACTCAACACAATAAAACAGATAGCAGCTAATAACGGTTTTTCTATATGTCCCATCAATAAGCTTTATTTTAAATTTGTCAACAAATATAAATTCTCTTATAATATAATACACCCTAAGTCTGACAAAAATAACAACCAATTTAGATGTATAACATTCTATAGTAATATTTCCTTACAAATGGCAAAATTCTTTAGAATTTCTAACATATCTATTGCATTTAAAACTGTAAACACTCGTAAAAAACAGTTAGTTCAAATCAAGGATAACACTGATAGATTCTTAAAATCTGGAGTGTATTCGTTGAGTTGTAGCGATTGTCCTGCTGTGTATGTTGGCCAATCCGGGAGGAAGATATCTACCAGAGAACAAGAACATGTAAATCTCTTTAATAAATATAAAAATTAATATATAAAAATAAGAAATAACGGAGACTAAATCTGCATTTGCGAATCACCTGTTAGCTTCAGGACGCACCTTTGCTGTACTTGAAAATATAAATATCTTACAGGAGTGTTCCAAGGGAAGGAAATTAGATTTATTAGAAAAAATGGAAATAACTAAAGCCAAGAAAAGTCCAGTTCTCACCTGTGTTAATGATGTATTTAATTTTTATAATTAGCATTGTTTATTTAATTTTAACCTTATTTACGGGCCATCATGTGACAATTGACACTGACATGTATTTTTCTTTTATAGTTTTATTAACACACTTAAATACATGGGCTCGTTTTAAGTTTTGTTAGCATATGCAACCATCAATACTTAAGGATTCAGCCTCTCCTTATTATTGTTGCACGTCTAAGATGTAACGTGTGATTTGTTGTTTTGTATTTATTCTTATTTTGTACCAGGATTTGTTGTTTTAAATGTGTTAAGGTAGCTATACTTAATGTTATTTTTTAAATGTATAATTAGTATATTTTGTTTTTCCTATATTGTAGGTCCGATGATGCTCGCAAGAGCGAAACACGTATCACCTTCGGTTTTTTAACATATTTGACTGAGACCAAGACTTTGCGTTTTATTTATTAGAATTCTTTATTCATGTTTTCTTGTGTTAAATATGTAAATTCTAAGATAAAATTTTCTCTTTAATATGTTTATAATTTGTTGCACTATTTTATATTTACATTTCCTGGAAGTATGTAAATACATCTGTGGTTATGGCACGAATAAAATTAATTGTTTCATTTCATTGATTACTGACTTGCACATATGTTCTTGTGTGCTGAGTCAAATGAAACCTTTTGAAAACTGTTCCTCATTTCTCTATACATTAACAGGCACGACTAACAAAACACAGCAGTTAATTTTGCAAACATTATCATAAGGCAAAAGTTACTTTTTACATTTTAGCAAGTATAACAAACAGACATTCTAACATAAAAAATGAAGATCTTTTTTGACAAATTATAAAAATATGAAACTTTGAAAACTATTAGAAGAACAAAAACTAGGAAAAAGTATCCCATACATTTTTATTTTCAACTTAATTGATAAATAACTATACAGTAATTAGAACACAATACAAAAACTGTGCATATGTGGCGCGAACCATAAAAATACACTTAAGTTGAATACCCAAACTTTGATAATGCATTTATAAACCTAGATAAATGGAGGCAAAAATTAATAGCAAAATCACAATAAATGAATAACAATTCGCGATTTAAAGGCACACAGCCAGTAAACAAAATATTTAATATAAGCAATC
The DNA here is from genome assembly GCA_030620095.1 of Kuschelorhynchus macadamiae. NCBI lineage: Eukaryota > Metazoa > Arthropoda > Insecta > Coleoptera > Curculionidae > Kuschelorhynchus > Kuschelorhynchus macadamiae. The sequence goes on from JAUTXW010001843.1 coordinate 213,170, forward strand.
AAAATACAACGAAAAAACAAATTTAGGTTGTATTTTTGTTCTATAAATGCAACAAAAAACAATTTACTTACTGTTCATGTTCAACGTGAAGATATTCTGTCCAATAATAAGGGAAGTTATCAAATTGGTATGTGTATGTTAAAACAAGCACCAACATGGAAAATATAATTACTACTAGCCAAAATCCAAACATCATTTTTCTCCAAACAGTAAATGACAACTGAAAACGACATGTTTCCGAAATATTCAGAAGTAACAAATAATTACATAACATTTCAAATATATCACAAAATAATTTCAAAACCTTGCTCATTACCTGGAACGATAATATAAAAATTAAAAACAGTGCCATGTACACTATTCTAAAAATTGTCATTCTTTGCCCAGTAATCGCTACTGCAAACAGAGTAATGGCGACTACCCATATCCAAAATTTGGTTAGGAATTGTTTCAAATAGCCTCCCACAACATCCATAATCTTCGTTTCTTTCTTCTTTGGTTCATTATTAGTACCTACAACATAACAATGGATTTTATTGTTTTTGTTCATCAATAAGATTCTATACAAAGCCTACTGACCCGATTACCTGAAAAAACACCGCGTGTTACTGATGAACTTAACAATGTGATTTGTAAAGAGATAGTAAACATGCAACTATTATGAAGGAAATTGTTTTATCGAAATTGTTGCTTAATAAATCGAAATTTGAATCAACTTTCATTAATCATATTAGAGTGTATGTTCCTTATTCTGTTGTCGACTAGTGATATGGGTAGACTCATATATGTTCTTAAAATATGAGCAACCTTAGTTTAATAATATGGATTAGACAGGATGTTTACACTCACTAATTTTCATTTGCATAGATGTTAGTATTCATTTATTTTCAAAAATAAAAAAACAAAATACCATAATTACAATATTCAAATATGATGGAAATAAGTGTAAAAAAGGCTAAAACTGCCATCACTCGAAATCTTTCAAGTCCGTCTTGTCTGAAATCTGAATAAGAAGTCTAAAAAGCAGAGCCATTTTATAAGTGGGACCTTAGGAAAATTAGGAAGCAAAGTCTTTCAGACCTCTTTTGAATTTGCTAGTTTACATTCATAGATCCTTTGCAAGGTACAAAAATATGCAAAAATTGATTTTTTTGCCAATATCTGTAAATTTATTGTAGATAGAAAAATTATCTAAATGCAAAAAGTGGAGAGAAAATCTTGTACAAAAATTGCCCTTATGATTTTTTCCTAAATACGGTAGTTTTTAGCATTTTTTTTATTTTCTCCCACTGACGGCTTCTATCAGGGTAAAAGTCTGGGGGACTAAATATGCAATAATTCTACCAAAAGTAATTGTTTTTCTAATATTTAAAAATAAATTTGAAAGGAGACATTCTCACTTCAAAGTGTGATAATTAGTGGTTATATGGAAACTGGGCATAAACGGCAGGGCGCCCGCATAATGCGACAGCTGCTGAAGCGTTCTCCGCAGGATTCATTTTCATTCAATTTAAAAGTTGATTTCTTTTCTTCAGGTAAATAAAAGGTAATGCTCAATACAATAAATGTAAAAATCGTGAATTATTCTTCTTTGATTTCATAAACAAAACATAGAGAAAAAACAAACTATAGAAAAGGAAAGAAGTGATTTAAAGAAAACAGTTCGTTTTAACACGATGAGGATAATTAAAAATCTCAACACTTCGGTACGAATTAGATTTGAGTGACAGAAATCATATGCCGCCATAACATAATTAATTTTAAAAAATTATTTGAACCAAGCAAAACACAATGCAAAGAAAAGAAATATCAATATAGCAAAGACCACAATTTTGTACTGATCCCATTGTTTTCGCTTTTCTTGACCAGATGTTTGTAACTTTTTTCTAATACATGAGAAAATAACATTAATAAATAATTTGTTTGGCTCTATATATATATAGGAAGAAATTCGATCTGTCCTACTCTCATATTACTTACCAGATGTAGCAGCTCCGACAGTTAGCTGTAGTGGTGCGACCATATCCGCTAATGCACTCGATTGCTTTTCAATCAACCTTTCTTGCATGTACTGCCTCAAAGTGACCCAAAACATACAAGTATACAAACACTTCACAAATAATGGGTTACATGGTAAAACCATCACTTTGACAAAACCTATCTGAGCTAGATTAATCCCTTGAATGACTGACGGCAATTCATCCTCCGTGAGGTTCATTGAGTAAATGTAGGCGGATATAAGAAGAAACCATGCGTAAAACACTAAAAATGGACTAGATCTGAGCATGCTTTTCCTCTGGTTTGGTACTAACCATATTACATTAGCCCAAATTAAAAGAACAAATGTTATCCAACTTATGTAAGTGATACTCCAAGCCTAGAATAAATTTAATATACATTAAAAACAAAATAATCTCTACGTTTGTGCAGGGAAGCCCACATTCGATGTAAATATATAGGATTAAGCATCTAGACAGTCCTCATACCTTTTGGGTAATTAAGTTGAAAATTATGGAAATAATTTCTCTTCAATGCGAATTAAATTAATTTTGTGTTGGTGTATATTTAATTTGGCAGAAATTACAAAAAAAGTAAGTATTATAAATTTCACGAAATTGACTGCAGTGAAACTTCCTGGGTTGACCTCATTGTGTAGGCAATGTAGTAAAGGATCGGAATTTAGATATGTATGTATTTAATGGAGATTTGAGGTTCTAAAGAAAACAACTAACGATACTCGTATGATATGTTTATATTAATTTAATAAACAAAAAAACCTAAATAATACACATTATATTAGCCTCCATATAGTTTTGAAACAACAATTTCGTATTATTTGAGCCTGGTGCCTTATGTAATTGGCGACTGTGATAGCTCGCATTTTCCATTACTATCAGGCTTTTCTGAAGAATACTTGGTAAATCAAAAGTCTACTTCTATAAATCTTGATAATATTTGTAGCTACCTTTTAATTAGGCATATCATTTTAAAAATTACAACTACCCAAATAAAATTATATATATTATAACTACCCAAATAAACAATAAAATCGACACGCCTTATTCTCGAACACTTGCATCATTGGTATCTTGTTTGGAGAAACAAACAGGAGCCTTTCGTAATTTACACAAAAATCACTTATATAGTTTAGCTAAGCTAGAATCCTTCCTGCCCCTTACACCCGCGACCAGTTTTAGTGCTAAAATGATGAATAGTCGTTTTAGCAACAAAATTGTCAATGGTTAATACCAATAGTCAAAACTTCTGCAACTTGTCTAAGCCAACCTTAACACCTTATGATAAAATAACTGTGATTGTGAATTATTTCTTACATCTACAATAAAAAGCTGTGGCCTCGACAGTATACCACCCATCAACCTAAAAAATTTTATTCTACGATAAAAGCATCTTGTAAACTCGTACTTTACTGCCTGTTCCGTAAAAATATACAAAATTGTTTTTGAACTACATACCTTCTTTCATTCGTGGCCGTGAGCAAGGTGATAAGAAATAAATCTTATCTTCTCCAGTCTTCCACAAAGCTCTTTCCCTCATTCTGGTTTTAATTGTAGAGTAAATATTAATAATAGTCCTTATTCAAACTATAAGAAATTTAATGTAAGTAATGTCATTCGTGGCCGTGAGCAAGGTGATAAGAAATAAATCTTATCTTCTCCGGTCTTCCACAAAGCTCTTTCCCTCATTCTGGTTTTAATTGTAGAGTACATATTAATAATAGTCCTTATTCAAACTATAAGAAATTTAATGTCAGTAAATGAGACTAGAAATAAGTATAGTAAATTTCACGAAAAATGACTGTAATAAAACTGCCTCTGTCGATCCCATTTTGTAGACAATAGCTTGGCAACAGACAAACGAAAATAGTTAAAAGGGCCAAATTGTAATAATTCCTAGGTATAAGAAGATCTAAAATAGCATTATGTGGCGTCCTTGGAAAAATGGTTCTGCTTCTAGTGTTCCGATTAAAAAAAAGCTCTCTTACAATTTCCCATTTTCTTACAAATTGTAAAAACTGTTTATAGTTGTTTACTTAACAGATGACATAACGCTAGTGTTGCTGCGAGTTAAAAGTGTGATCTGATTAAGATACCTCTGACTACAGTGAAGAATCGAATTAAATCCCATCACATCAAGAAAGAAGCGTAAAGATGGGGGTTCCACCAAATGTTTCGACGATGGCAACAAGGACTTGATAATGCGAAAAGACTACACCATCTATGAGAAGCAACTTCAGATATCAGATAATTGGACCATCTTTCAAAAAGTTCAACCGTTGTATATTCATGGTAGTCCACGCAGGAGTCAATAATATTTTTTGCATTTGGGACTAAACCGTTTTCTGACCCGGCATGTAAAATGTTTATCAATTTCCCTTTATTTAACGGAGCTTTTTCTTTACACCTTCCTGAAGAATCGTACCATCTTTTGGATGATGTTTCATGCATGTCAAACCATGTCGCATCGAGGTAAATTATTGAACAATTTTTAGAACGGTTTTTCTTATCGATGCTGTAAAGTTTGTTTCTCCAAACAAGATACCAATGATGCAAGTGTTTGAGAATAAGGCGTGTCGATTTTATTATTTATTTGGGTAGTTATAATATATATAATTTTATTTGGGTAGTTATAATGTTTAAAACGATATACCTAATTAAAATATAGTATATTACAGATTCTATTAGAAATTACTTTAAATCAATCAGATCTTATTTACTACCAATCAGAATCCCATAACCTCTATATTTCTAGCAAGATGCTCTCTCTTTAGTCAACTGAATACTGACAGATACTTGGCACAGATACCTTCCGTTCTTTAATGACACACTATGGGAAATCAGTTCTACTTTATACGAATTATTTCGACACATTGTCCAGATTTCTCCTATGTCGGTTCCAATGGCTATGTACGCCGCTTTATGAAAAATATGTCTTTAGTCAGATTGTGTAGGTTTTCGGTGATCAGTAGATCAGTTGTAAATTTATTAATTTGGCATGTCAATCTAATTGTTTCTCTAGCCTCTTCGTCGCATGAAGTAACTTTAACACATACGGAGAACACATGAAAAAATAGGTCGTATAAAGCATCGATTCAGCACGTTGCTTATTGGAACAGTGGGTCTGTCTCAGATCCTCGATGGCTCAGTTGGTTAGAGTGTCCTGCTAGAAACATGGGGTTGAGTGTTCGATTCTTACTCGGGGGTAGACTTCACTGATTCGCTTTTATATTGATATAATAATGTATTAAACATATAATCTAATATATCCAATAGAATACAGCCGACTATTATAGTTAGCGATTTTGGTACCGATATGCCGAGAATTAAGCAGTATATAAATTAATGAAATACATGAAAAAATATGGCAAGTAAATTTTCTCTATTAATTACTTTAAATTTTTCATCCTACTGTTATGAAGTTAGACACTTACCATCATAATTATATTTGTCCCCAAATATGACACTCTGACAATCAGTTGAAGAAGACTTTCCAGGAAATATACAAGCTTTTCAATCAACGTTGGCTGATATTCTTCATCTGGATTACCTTGGCAAAGAAACAGTAGTTAACCAATTAATATTATAATTGAAGCATCTGTAAATGTGCACACCCTGCTGTTTAAGAACTTAAGGAGATTTTTTTTAACTTAATAGTAAATAAATAATAATAATTATTTCCTTTTCTCGATAATTGCCAAATTAGTACTTAAAAGGCACTTATTAATTCCAAATAAAATAATCGAAAACCTATGAAACACGACGGAACCATTGCCGTCATAAATTCTGTAAGCATCAATGTCAGATTAGACTAATATATTAATGTTACACAATACTGGACATTTCACGCATTTTTTAACTTATATACTCGTAATTAATGGCAAATTTAAAAAATATATGCACCTAAACTGTACATTTTCATCTGATTTTAGAGACAGCACATACTTACTTTAAATTAATAATTTTTGAAATAGTTCAAATATGTAAAATTTAAATTTTCAAATTAAAATTAATTTTACTTAAACCCACAGAAAATATATTTTCTACGCGGAGTTATCCTTTTTGCATTTAATGTCTTTGAAGTAAAGGCTAAGCGAATTAATTATAAAAAACTATAATAATATTCTAAACAAAATTCCAAAAGTGCAAAAAAACAATGTTCTCAACAAAGGAAAAAACAAATCAAAAAAGACATCACAAAGCAATAAATTAGAAAACAATGTTAACTTCTCGACTTTATATATCATTCAAAAACTTAAAATTTTTTACCACTGAAAAGTTTAATGTAATCAGGAAGCTGATTATAAAAATTATTATTACACCTTTATAGTAGATAGAGTTTTGACTCATGTTAGTGCAACACTGCACAATGTTTAGAAGATTTTATCCAAGTTTGCCAGATAAAACGATCAGTTAAACAAGGTAGGTAATTGAAGTGCATATTAAAAAAATAAAATAATAAAAATAAATAACAAACCGGTTGCATGTAGCCACTATCATTATCGACACATTTTTCAGATACTGTGCATGGTTCATAGAATATAAAAGAATATCAGGTGACTGCCTAAGCTCGTCAAATGCACTTGTTAGTCTTATTTTTAATTCTTCAATATTGTAATGCAGAACTTCATAGACCAACTTTCCAACAATTAGCAAAGCATAACAAAAAATTCATTATTCGTATGCGTGTTTTTGAATTTATATTTGTACTTGTTAAAACTTTAAAGATAGAGCCATGGGATAAACAAGCCTTATAAATATTTTTAAGTTAAGCTTCCAAGAAATTTACATCATTTTCTACATTAATGAGAGAAAAAATACACATGCCTTTAACATATTGGAGACTTCTGTGTTTCAATAATTAATATATATTTTAAAGATTATTGTGCTGCTGCGGTTTTAATTATTAACAACTTCTGTTGAGATAAGGTAAAAAAGTGATTAGTCATAAATTGTTCAGTTGTAATTATAATTAATATACTGTTACTAACTGATTTAAATCGTAAATGAATGTAATTTTTATGCCATCTAGTAGCAGCCAAATGTGAAATATATACATTTGTTTTTCGCTTATTTCTATAAGTTAAAAAACATTAAATGTAGATAAGATATATGAATAGACTATAAAAGTGTAGTTCGATATGATTCTAAGATCCAGAATTGTAGCTTTCACTTGTTCTTTGGATACAAAGACTTAAAATATGGTAATAAAAATATGTTTTGACAAGTTTTTATCAAAATGTATTAAAGACAAGGAAAATTATAAAGAAAACTCGGAAGGTTATGCGGTTTTAGTTGTTTTGTATTGCTGTTAAAAACAAAAAGCCCCAAATATTCGGACTAAATTATTTTAGTTTGTTACTTTGTCCTTCTCCTTGCGGGATATCAAAAGGAATACATATAGTAAATTAAAAAGTGCCTGGCATGATTGCCTTTCTATAAGTAGCTAAGAGGATTATATTTGCTTAAAACAATAATATTAAACATATGAAGAGAGGTTTAAAAAATACCAAAAAATAAGTGACTATATATTTGTACACGCATAGAACAACTCAATCGAGGATGAGTTTTGTACGAAACTCAAAAAAATCGCAGTGAGTAATGGTTTATTACGCACCTCTACTACTAACTAACTATTAGTATAGTAGCATACTACTTGTCTTACCCATTTCATCCATCGGTATTTCTTCGGGATGTTCTCCATCAACAGTAACACTGCCAGTCGAATCTTGCATAATGGCACTTCTTTTACTGGAACCATACCGTCGATTTGGACTTACGCCTTTGATCAACTAACAATAAATGACACCTAGTGTGAGTTTAATATTACCTGAGAGTTGAACAATCATTTACAAACTTAAATATGGTTCCTAACTTTCAAACTCTTTACCAACAAGATATGACTTTTTATAGCTTTTACGCCAGAAATATTACGAAAATTCAAAAAAAAAAGTATAGACACTGGAAAACAGGATGACTCAGATTTGGTTTCTGTTAGCACATAACTTATTTACACAGGGCGTTATATAGTAGTGCGCAATACGCAATTCTACGTACAGTTTGTCTTTCTCCGGGAATCTGCGAGGAACGCTGTGGAACCCATGAAATTCCTAGCATCAAATTTGCCTGAGGTTTGAGAGTGTATATTAATAACTTTTTGGTATCCTTTAAAATTGTTAATCTTATTGACAAGAAAACATGTCAAAAGGCACAATGATACTCAGGCACGTCGGAAGTTTGGGTCAAGAGGGGTCAAATGTCAAATGGGGAAATACTCATAATGTTGTCGAGGACGAACCTAATTATGCCTTGTTTTTGCTTTAGCCAATCTAACGATAATTTTCGTGAAGAAACTGCTTTTCGCTTCGGTTTTTTTGTATAAATATGTTGGTGGTATTATATAAGGGAATCCTATTTTTTGCATTATATGACGACCGAAATCTGAGGTTTTTTCTACTTTTGTAGAAAAATGGCATTTTTGGTAATTCTATACATCTCAGCTTAAGACGGCAAATGAAATTTCCAGTAAACACTTTCGACGTCTCTGATGATAATTGATTGAAGATATTGAAAGGCATAAAAATTGTAAATTAAAAAGTGCCTGGCATGACTGCCAATCTAAGTAGTTAAGAAGCTTATATTTGCTTAAAACAACACTAAACATAAAAAAAAGGTTTAAAAAACACCAAAAAATAATGACTACATATTTATAAAATGCAATGTCTAGAATAAACTACTTAAATAACTAAAAAAAAAAGCATCTAAGACACCTTGCTTTAATCATACTGATATTTGGTTAAATAAGAGTATTTCAGAACAACCAAACATTTAAAATTATTCCATAAGGTGACTTGTTTAACCCAAAACATATAATATAGTTCATGGAATTTGCATTTTTGCATATTTTGTATTTAGCCACAAATTAAATTTTTCAATTGGGTCAAACAAACCTTCGAACGGTTTAAAGGTTTGTCCTGAAAACATTCGTCAGTATATACGAAAAATTAGAAGACGAAATTTAAGCTTACTAAATAAAAATTGATTAAATGACTTGGTATGTAAAAACATATTTTTTTTTTATTAAATTGATTTTACTGGCATTCATTATGAAATGCTCCTGCAGTATGATGCGCTGTGAAGACATTCTTATTTCTGAATTCTACTTGTCTTCGCAGGTAAAGTGGTACAAAAGTACTTAAAATAATTAGGACTTTCATTACATTAGTGAAGCGCAAGTAAAACAGTGACTTTACTTAAGTATATATAGGATAGAGTTACTTAACATAACATTGTCAGTTAAAATATCATGGTTTTTAGATTTAGATATAGTAAAATTGAAAACAGTTTTTCTACTACTTGTCATGTAAGTGAAGCATACGCGTCCTACTAGGGCGGTTATAAAAGCTTTTTCCGTCCTTAGGGCCGGAAGTAATTTAGTTACTTACGGCTCTAAAGCTTAAGTGATAAATAAAACAATTATTTATCCACAAAAAACAATGTCAACAATGTATATTAAATTCATTTCGGGCCATAGGAACCTAGCCGTCAAACAGGTACCGAGTAACAAATATAAATGGAAGTATTCGAGATATATGAGATATGCGAGTTGAGCAAATTATGTATACAAAGTAAACAAAAAACACTTGCGTAAAATTTCCACTTAATTTATTTTACAAAAATAATGACAATTGTTTCGCCAACACTGTGGCTTCATCAGATGTTAGATGTAAACTAAAATAAAATAAGAGTGTTTCACAAATTATAGATTTTAAATACCTGAATGCGTTTTTTACAACTGCGGATCTTATACTGTTCAAATATTCTGGATTTACCCTTAATAAACTAATAAAGGTTTAACAATGGGGAACCGTTCAGGTCCAATTAATAACGTGTTGTTATTTTTATGTTTGTTTATTTCCATACTTTCTAGTAAATTAAGTTTTTTACTTTTTCGTTCTACATGTAAAATTTCGAAGTTCTCATGAAAAGTATGGTTTTCTTGAATTAAATGTTTGGAGTAATTGGAATTATCTTTATGCTTTCTGTAACTGAATTTATGTTCACTTATTCTTTTTTGAAATATTCTGCCTGTTTGTCCAATATAAAATTTTGAACAAGTTCCACAATTTAATTTGTAAACACCCGATTTATTGAGTTTTTTGGTTTTACTCTTATTGTTTTTAATGTATTTACTAAGGCTGTTGTTAGTTCTAAAAGAAATTTTTGCACCTTTGTTTTTAAAAAACTTAGTAATAGTGAATGTTATTTTTCCTGTATAAGTGAAAGTATGGAAATTATTATTTTCTTTGAAACTGTTAGTAGGATAAATTAACTGTAATGCCTTTTTATGTTGTTTCTTTTCTACTATTTTGTCTATAAGATTTTCATGATAACCGTTATTAACAGCTATTTGTTTTATTATATTTAATTCTTTAATATAACTTTCATTACTTAGAGGTATGTTGATCAATCTATGAACAAAACTATTAAATGCTGATATTTTGTGCGTAAAAGGGTGATTAGATGTATTGTGTATTGTAATATCGGTATGAGAAGGTTTGTGGAAGATTTGAAACTCGTGTTTATTATTTCTAACAGTTATTGTTAAGTCCAAGAAATTAATTTCTCTATTATTTTCTAATTCAACAGTAAAATGTATATTATTGTGTAGGTTATTGATATAATCTAAAAATGATTTTAGTTGCCTGTCAGTACCAATAAAACATGCTAGTATGTCATCCACATATCTATACCAATAAAAGAAATTTTTACTAAGAGAATATTCATGAATTTTAGTTTCCAAATTGTCCATAAACATCTCGGCTAAAATTGGACTTGAAGGGTTTCCCATTATTAAACCTTCCTTACTTATGTACACAGTTTCATTAAACTCAAAATAATTATGATCTAAACAAGTCGACAAGGCTTCTAAAATATCCTGTTTATATATTGGATGAACGTTATTTTTAGTAAGAAGTTCTTCAACTAATACTAAAACATCAGCCGGCGGTATACTAGGGAATAAATTTTGAACGTCAAAAGATATTAGTCTGGCGTTACTTGGAATTCTTAAATGATTGATTTTACTTATTAATTGAGAGCTAATTTTATACTGTAATTGGGTTTAAAATTACAATATTTTACTAAAATGTTTATTAACTTATTAGAAAGGATTACTGCTGGTGCTGAAATATAAGATACCACTGGTCTAATTGGCATATCGTTTTTGTGTAGTTTAATAAGAGAGTATAATTTGGGTATTTGAGGATTCATTAATGATATGTGATATTTTTCTTTTTCGGTGAATAAGCTAAGATCTTTGACTACATTTTTTACTAGTTTTTGAAAAAGTTCTGTAGGATCAAAATTAATTTGTTCGACCTTATCGGAATTTAGGAAATCGAGTGTTTTAGAAATATATTGATCTTTGTTCATAGCTATGACAGTTTTTCTAAGTTTTTTAAAAACAAAGGTTCTAAAATTTCTTTTAGAACTAACAACATCCTTAGTAAATACATTAAAAACAATAAGAGTAAAACCAAAAAACTCAATAAATCGAGTGTTTACAAATTAAATTGTGGAACTTGTCCAAAATTTTATATTGGACAAATAGGCAGAACATTTCAAAAAAGGATAAGTGAACATAAATTCAGTTACAGAAAGCATAAAGATAATTCTAATTACTCCAAACATTTAATTCAAGAAAACCACACTTTTGATGAGAACTTCGAAATTTTACATGTATAACGAAAAAGTAAAAAACTTAATTTACTAGAAAGTATGGAAATAAACAAACATAAAAATAACAACACGTTATTAAACGATCAATTGGACCTGAACGGTTCCCCATTGTTAAACCTTTATTAGTTTATTAAGGGTAAATCCAGAACATTTGAACTGTATAAGATCCGCAGTTGTAAAAAACGCATTCAGGTATTTAAAATCTATAATTTGTGGAACACTCTTATTTTATTTTAGTTTACATTTAACATCTGATGAAGCCACAGTGTTGGCGAAACAATTGTCATTATTTTTGTAAAATAAATTAAGTGGAAATTTTACGCAAGTGTTTTTTGTTTACTTTGTTAATATGAATTTCCATCAAGTAACGGCTAGTTCTGTTCAACATAAATTATGTATACTTTCATTATCTGCATTTACAGATAGTAGAATAAATCTCGTATATACCATGGGTCGTGATATTGTGGTGTCGTGTGTATGTGTGTAATCAACACCTTTGACCATAATAATCATTTACGACCTTTGATACATAAATAACTATTCTGGCATTTCGCCTTCTATTGCAGGAAGCGACTTCATTTTACGTTTGACTAAAAATACTACTGATGGCCAAAATTGTTACTTGCTAAAAATTCTCGAAAACTTTCCTACAAATTTTCGGAAACCTTCCTTTGAAAACTCCCAGAAACTGTCACACGAAAACTTCTGGAAACTTTCCCTTTTAAATTCGGGTCTTGTATACAATAAGTCTCATTGAATTTGACAAAATTTTAATATAAAATAGAAAGTTTACATTTACTTTATCATCTTAAGAAAAAAATCAATGACTTACCAAATTTTTTCTATAAAAAAAACAAAAAGAATTTCAATATTTTCATTTTTCTTTAAATCAATTTCTAATTTATCAAACTAATCTTTTCTTTCACTTCCTTGGCAAATTTCAAAGGGAAAGCTTCCCAAACAAGTTTTCAAAAAGAAATTTTCCGAAATGGGAAAGTTTCCACACCAAAAAATACTGACTAGCAACTTATTTTTGTTAAATCGCCCATCTTTGCTGACAAAATAATGTCATATTTATTAGAAAAAGATTATTAGAAAAAGATGATTGAGATTTTTACGAAATTAAGTTGTGGCCAATCTACAACTTCTGTATTTACCATTTTTGTCTACCTCTATAAACCAAAAAGCATTTAATCTATTGTACAACGTTGCGTGAAACACAATATGTTAACCAATATGCCACATACAAAGTAGATTTTTTAGGCATCTTAACTGTTATTAAGGTTTTTTTAACCAAATCTTACTCCCAAGAGCAATGGGTAAAAATTAAGGTAATTATCTTTCATCTACCAAAACCAAAATTAGTCCTCATTATTTTACCTATTTAAAAACTCAAAAACCCAACCTACACATATAAAGGTAACTTTTAACTTTCTTTCGTGTTTTCAGCTGTAATTATTTTAGTAGTGTAAAAGAACTATTTCAGAAAAAAAATACAAAGTACATTCATAAGAAACTACTCTAAAAGTAAGAAATTATTTAAGTAATACAACAAACTATTTAGTTTCTAGCTATATTTACTTTGAAAAAAATATATTTAAACGTCTTTGTAAATCTTAGCTACAATAAATATGTTTTAATAATTTAATAGATGTAACTAATTAGGAACAAATGATTAACTTTTATATTTTATTTATAAACTTTCTTGTGATCCAAAATGGTAGGTTCATATTTAAATTACATTTTAAGATAATTTCGCATATTTCTGAAATTACATTTAAAAACTGGAGGTAAACATTAGTTCTAACTTAATTTATACATATATTTCGTCATTTGATATACATATTAGCAGAACTCATTTTTTTTATTAATTTGAAATATCTCATTTACCTGTCAAAGATTTCATTGAAAAATAAAAAGTTTTATTATACTATTTTAAGGTGTGTCAAATTATCATATACCTAGGTAAAATATCGCCGTCCAACAATATAAAACAAATTAGTTTGTAAATGATTCTTCTTTGAGAGTAATGAAAACTAAGCTTTACCATTCGGCTATTAGTCCTTGGATAAGCAATAGAAAGAACTAATATTATTATTCAAATCTACATGATTACCACCACCCATGATAAATAAACCAAAAAGCTAAGTTAAGCAAAAGAAAATAAGTGAAAATACATACTGGGGTGTCCTCCTTAGCGTCTGATGTATCGATTACTCCTATATATGGATCCTAGAAAAAACCAGCAGCAGCGGGATTTTAAAAGCAATCAAAAATAATAAAAAAAGGAAAAAATACGCAAGCTGTTCCGTAAATCTAGATATGTACGTGTGTATGTTTAGTTATACAGGGTGTCCAGCGCTCACTAAAAATAAAGTTCCCTAACTTTTTCAGGCTTCTTCAGAGATTTCAGGGTATTTTTCAGAAAAAAACACAGTTCACATAAAATTCAAAAAATAATTTTGATTCTTCCTGTAAATTTTCAACCAAAGAATCTTTATTCACCAAAAAAACTGGTTCAAATATGATGTATATATATATATATATATATATATATATATATATATATATATATATATATATATATATATATATATATATATATATATATATATATATATATATATATATATATATATGTATATACATATGTATATACATATATACTGTAAGTAATCGCTGTAAAAGCTGATAAAATATTCTGAGTAGGTTCCAAAAAAGTAGAGGTAAATTGCTACAAGTCTTTCCAAATTCCTTCTTTAAAACGGACTAATACTTGTAAGTTAGGAAATAATATATTTTTGATTTCCGATATTTGACACTATGAGCAATCTATCAGGAAACATCTTTCAAAAAAGAGCTGTGATGCTTGCATACTCCAAATAATTACAGGTTTTCTAATATTTCTATGACAAAATTTGAAATGAAGATCCCGGTAATTCTGCTACCAGTTACGCCTCGTGAGTAAAAGCAGCTTCCTTGCAATAAATAAAAAAATCTAGAAATCATGTAAAATTTTCTAGAAGCCTTAACTTCTGCATGACCAACCAAATTCCCTGACTTTTCCAGGTATTCCAAGGGTGCGATTTTGCGCTTATCATTTCGTTAGTTAACGAAAATTTTCTCCATTCGGAGAGCTGTTCGGCATGACAATCGGATTTTCCGATCCTGGTTCGTTTAAAACCAACCTATTACTAAAGCCGCCATTTTCCAAATCTGTCAGTTTTTAGTTTTTGATAATATCTAAATTTACTGCCTTGGAGTCTAAATTCGTAAGATAAAACATAGTTTTGATTACTTGAAAGCTAAGCCATGATATATTAGCATATACATCATACCGTAAGTAATCAACAGATGCCAAAATATTCAAGAAAATCATGAAAACATGGAACCTCCAAATAGGCAGCGAAAATACGAAACTCGTAAAAACATCCTTCAAATTAAACAAGGTAAGCTAATCTGTTTAAAAAATATTATTGTCATATTATTACGAAACCTATTTTAGTTTTTAATGAATCATTATTTTTAATTAAGTGAATTCTTTCCTGGTTTGATCATTTTGTTAGAAGTACGGGAAAACATAAAACGCTATCCTTAAAATGTACTTCTTTTGAAGAAATATTTAACAAAGTTGTGAATATTCTGTTTAAATATTAATTAAATTATTTACTATATGGTGCAAAATTCTATATTACGTATTTTATTCTTAAAAGAAAAGGGGGACCTATGTTAACATCTATTCTAATCCAGCACCGCGGCTGTTATGCAACCACATAAACATCATACATCTATCCACCTTTGAAACGGGGCGCGCCTTCCACAGAAAAATAATATAATACAGGCGAAATGCGTTGATCGGGAGAACAAAGCAATTTAAACTTAGAGTAAGAAAAAAAATCTTACTCTAGGTTGTAAATGTCCGTTGTTACTGGGGAATCGCTCTCCCTATTTGAGGAATTCGGCAGTATTTTATTTAATTTTGGTCTCTCGTAACCTAACCTAACTTTTTTGTTCACAAATACGCAGTAAACTAGGTAGTGGAACAGCTGATGGATCACTTGCGGAAACATAACAGTGGTTTAATAATGGTGTATTTAAGTATTGCAAAATTGAACATAAATTCCAGTAACTAGGAACCAATTTAAGTACCTATAATGTTTTCTATTGATGGAAAGACTAAAGAAGCAATAAGGGCAGTTGAATCTAGATTCTCATAATGATAAGACTGAAGGTAGGCATGAATTTTCTATATTTTAGCAAATAGAATGTACTTGCTTAAATTATATTTCATTGTCTATGTCGAGGTCTATGTATAACTCGTAAACAAAAGTATTCCTTAACAGGTATTTTCAAAGAAAATTTATACCGTAAGCTATTATTTTCTTAGGTATTATATATTTTCACTGTTGAGGGCGAAATGAAATAATCTTTGTTTTTCTTTAAAAGAACCACAGTTGGAATTATATAATGTTATAATTATTAGAGAAGTGAAATAATTAGTTATATTATATCACACAGTATGTGGTGTATGGCACATTTATTGATTATAGCAAAATTTTTACAGCTTTTGCAGAATATGACACTAAAAAGAAGGGAATGATACAAGAAATAATGTCCAGTATTTGATACAGTATTTTAATTTACCTTTCACATACTTAATCAATATAAGGAAGAACAGTCACCGAAGCACAATTACAAATTCCTCGATAAGCTGTTTTGTTGATTCAAATTTAAACTCGACCATTTTGATTGTAGAAGATATATACCTGTGTAAGTATTAATTGTGATTATTTTGTTTTTTTTTATAAAGAAACTTACTATAATATTAGACTTAGACAGGTTAGGCTAGTATAATTCATAAGCTTATGTTTAGCAAAGTCTACTGCAAAACATACCTATGAGTTCGTTATTATAACAAATCATCAGTTAACAGTATCAAACAGAATTTAATACTTGAAACCTTGTTTGATTCGACTAATGGTTTTTGCACTGATATTCTGTCGGAAAACAGCAGCAAGATAATCCATAGCAACTCAACTGATGCACTTATTTTTTTATTGTCACTCATTAAACTTTGTGAAAAACATAACACCTCATTATGTTTTTTATGTTTGTCTAATTTCTTACAGTGTGACACAAATTGTTTGAAGTGTGTGTTTTTCCTTGGGTTTTGCTAATTGCCATTTTTAATGTGTATTTTTAAATTAGTCTTTTGTTCAAATCTATGAAGTTTCACGTCACAATAAAAATATTCTATTTAAAAAAATAACTATTATATGACTTAATAAGTTCATTATGTTTAATGGAATTTATTTGTTTATTCTTATGTGAAATTGTACAGGGTGCCTGGTTATATTTTAAACGATACCCTAGAGGCCTTATTCTATGAGTTATCAAAAAACTTTAAATACAAATGTTTTTGGGTTTGAACGAAATCATCATTCTTGCCGATTATAAATATACTAGGTTTAAACTTTATCTCTAAAGACAACAGAGAAATTTTAGAAAAACCTTGCCATAAGAGGCAATGTTTAAGAGAGAGATGGAAAAAGCTCCAATATAGCGGAGTCAGAGGGAATACATTGCTTCTTATGATAAGGTTTTTCTTAAATTTCTTGATTATCTTTAGAAATAAAGGTCTTAAACCTAGTCTATTATTAATAATCAGCAAGAAGAGACCATTTGAGGTGTATCTACTATACAGGGTGTGCCTTTTAAAATAACGAAGTCGATGCCCATTTGCTAAATTTCCGATTACCTTTTGTTTGTTTTTCTTGTAAATTGCCCAAACCTAAACACTTTTATATTTAAAGTTTTTCGATAACTCATAATAAAGACTGTAGGGTACGTTTAAAATATAACCAGACATCCTGTACATAAAATCTGTATAAAATATCAGATGTGTTAAAAATTAAAAAAAAACTACATAGATATACATAAAGGAACAAAAGTGAACCAAACTTAATTTTAGAGAAAAAATTATACATCATATACCTTATACCTTATATCAAAAAGAAACCTTATTTTTTTGTAAGTTAAGTTTACTGTGTTTACCATTTTTGACAAGAAGAGGTTATTTCAAATCCATATTATGTAATTCTGGGATACCTTGTTAGGTACTGTAAGATATTAGGTTGCTAAAAGTACATTTTGTAAGGATATATTAAATATTTATACAGGATGTCCCAAAAATGTGGTATAAGGTGCAGCTGCTGTTTTTTTATTATGGACTATTTTGTTTTATTAAAGAATAAAACATCTGCTTTATATGTAATTTGGTAAACTGAAGTTTAATACCTTAAAAAAGACCATACATAGAATTAAAAAAGGAATTTGTAATTTGTTTTGTTTAAAATTTTATTTTTTAAACTTCAATTTACTGTATGTTGCCTTTTTTAATCATATCAAATAAAGTATAACTGACTAAAGTCTATCACAATCAAGATTACTCAAAGTGAAAACTGTATTTTGTAACAAGAAACATTTTTTTCTCGATGTTTTCTTCAGAATAACTTTTTTTTTATAAATTCAATTCTGTCTCTATTTTGTAACATTTGGAAGTGTTCATGGTATCTATTGTTCAGAAAGTCAAGAACTACAACATATATAAAACTTAGGGAATTTCCCTCAAGCTAGTTTTCTAAGATTTATGTGTAGTCCTAGTAGACACCTCGCAATTCACCCATTCTTATAGGCTTTGTTCAGTATAATTTTTAGAATACCACTAGATTGTGACGTATAAATAACGAACTTAAACATGGAAATTTTTAGACCATATTCAGGTCTCAACTGTCTAGCAGGCGCGTAACTAAGGGGGGCATAGGGGAAGCGATGTCTTTTTTTTTGATATTGCATGGGCGCCCGCAGAACCATAACTGATGAAAAAAAAAAACCAAAAAAGGTCATGCATAGTCCATTTGGTATATAAATGTAATTTATATATGTAATATACAATATTTACATTTTCCAGGGGAGGCATTTTGGGGTTCTATTATTATTATTATTCAATATGAAGAAAGTTTTTTGGTATTCGGGTATCCTGGGTAGAAAAGAAGAATATAATATTTCGTTTTGTAATAGTCATTGTGTGTGTATATAAATATTTTGAGAAAATGACAAGGGCTTAGATAATATTCTGTGTAACAGATTTAGATATAGTACTAGGCATTATCGAAAACCACAACTCAATATATAAATTCTGGTTGAAAATTAGTAAACTTGAATTTTGTCCACAAATTTGCATGTATAACTGCGTCTGTCCAGTAGTTTACTATAGGACATCAGTACCTAAAATTAATTAATTAATGTAGGGGTTATATTTAATTAAAAAAAAAGGGGTGGAGGTACTATACATGCTGTTGGTTAGAAAGAAAAGTTTGAAAAGCCATATTTATAGGGATATTCTTCTTATTTTGTTAAGGGGAATATGCTCCTTAAGTATTGCATTTAATTTTTAACTAAAATTGGAAATATACCTATTTTATCAATAACGAAGTTTTTTAACAGCATATTATTTCATTTAAAATATCCTTCTTTTTCAGCTGATTTTTCGAAAAACAATTTTTTTACAATACTTTTTCTTCTTTTTAGGTATTTCAAGTGACAGTGTGAGTCCTTTGGACCCTTCGTAAAAGAAAATGGCGTGGACTTACGTATCACCAGAATTCAGCAGCAATGGAAACTAATTTCAGCTTGTAACAACTTGAACAATAAAAAAATGTCCAATTCTAAAATTTTTTTATTTAGTGACAAATAAAAAAATGTTTAAAGAATTTCCAGTCGATTTCGTAATAATCAAAATGGAAAATTATTTCAATTATATCTTAAAGATTTATGACTACACTTAAATCCAGAAAAATAATTATATTTAGGCATTTTATAGATACAGATTTACAGGGATATAGAGAGTTAGAGATTGGTACCATTATGAAATTAGTTACGGGTAGTATTATATATGAATTTTTAAACTTATTTTCAAAAGTTAAGGTATGAAAGTGGAAATATTTATTTTTCAGTTCCAACTGTTTCTTTTGGTAGTTATATAAACTCTCCAAACGTCAATTTTCAGTTTCTAGACGATAAAATTACTCTGTTAAGTATAGGATCAACTGTGCAGAAATTTTATTATTTTGAATGCAATGAAAAAAAATGCATAATAAATTTTCTTCTTCCCAATCATATGGTAATTCTCAGTATCTTTGAAATATATAGAGAGTGACAAAATATGTAGTTTTATTAAATGAATACCCTGTCTATTTTTTACACCTATGAAAAGCTAAAAAATATCTTCCAAAATCGTGCCAAATTTTCTGATATACATGATATTTAAAAAACTAAAATTAATACCTGCCTACAAATGGCCACATTATTTTTGAATATATAAATTTCAGTCATAACAGTTACAAATAGAGTATTTCTTAAAAGGTCTTCTTTATACAGAGCATTCCATGTAAAAAATTACATTGTATGTAATACTTTTTAGTATGTCAGTAATTGTCACTACAATTTACTGTATATTCAAATAATTTATTAGGCCGTCATTTAGTTTTGTCATACAAGATTCGGACTAAAATTTTACCAGTCTATCTCTGTTTCTCACTTGAGTTTTATGCAATTTTATTTCATTAGGCCGCCATTTTGTTTCGACATATTCGATTTTTACCAAAATGTTTCCATTCTGTTGAAAACTTAAATTCAACTGGATAAGTAGTTTTTAAGCTATGCTGCGTACAGACAGACTGACAGAAGTGGTAAAACATGGGGCCCAAGCACCCTAAAATGCAAAGTTCTGCAAAAATGTTAAAGGGTTAATTTTTCATTTTTTACTCCTGTAAACTGGTCTAAATGCTGGTGGTTGCCCTTCTTCAATAAGGGCTTGTATTTATTTTAAACTTTATAATTAAATGGTAAAAGTATTAAATTTTATTTGTTTATTTTTCTAATGATTTAATAAATCCTATTGGGCATTTTAATAATTTTAACACAGAATAAGTGCGTAACTTATTTTATTTAGACCATATTACCATTTTATTAAAAATCGTCTTAAACAATACATATTGGTAAGTTATTATAAAAACATATTTTTATTACCAATTCATTAGATAAATATAGAAAACAAATGTATTAGAAATTAAAGTAGGAAGTTTCATTTTGAAAAAATATTTCTTTCAGAATAAATATAACAAAATTTTTACTAGTACATCTAAAACTAGTCCACTCTAATAAACATATGTATGAATTTATCAGTACAGTACATTGAATTTGTAGACATTAAAGAAAAAAAACTTAAACTCTATCTCAAAATATGGCTTACTAAAGTATTCAACAATTGTCTGATAAATTTATTAGATTTTAATTTAATGTTGATTCTTTAACAAGGGTCGGCTTAATCTCCTATTTATTTAAAGATGTGTTATGTATCTTAAAATAGTTATTTCCTACCTAGAAATACCTGACACTGCCTTTAAGAATATCATATTCTCTAATGTCTCTAAAATATCTGGAAATACCTCCTACAAGCGCAAAAATATTATATTACGCCTTTATAATAAGGTATAATAACATTAAAATCTGTTCTGGAAAAGCACAATGTAATATCCACTAAAATGTTCACCTTTTTTCACTAGACTCACATGTAGCGATTAATCAAATTTAGATCTCTTGAAATCATCACTTATTTGTTAACTTCTGTTTTATTATGCCAGCAATGCTGCTGTATATTCCCTTTTAGAAGTATAAAAAGCAAAGTATTAAGGATCTCCAGGCAGACCTTAGAAGCTTCAGATTTTTAATTCTTCATCACCTTTTAATTATTTCCAAAATAATAAAGTATACTTAATTAAGCCAAACAAACGTGTTTTGCTAAACGTCAACAAAATAATTTTAAGGTTAACAGTAACTGTCAAATCGTAATGAAAAACTAGCCTACTTGACGTCAAAAAATACATGCAATTTTCCATTTAAGAAATCGATGCGACTTCCAACCTTTGTCAGTTGTTTCGATAAATCACGTGATTTAGCGATTCGTTAACTAATGAAATGATAAGTGCAAAATCGCACCCCTGATCGCGGGACACCCTGATTATAATAATTTACAATTACACATATTTTGTGTAATTTGTATTATTACCCATGAATTAAAAAGGGTAGAAAAGGTGTAGCTTTATTTAAATCAGAATTAGAAAAGTATTCTCTGATTATTATGCATCAGAAAGAATACATATATTTCTAATAAGTTTCACTAAATACAGAGTACCGTCCCCTGGGGCGAGTTTGGACACACGGGATGAATTCGGACACGTGTGCAATTCCAAGAATTTCTTCAAAGTTTAAAAACGTACGTCGCGCGAAATAGCGAAACGGTCGTTTCAGTCGTAGACATACATCGACAGGGTTTTTATTTACCACGTAAGCTTCTTAAAAGTTTTTTCCTATTTTAAAAAGTGCGAAAAGAACTTTTGTAGCAGAAAAGTTAGTGAGAAAATAAGGATTTTACTTGTGGTAGAATATTGACCTCCTGCTAAAATGTCTACCTAAAAAAACGAATTTATTGTATATTTGAAAAAAAACTCACAGATGGGGCGAATTCGGTACAATGGTGAGAGCTTACAAAAAGAAAATCGGTGGTCTATTTACGAATTATACCAAGAAAAACATGGAAAAGACATTAACGAACATACAAAATAAAAAACACGATAAGAGATGCAGCAGAATACTATAAAATTCCAACGTCTAGTCTCAGTGACAAATTTTGGAAAACCTACAAAAAAACAAGGAGGAAAAACTGCGAAGATGAAGAAGAAAAAGTGATTGCCAAGGAAATTACAAGATTTAGTGAGTGAGGATTTCCCCTGACTCAAGAGATGTTTTTTGATAGTCAAGACGGAAAATAGAATGTTTTAAAGTTAATGTGCCCGGAGTGGAATGCTTTTATTATTTTCTGAGAAAAAACAACATTTTAACTATTGCTTCCAGAAGATTAAAACGTGTAAATCAAATGTCATTAGAGAAATTGTGAAAGTATTTTAGCTACTTATCTGAGACCATGAAAGATGTTCTCAGTTTTAACATCGTAAATTACGACGAGACCAATATAACAGCCGACCCTGAGAAAGCAAAAGTACTTTGTCGTCGTGGATCTAATAGTGTTGAGAGAATTATTGACTCCAGCAAAAGCAGTACATCAGCTATGATGATCAGGAGAATTAGTGCCCCCTGATGTCATATACAAATATATGTCCATCTTTACTCTACTTGGAAAGGAGGGTCGGAAGGTTTCATTTCTAATAGAACAAAATCAGGCTGGTTCGATGGACCATCTTTTGAAGACTGGTTCGAGAAAATTGTTCTATCCTATTTATTAATATTAACTTCCGATAATTTAGCTAGTCATACATCTATTTATATATTGCAATTCTGCCAAAAATATGAAAAATAATTCGTCTTACTCCCACTAAATGCGACCCATTTATTGCAACCCTGGATGTGTCATTTTTTTCTCAAATGAAGAAGTCATGGCGGAAGATCCTTACTGAATTGAAGTTAAAAAATAAAGGTTGCGTGCCGAAAAGCGAATTTCCTACTTTTGAAGCTTTGCATCGAAAATATTGAAAATAAGAAAAACAACATTATATCCGACTTTCGAACATGCAGTATTTTTTTTTAAACAGGAGGCTAAAAATTTAGTTCACCATGATGGCAATTTCTTAACAAAGGTAGCTTGGCTATCACTTGGCCAGGGAACACGTGCCGAAGATCTTCGCCGAAATTCAAATAAAGAAGACGAGGAACTTTATGAATTAGATGAAGATATTGAAGAGGAAATGAAAACGGATAACGATCAAGACGTAAGTACACGCTATGAACCAAACAAGACTATGAATAAAATCTGTGATAATGCTGTACCTGATGTGACAGACCTTAAAAATATAAATGTAGGAACTTTCGTGTTAAATTACCGAGTCCAAAATATTTAAAAAACGGCGGTTTCATAACAATAAACGTTCAAATAATACAATGTTGTAATTAGGGGAGAATTCGGACAGTAAACCGACAAAAAAATATTCAAAAATAAGAAAAAAAACCCACAAAAAGAACCATCAAGGTCCAATTTTTTTCAAAATTTTTGTGATAAAATTACTCACACTATTAGAAAAAAAACCTCAAAAAACGTCCAAATTCACCTCAAATAACGGTAATATGTAGTTTGGGAAACAATACAGCGAAAGAGAAAAGCAACAGGCTGTATTTTATTATAAGCATTATTACAAAATGGGACACTGAAATGCAAAAGTTAGTTTTATTAGCTTATTACAGTATTCTTTTACTTTCTACGAAATGAGCAATATATTTATGCAAAAACCTTTTTTTTTTAATTAAATTACTTCAAAAGTTAATTCAATCAAGTTCATCTATAATTTACCCTCGCAGAAATAACAGAAAATATTACATACTTTAATTTTAAGTATTTTTAAACCTTCAAATCAGCCAGAAATCAATTCAGTTGATATTTGTTAATTTAATCTATCCATTAAAAAATATCTGCAAGCAAATTCCGAATATCTAATTAGTGGAAAAGCAAAAAAGATTTACATGCTAGTGAAATATCATGCATTTATAAAATTTGGCAAACGAGAAAACTAGCAGACGAATAATCTGCTTACTCTAACTTTCCGCCCTGCACTCTGCCATCTGTGTTTAGTGATCGTCGCCGATCGCATAAGTTGTTTCTTAGTAACCTTATCTGATAACTGACGACTTAGTTTTCCTTTAAAGCTACCATCCAAGCGAGAAAACGGACCCTGTTTCTTTTGAGACTGCAATCATTGTTAGTGGGTTAGTAACAAAAAATTGCGGCAAATGTGATTTTCCATATGTTAGCAAAATCACCAAATTAGTGGGCCATATTCAAATATAAACGTATTGTTAATAACATGTTGCGTGATGCCATGCTTTATAACTAAATATAATTAAAAATTACATGAACGCCCCTTGGTGAAGTATTTGACAGTCATGCTGGAAAATTTTTGATACTAAAATCCTAGGTCATTGATTCGTTCATCCTGTCTTTAAATGCAGCCAGGATCTAAGGCAAGTTCTCACCAGTCAGTTTAGCTGAAGCATT
This sequence comes from Kuschelorhynchus macadamiae, assembly GCA_030620095.1. Lineage (NCBI taxonomy): Eukaryota > Metazoa > Arthropoda > Insecta > Coleoptera > Curculionidae > Kuschelorhynchus > Kuschelorhynchus macadamiae. Next base: position 238,049 of record JAUTXW010001843.1, read on the forward strand.
TTGACTGATTCAGTGGTATTTTGTTCATATAGGCTCATATAAAATTTGTTTAACATCTTTTTTAAAATCTTATTTTCAGTTTTTATATTTTTTTCTGCGAAAAAGCCGGAAAAGAAATTTGTTTAACATAAAATCTTATTTTCATTTATATTTTTTCTATTTCTAGAATATATGTTTAATTTAGTTTAATAATTAATTAGTGAAATAATTCCTATTTGGTACACATAATCGTAACTGCACACTGAATCTCTGATGATTTATATAATAAAGAAATAACAATCTTTCTTAAATTGCTCCAGTTTCTGTGTAACAGAAATTAGTCCGGAATTTTAGAATTTCTAAAGGTGAAGTTTTTATGTAAAGCAATACTACATATAGATAATTTGAGGAAACAGTATGTTTTTCCTGGTTAGTTGAATGAAATAAAGACAATCATGTAAGAATTACAAAAAAACATATATATAGAAACTAAAAATAGTACAAAAAAAACTCTGGCATTTTTTGTTAATCACTAGAATCTCTATTTTGTAAAGAACGAATCACACATAACTTGACTGCGACCATCCACCACGAAGTGGATTGTGCATATTTTTTCATTACGCTGCATGGATTGTTCAAGCAAGCAAACTGTATATAATAAAAATAGGCCGTTGCTTAGGAACGAGTTCATTTATTCATTATATATTACATTAATACTGTCTATGAATTCTATTCCGATAATACGTTGGCATTTTTTCAAAATTTTGTATTTTATTCAACGTAGTTAGTCCCTCAAATATATTGTAAATTGTGCGGCATTTATTTTATACTGGTAATAAGATTACTATTTCTTTATTCTACTTCTAGATAATGGATAATATAAAACAAGCCATGATGAATTTTGTTTTTAAAAGAGGCAAGTATTCCCTTCAAACATGTAGATATAGACTTCGAAAAAATCAATGAACTCTCATACATGGATATAAAATTACTTAAATTACAAATTGTACAATCTTTTTACTACTACAAATTTTCAGAAGACATAAGAAAATTCGCTTTAACATTACAATTTTATTCAGATCGAGCATATCAATATGTACGAAAAACCTGTAAAAAAGTTGCTTCCTCAATCGTCTACTATACGAAACTGGTATAGTGTAGTTGATGGAGAACCAGGTTTTACAAGGGAATCATTTACTGCTAGGAAGAGATCAGTATCTAAAAAACCAGTTTTTTGTAACATTGTGATAGATGAAATGAAAAAAAAAGAAGAAATAATTTTCTCTAAGGACAAGTTTTACGGCATCGTAAATTTAAGAAATGGTTTGACTTCACAACATGAGGGGGCTTTAAAGCAACATATGCTCTAGTTTTTATGGCAGTTGCAATAAATGATCACTGAAAAGTTCCGTTAGGGTACTTTGTTAATAAAAACCTTACGGGGAAAGAGAGGGCTAACCTACTGAAAAATTGCTTAGAACTGATGCTTAATCAAAAATGGACACAATCAGTTTTCTAGAGTCGAATTATTTATATTCTGTGATTTCTCCTTGAGAAAAAAATGAAATTTTCTAAATACCTCTATCTCAAAAACCATCGCGATATAGAAATATTACATGTTTAGAATTTATTTCCTGTAAAATGCAGTCATCCAAGAATATTCGTGTTTTACATAGTTTTTCATTCAACAATTTGATATATATATATATATCAAAAGTGGAAAATATATAACGCGGCAAGAACTAGTATACAAAAGAAACCAAGTTCTTTGGGAAGACCGCTAAAGCAATGGAATTTGGCTATCCATAGACACGTGTTTCTGACTTAAGGTCTTCATCAGTACAGTCAACTAGTTGAAAGACGAGTACAACTAGAGCCAAAATGAATAAACAAAACAATACCAAAGTCACCAACAGGATCAAAACCGACATTTGTGATTACCAAGAGAATATCCGAAATCATCGCCAGACTTAATACTCTATTTACCACGGAGCAGCATATAGCCACCGTGGTAAATAGAGTATCAAGTCCGGCAAAGATTTCGGATTTTCTCTTGGGTTGTCGGTTTTGCTCCTGTTGGTGACTCTGGTACTCTTTTGTGTGTTCATTTTGGCGCTAGTTGTACTAGTCTTTCAACTAGTTGACTGTACTGATGAAGACCTTAAGTCAGAAACACGTGTCTATGGTTAGCCAAATTCAATTGCTTTAGCGGTAATCCCAAAGAATACGATATACTAGTTCTTGCCGCGTTATATATTTTCTACTTTTGATTTACTTCTCTTGGGTTATGAGTTTCGCCACAAGTGGCTATATACTGCTCCGTGGTAAATAAAGTATTAAGTCGGGCGAAGATTTCGGATGTTCTCTCGGTAATCACAAATGCCGGTTTTGCTCCTGTTGGTGACTCTGGTATTTTTTCATTTTGGTGCTAGTTGTACTCGTCTTTCAACTAGTTGACTGTACTGATGAAGACCTTAAGTCAAAAACACGTGTTTGTGGTTGACCAAATTCCATAGCTTTAGGGGTCATCCCAAAGAATCCATTTTCTGCTCTCTCTCTCTCTATATATATATATATATATATATATATATATAAAACGTGCTAAATCTAGTGGGGCTGTAGTCAAAGAGAGGGGACCTTAGATTAAAACACTTTGTTGCTTTGCCAAGCTTTCGGCAACTGTTTATTGCCTTCCTCAAGACAGCCTAAAAATTGTTATTATTTTGTATTAACATTTATTTTAAAGAATAGGCTTATTAGGCTTTTTTAGGCTGTCTTGAGGAAGGCAATAAACAGTTGCCGAAAGCTTGGCAAAGCAACAAAGTGTTTTAATCTAAGGTCCCCTCTCTTTGACTACAGCCCCACTAGATTTAGCACGTTTTGTTCTAACTAGTTAGTCACAACTACCCACCCTCTCTCTATATATATATATATATATATATATATATATATATATATATAATTGTGGTGACCGGGATATTTTTTCTTAAATAACCTCTGCTACTTGTTAATTAATTAAATTAAAATGTAAACATAGTTGACAAACAACAGGACGCAACCTTTTGGAGTAAACCTTTTAAAAAAATAAAATTATCTTTCTCTTTCTACAGGGGAATTATCAATATTATTCATAAAACACATGAACAAGCACCATTCATTTTTACTCTCATTGCCACTGAATCCGTCAACTTGTTTCAGCCGCAATGACTAGTCAGAACTCGCATTTAGTTACTGCAGCCAAAATGTTAAACACATAATTTTTTCTCGATATTATGAAACGAAAAAATCGCATGGGATTAAATCTAAACTAATTACCCAATGAAGAAAATGATTAGTCGTGCCGCAAAGACACTGGCCAGTTAGAAATATACTATTTTACAGAAAGCCCACCTTCAAACCACCCAACCGTAAACTGCCTTTGGATTTCAAGATCATAGTGACGTACCCGATTTTTCAGGCTTGTTTTTGGATTTCGGAGAGCAAAATATGGTATCCATATGAAATACCAAAACTAAAATTATTTAGCTAAGAGTCACGCCAATTATTGAATGTCTAAAATTTTCCAGCATGACCGTACATGAAATAAATTTTCTGAAAATATAAATCAGGTGGTAAATTGACTTTAAATCAATTCAGTTTTTTTATTAAAAAATGAAAACAAGCAGTTCGAACGCTATTTATACTTTACTCAGCTAGTTTTTTTAATATATGCTTTGTAAGTTGACACAATGATGGCATCACACTGACGAAAAACAAAACGATTAATGTATATTAATCAACACTTCTAATAATTTTTAAAATATATATATTCATACTTACATCTGGCTGAAGTAACGCCTTAGATTCTAGAACTAATAAATAAAACAGCCAATACAGGGCGAATGGATTAACATAGGATGCCCACTCAGCCTTTTCAAAACTAAAGGTTCGAGGATCCGTTTCTGTTTCGTTATCGCAAAATGATACACGTAGTGCTGTAAGTCCAAAATACCTGAAACAATATAAATGTTAGCAAATACTGTAAATTTATTTAGTGTTTTAACAGCGTAAAGTGAAGATCTCGTGCAATGGTAGGCGAAACGTGAGTAATCCCAATTTGACGAGGTCTAAACTAAGGGTTCATGATTTAATATTTTGCAAAGAAGTCCTACATTTTAAAATTTTGATCATACTAGACGGGATTTGTGTGTGTTTTATAAAAGAAAATAAAAAAAAAAGATTATGCTAATTGGATGTTTTATTACGAGTTAAAGCGTCATTCGTATGGCAATTCTTTATAGGATTTAGAACTATGCACCACAAAAAAATCACTTTAACCCAGTCTCTCAACATTATAAATCAGGCACGTTTGAGAATAAAAAAATTGGTGCTGTTGCAGAAAACAACCATTAGTACTATTTATCTACTGGACTGACAGCTTTGGAGTAATTTCTGTCTCTAACAAAGTAAAATTACTATTAATTATTTATCAAGAATAGGGTCCTCGCATACAATTTATTTTTTACCCAACACAAATAATGTACTACCATTGCTTATGTGAAAACAGCTTTGCCAATTATTTTTGCACAAAAAGATTTCTTTTAAATGTGAAGTCACACCAAAACGTTTTGTAAGTGGTTGTGACGTCACGAAGCATGTTTCCCGGGTCAGCGTCAGAATATTAATCAATACTGCCGTTCCCGTTTGCTTGTGACATTGTTTTACAGTTTTATTCTTTGTGAGTTTGTGTTTGGTATGAATCTTTACTGAAATTATTCTCCAATTTTGTCTAAAAGGAGCATGGCTGACATAGGATTTACAAAAGCCCAATCGGATAATCTACCACATATAGATGCCTTAATGGTAACTGACTTTTTTCAGAAATGGATTATTTACATCAACTCAAATGCAAGGCGTATCACAGTTTGCATGTTAAAAACAAATACTTAAATTTTATTTAAGTTCTTTTGAATTTATTAAGTTTCACCTTAAATTAATAACTAAATCATATTTTAGACTAGCTTATTTATTTTTATTACCTTTTCTAAAAAAAGTATGTTATTACCTATTTAAAATGTGCATTAACACTGGTACGCATTGGCTAACATAACGTACCTTACGACTGCGCAGTAATATATACGTTTATTTGGGCGGAGTATAAGCAAGGTTCATTAGGTTTTCAGTGTGAAGCCTGATAGCTAGGTAGGCTGCCCTACCACTGCAAAGGTTGCGTGTTCTAATACCGGTTCAGGAACTTACAATTTTGTATGTAATTGAGTTTTAAAAATCAATTTGCGTTTTGGTTAGACCTGGTTAGGCCTTTTTTTTGGGTTGATGTAAAAAAGTGGAGCCAGAATTTTTTTTTTACAAAACCTATACTGTTAGGGGGATCCATGCCGCCAGGTACAAACCAGGTTTCTCAATAAAACTATCATTAATAAATAAACAATAAATATCATATTCAATATAAGACAATCTTGTGTGCACGGTGTAGCAATCTTATCGTCCATTGGTCTGTTTGTTAAACACTTTATATTTTAATAAATACATTAAAATGGTCTTCACAAACTCATATATTGCTTTTTGCAGATACATCTTTAGAATCAAGTCGTGCCGCTTTTAGCCAAATTTTATCCTCTGACGGCACATTGATAAATGTTTTTTTTCCGCGTTGATATGGTGGTACTTTTACCGTTAGGTATCATTCAGTATTGGTATACCATTTTCTTTAATAGTTTAGTTTTTCACAATAACACCCACAGCGAATGCACATACTAAATTTAATAACAGTGTAAAACAAACTAACAAGGGCTGCGAAACACATGTATACAATACCGTATATCATCACCGACCTCGTTAAGTAATGCTTCGTGACGTCACGCTCCTTTCAAATGCCCAGATGTTGTTTTGCAAGCGCAGGTTGCGTTCAAACTTTGATCGCGTATAGCATCGGTATAAAAAATTCTACAGGATCCCTATAAATATATTAATTGTAAGAAAGATTTTTATTGGCAACCTCAAGTTGGGATTAATCATCATACTTCAATAATATGTGGATAATTACATAACAAACTCTGTGAACATACAATCTTACCTTGCCCAAGTACTATTTTTATCCAACAGTTCTTGAGACCACTGAAATTGGTAGGCATACAGAGCAGACATATGTCCAAATACAAAGGGCAATAGACAGCACATCAAGATGGCAAAACCTCGGCGAAGTTGCTTGTAGCACGCCCACCAGGTCGCAACAGACAAGAATATTAAAAAATACAATCCTCCAACGACTGACGGCCTTAGTACCGCTGCTAAACAGAGAGTTATGAGGACCCCATAACGACCTAAAACAAAATAAAATAGATATTCTGAAAATTATTTTAAAATGATCAGTAGTCATTGGATGACTCATCACTTAAACATAAACTGAAGTAAATATATAGGGAACATTGTGAGAGATAACATTCTTACCTACTCCTACAATAAATGATAGATACTTCTTTCTATTTTTAACTTCTTCATCTCTTCTCTCACTTTCCGTACGATTGTCTCCTTCGGAAGCTTCTGGGTTCGGTGCAGTTAATTTCTTAAATATAATGAAGAAAACGATAGATGTAGCTAGCATAATAGGTTCGGGTGAGATCCAAGTGAAGGCATCATTAACAGATATGTGATTCAGTCTTACAAAACCTACGTGACGTAGAAGTTTCTCTAAAAATTCACAGTCCTGGAAAAAGTAGATAAGGGTTAAAACTGTATTATACTTGCAAAGAAATATATACGTAAAGGAATTTTTTCTTTTAACTTTTGAAGTAGTAAGGATAGTTTTACAGACAGTTCAGGTAATATGGTTTTTCTAATTTCGTTAGAAAAAAACAATATTATTTCAGTGAATTCTCACTATTACACACACTACTATTCGCTACCTTAAAGAGAAGTGTCCTAATTTTATTGAGTCCAGCTGTGTTGCCTCACAACACTCCTAATTTAAACCATGTAGATTACACAACTTGGAGGCGCTTGGAAGCTATAGTCCATGAAAATATTATCAGAAATACCCAGGGATTAAAAAACCGAATTTTGTATTGCAGTTTCATCAGGAAACAATTAATAACGCCCTAAGACAATGGCGGAGAATATTATAAGATGGAATCAACAAAGAAGGTGTTCATATTCACAATGAGTTCTTATGGATAATATTTTTGTTATGTTTAATTAATTTCATCTCTATCCACCTAAAATTAGACATATGCTTTTTCAATATTTAGATTACTAAATGTTAAGATGTTTAACACGTCAATTTTTAAATTTAAAGTTGTAGCATTCTACTTAAAATGAAAAATAGTTCCGCAATTGCTTACTTTCTGGTTAGAGTAAACTAATAGACACATTTTAATTGAAAACCGCTGATTTCTGCAACGACATAAAATGCATAATTTTATAAACTTACCTCTAGATCTGCCCCTGTTTATTTTTTGTAGTGCATAATGACAGTGGCCGTTTAAGAATTTATGGCTATATATTATATCGAACATGATTAAAATCGATCAAAAAACATAAGTTACGAAGGGCGAAAAAAAGTTATAATTTAATTTTTCCATAAGCGTACATCAAATATAATCCAAACCTTTTAATTATTATATATAAGAGCGAAATGCCGCAGTTCACATTTCCAATACATTATTTCATTAAACTTTAATTAAGTAAACATAACAGCATGTAATATCCCAATAATACTTTTATCAAATCTAGTTAGCAACACTACTCGCTATCGGAAAATTACTTTTTTGATTATTTCTTCATATATATATATATATATATATATATATATATATATATATATATATATATATATATATATATATATATATATATATATATATATATATATATATATATATATATATATATATATATATATATATATATATATTGTTAATTTATTTTATTTAGCGTCTTCATAAAATTATATTTAAGGAGTCTAATGTGGCTATATTTATTCGTTTAAGCTATCAAAAAGGAGTTTAATAGTGGATTTATAATACTCAATCTTTATTCTGGTTAAATTACAAATATCCATTTTCAGTTAGATATTTAGTTTCAGAAATATATGTATAACTACATTCAACTAAATAAATAAAAAATATTTTCTATTACTAACAGTACATCCAGGTTATTTATAATGAATGGAAATTGCAGATTTTTACAGATAAGCCGATTTACATACCAATAAAATTTTATCACAAAAGGATTGATTTTAGGATATTAATAATAAATCTAGGTTATTATCTCAATCCTGAAGTGTCAACAAATGTATTAATAGAAAGTACCAATAAATATATTAATTGTCATCGTGAAGTTGAAAACAAATTTAGTCTTATTAGAGACATAGGCCTTGTTGTGTAATGATACATTTTTGAAAATCTTTGTTCAGGATAGTCAGTAATGAATGCGCCAAAAGCAATCCTAGATTAAACTCGTCAAAATAATGATATTGAGCCAAATATGCCTTAGTAAAATGTCGCGCATTAATGAGATATAGGCTGTTAAATTTTAAATTTCGAAACTGTTACTTTTCTCTAGCTCAAGCTGTGTTGAGATATCGACATAAAAACTGGTAATTGGTAGTTTTCGGGGATGGGGAATACGACTAAATACTATTTTAGTGTAATATGTAGAGGGTGCGTGTTACACCCTATACACTCGCTATTTCATGCAAAAACTTTCTTGTTAGTAAAAGGTATACTACATTGTATTCGATTAAACAAACCGTTTTCAAAATATTTGTATTTTAATATTTTATTGCAAGTCAAATCGCGGGCTCAAAAACAGTTAAGAAGGGAGTAGGCTATGGTTAAGAAGTTAACGTAATCATGAATACTTGACATACACTAATGTTGACATTCATTAGTTTGAATAAAAGGTATTTTAACGTTAATTTAAATCGTCATAAAAAATAACTTCTAGTAATTAATATGCCTAGGCATAATAAATATTCCAATAGTGAATTGAGAGATATGATTTGTATTTATGCTCAAGTAAAGTTTAACAGTCGTGCGGCAGCAAGACGCTACCAACAACAATATCCAAATAGAAGGCAACCAGATCGACACATTCATCATAGATTATACGGTCGACTAGGCAAAACAGGGTCTTTTCGTCCTCTGAATCATGTTGGACGTCCTAAAGCTATAGCTGTAGAACAAGAAGAAGAGGTTTTAGTGCGAGATGGACATCGGTTTTACAAGTTCTACACTTTGAAAAACTATACCCATATTATTTCAATCCCTAATACCAACCGATTTACCACCTAGGCTTCAGTTTTGTCAATTTCTGCTTCATCATCACAATCAGGATACAACGTTTATCATATATAATACCACAAGAGAGAAAATTTTCCGATTGTTTATAAAAGTTTGTTGCTTGGTAATTTCGCGAATGACATTTTTGTAACATTTGAAAAATGCAATGAGCGAAATTACCAAAAAGCAACTAACTTGAATATACAGAAGGAAAATTTTACCTTCGACGTGACAATTTCATGAGAACAATGTCTTACCATATATAATATCAAATAAAACATTGAAATCAAAAGAAATAACTGTCAAAAGCGCGACTTTTTATTTGTTTGTATTGTAATAAATGGGGCAATTAAATTGGTAACCACGGATATTTGACCTAGGTGACACTTGTCAAAATGACAAGATCAATTTTTTACTTTAACCCAACAAACTTTTGTCGCTGAAAAATCATCTTGTTGATTTTGTCCAGGTAGGGAGAATTTTGTCCAGGTATGAGATATGGCAGTACAAAACCGGCCGTTGCTATGTCATTTTGCCATTGTAAAACAATAGAGTACAATAGTCGCTGAAAAACCATCTTGTTGATTTTGTCCAGGTAGGGAGAATTTTGTCCAGGTATGAATGAAGCAGTAGAAAATAGGCCGTTGCTATGTGATTTTGCCATTGTAAAACAATAGAATCGAATAGTCAATAGAATCATTTTCACGGACGAGGCGACCTTCACCGGACGAGGTGTATTTAATTGGAGCAATAACCATGTGGGAACTGGAAAATCCACACTTAACCAAATAAGGGCATTTTCAGCAGGAATTTTCTATAAATATTTGTTGTCGCATAATTGCTGATTTTGTTATTGGACCTTTTGAGTTGCCCGCAAGGCTTAATAGTAACCAGTACTTGCAGTTTCTAAAAAATTATGTGCCGAATCTACTCGATGATGTTTCTTTAAATTTACGACAAGACATGTGCTATATGTACGATGGTGCTCCAGCGCATTATCCAGTTCCGGTTCGCAATTTTTTAGAATAATGGTTGCCTCACAGATGATTTGGTGGTGGCAGTGAATTTCCATTATTTTTTCATGATAAATTCATTATTCATGATTAAAGTATGTTATTTCAGCTTTAGTGTCTATTTATTTTACTTCCCTCGTAAAAGAGAAGTAATTGTAATTGTGAAAAAACCACTCTTCGCCATTTTTTCAGATCTTCACGTTTCAGGGTGCCTTGACGATAACGAAAAACATGTTTTCTCAATTCCGTCGGTCTGTCTGTTCGCGGCGTAGCTAAAAAACTACTTATCCGATTGAATTAGCTTGAGCAATAGAAAAATAATAATTTCGAAATTTAAACTTTAACACCGTGTATCTCAATAATGAGCGACATTTCACTAGAGCATATTTGGCTCAATATCATTATTTTGACGAGTTTAATCTAGGATTGTTTTGTGGCTCATTCATTACCGACTGTATATCTTAGAATTATAATAATCACGAAACAAAGACCTGGTTTATTGATTAAAAATTTTTTTTATAAAACTAAACTATCACTCTATAAATAAAAGTGTTAAAGGGGAATAATGAACACTCAATCTCCTCCTAAAATATATTTGTGGAGAAAACTGATACCTCATTGCTCTGCCCTCACCTGAATCAGGTAATAATATAAACCGTAAAATTATAAAAATATATAGATACCTAAATTTAGCAAATTTATAAATGATAACTTAAATAAATAAAAATTTAAAGTGAGATCAAAAATACTATACCACTTATTACACTACTTGGCTTGAGCTAGACGTAAATTTTAGAATATAGAATAGAGAATAGGTTTATCGTTTTTTATTTTTTTATAAATGCCCATTTAGGATTCTTTTAATACTTTTAATATTAGTATTTATACTTTGACAACTGATGTTTTATCTACTAGATATTTTTTAGAGCTAAATTTACACAGGTATATAAAATACATGTGAATGGAATTACCTTTAAAAAATTAGCATATGGTGGCATCGCAAACAGAGCGATTTGGAAGCCCAGTTGTCCCAGTGTTGTTAGAGTTGCGACCACGATTAATATTTTTAAATAAATACCAGAATGGCCATTCATTGTGCTCTCCGTCGGTACTGGTACAAATGGTGTGTAGCATAGTAGCAGGAGGTAGATGGACGACAGGACTGAAGGTCTGAAAATTATACCTAAAAATAAAATAATAAGTTAGGACGAAAGCTTTCACGACTGTGGTCAATTAAGAAACAATGGTTGTGTCAAAATGAAATCACATTTCGCTTTCCATTGCACGAGGCATCTTCAGGATCTTTACTTCACGAGATTGGAATACTGAATGAGCTCGGAAAGAACTAGGTGCTGCTATTTATAGTTGACCTGTGTTCACAGAACCGTGACCCGGTGTAACGATCGGTTTTCACGTATGATGTAGACTCAAGACCGAATCTCTAATAAAATTTATAAGAATCCTAACAACTGTAATAGAGATACGGGCTTTAGTCTACATCTTACGTGGAGACAGATCGTTACATCGGGTCACAGTTCGGTGGACACAGGTCGACAATAAATAACCGACCTATGTCTCTACGAGTTCACTCAGTGTTCAAAGTCAAAAGTCAAAGTCAAAAAAAGCTTTATTTTCTAAATACAAAATCATTGACAAAGCTAAGCAAACAAAGATAAATCAGAATAAAAACATAAAAAGGTATGAGCTTCCTTGCCCTATTTATAGAACACAGTATTTACAAAATTGAACTAAAAACTAGAAAATTATAATAAAACATTTTTTGATTATAATAAAATGCTTAAAAGTTAATGTATTATAAAAACACGCGCTGTAAAAAAAAACAATAATGGAATTGAGACAAACAAAACATTCAAATTAAAAAGTAAGCAAACACATGAAATATAAATATATATATATGCTAGACAAAACAATATTTAATAAAATAAAAAGAAAGTAAAGTTAAAATATGTCTGTAAAATATTCGTCAATTGTATAATAGGCCTTCCCAATTAAAAGTTTTTTAATATCCTTTCTAAATTTTCTCTTACAAGAAATTTTCCTTAAATTAGCAGGAAGTTTATTAAACATTTTTCTTCCATTGAAAATCAAGGATTTTTTTATTAAGTTTGATGAAGGGATAGGTAATCTAGTTACATGGGTATTTCTTGTGGAATATGCAGTTTCAGATTGGACTTCTGAACTGAATCTCTCCCTAACCAAACACACCGTTTCAAGAATAAAGAAACTAGGGTCAATATTTTCAAGGACTTAAACAAAGGCCTGCAGGAATCTCGGGTCCCAGCTTTAGAGAGTAGAATGTAGAGTTTAGCAGATAGTTAGGGCAGCTTCCCAGAAACACAATCCATAGCGCAAATGGGACTCAATCAAGGCATGATATACACTCTTTGCTACTAATATATCTAACTCCCGCGAAACAATTTTAAGCGCATAGCAACCTTTTGCGATTTTGGAGTTCACATTTAAAATATGTTTTTCAAATTTGAGCTTATTATCAACAAAAAATTTCTTAAAGTATGCAAGGACCGCATATTTTGGGCAGACACCTTTAGACCCCGATGTAAACCAACATTTCCTTTTACGGTTTTTAACCATTCTGAGTGGAAACGCTTCATTAAACACATTACAAACTAAACGGTAAAATTGTTCAAGAGGATTTTTAGAATTTAATATACTATTCTATTGCGGTTAACTGGGAAAACCTATCATAATTTCGCTTAGTAAAAAGCCGTTTTAGCTGTTTCTTATTACTGTGCTTAGATTTTGTGGTAATCCCAAATTCACAGAATACAGCTTCGTGGTCTGAAAGACCAGCAATCATCACAGAACAAGTAACAGCATCGTTTTGCATGTTGGAGCACATGTAGTCAATCAATGTAGCAGAATATTTTGTCATTCGAGTATATTCAGCAACATACATATTTAAATTTAAAAATTTAAAAAACATTTGCATACCTAAATTAGATTTATCTACATAATTAATATTTAAGTCACCAGCTAAAACAACATTCATTTGTGAAGGAAGTTCAGTTAAAAGACACTCTAACCTAGTTATAAACAGAGACAGTTCTGTATTTGGTGGTCTATACATGCAAACAATAAACAGTTTTAATCCGAGAGTGAACAATGCAAAATTCGAATTCTTTCTCGATCAACATCGCATCTACTTATTATAATTCAAAAACGAACATTGCGAAAAATTATTTTGTATAAAAATGGCTGTTCCACCATGTACAGAAATTAGTATTGAATATTTAGAAACCAACTTATAGTTTAGTTTATATAGGCCAATACATTCATTTTCATGTAACCAGTGCTTGTAATAAGCAAAATATCTGGGCTATTAGCATTTTCTAAAAATAATGACAATTCGTTAATTTTGTTTCTAATGCATTGAATATTTAAAAGCATACATGTAAAACTAAATGTATTGTTTATTCTAAAAAAGCATTATTGTCCACTATATTTGGTTCATTTGCATTTTTATTTTTAATTTCAGCAGGGACCAAGTTGTCAATTTCTGAATTTAAACAAAAAATGTGCTTAGATAAGAATTTGCAAATAAGTTTTTTACTGCTGTATGATGGATCGCCGAATGTTGATCTTTCATGAACATGTATAAAACTATCAAAAGACAGGAATACCGATTTATTACTATCCTTAAGCACACAATCATGAATAGCGGCATTAATATCATAAATAAGATTATTTAAAACCCTACGTTCATAAGCAAATGGAGAAACAATTATAACTAAATTTGTATTTTCTGACACTGTCAGCAACTTTTTTATTTCATTGTCGGTAATAGCAATTCCTTTAAGGGCATTTTCACAGCCTACAAACATAATAAAGTAATCATTTTTGTTCATTTTTGCACTATAATCTAAGGATTGTGACACTAAATCGCTAAATAAAATGTTTCTCTTATACATTAATATCATATTTTTTGTTAGTGTAATTTTTTAAGAGATTAGCGCAACCTTTTATACTACACTGGTCACCAAGAACTACAAGTTGGGGTTTATGTACCCACTTCTGTTTGCCTGAACAACCATCCTGTTTATTGAAGTCCTTTTCCTTATCTTGTTCTTTAGAATTTAATTCCTCTCTCAGTTGAAACAGTTCCCTGGTGTATATGTTATTATCCATTTCTAACGTTCGGATAGTGTTTACCATGTCCCCATTCAATTTAGTGAGGTCGTCCAATTGCTGCTTTAAAGAATTATAGTCTATATATAATACTTTAATTTCATTTTTTAGGCTTTTATTGCCTTCCCGAAAACTTATTATCTCTTTATTTAGAATAGCAATTTGGTCAGTTTTCTTCTTTATTTCTGTAACAAGTTGGTGTTCTGTCTCGGCGGCATCATCAGTAAATGACTGGCTACGTATTCGCTCCCTATCCAAGTGAGAATTTTTATGTTTAATTTCCATTCTCAATCTATCAATTTTTGCTTTTAAACCAACAACTTCTGATTTATGCTGTTCTTTGAGCTCTTCTATTTGGTTTTCAAATCCTAAAGATAATTCTTTATTTTTAGAGTACAACAAATCAATATCTTTCTCATGTTGCTTAAATTTGTCACTACATTTTTTTTAGCATAAAATTTTATGGCGCTCCAATAGCTCAAAGGACAACCTTTCACTGCAACTTTTGTGAAAAACGTTGAAAAACGATATGCAGAAATAATTTCTAGTCTTCTTTACTTTATTAGGACAGCACTTAAATAATGTATCCGAATCAGCCATTTATCACAGAAATACGAATCGCAGACGTCACAAAATTAAGCACATCTCGTGAAGTAAAGATCCGTGAGGATGGCTCGTGCAATCGAAGACAAAACGTCGAAAAGTGATTCCATTTTGACACGGTTTAATCTCAAGAACCCTGATTTCTTAAAATAATAACTTATTATCTAAAAAGTTTGTATTTTTGTTTTTCTAACTTATAAAAAGTAAAATAGTACATTTAAGTAGTAGTGGCATAAGGGAACAGGGTTTGTGAAACAATTATTGAGCAACTAAAAAACGGCAAATATTACTCAATAATAGTTGACTCTACCCCAGATGTATCACATATGGATCAGCTGACGTTATTGTTTCAAGGGAAACGTACATGAAAGACTCCTTTGCTTCTTGCCAATTCATAGCCATACAGGAAATTCACTTTTTAATGAAGTAAAATCTTTATTAGAAGCCAAGCTATTATCACTATCAGACTGTAGATGACAAACCTACGATAATGCCAGTAATATGTCGGGAAAATAAAAAGGACTGCAAGCAGAAATAAAAAAAGTAAATCCTTTAGCGATATACGTGCCATGTGCTGCACATTCTTTAAACCTTGTGGGAGAATGCAGCGTTAGTGAAAGCTTAAAAGCTACTAACTATTTCGGCTTTTTGTAAAAATTATATGCCTTTTTTGCCGCATCGACACACAGATGGGATGTTTTAAAAACTAAAATTACTTCCTCAGAAACACAAAATAAGGCGATTGTAGTCAATCACTTTCAAAAACCACGTGGAGCTGTCGAGAAGATGCTTGTAAAGCTCTCTATTTAGGATATAATCAGATATACGAAACATTAACGGAACTAAGTAACAAAGAAGAAAAAAAAGAAACTATATTAGAAGCACAATCCTTAAGAAAAAAGATGTGCAAATTAGAAACTGCTTTTATGAGTTTTTTGGCACACCATACTGGAAAAGTTTGATGGGACTAGCAAGTTTCTCCAAAACCCAGGGGTTAGATATCGTTACGGGAAGTAGTTTGCTAGATATTTACCATAGTTACAATGTGTCAACAACTATCAATCCTTGACAGTTATCTGCTTGGCAAAGTTACCAGCCCATTCATAATTTGGCCCTAAAATAAATATTTTTAATTAATACCTATGGTGTTTTAGCTCTGCAAATAAATAGAAAATTACATTTTTACATGTTTATTAATCCTCTTGGTCAGGTTTTGAGTGGCTTTTGTTAAAATAGCTCCGGGCCCCAAGAGATCTTAATCCGACACTGCTTACTTGTTTGCAACAGTAAAAGTAAAGGTAAGTACGCCTATGAATATATGAGTCTGTTTAGTTTAATAGACACATTTTTTAAATTATTGTAAATTTAAAATTAATTATTAAATTAAAAGCATACTTTTTAAACTAAATTGCGGGAAAAACATTTTATGCAACTTGTGAGTAAAAATGGGTTTTTTCACATTCGTTAGGATTTTTCGCGCATAGCTTCACTCATCATGAAACTTCCGAACTCAAATCAGAAAACCGTTCTTGACACACTTGTTACATAAATAACTATTAATTTAATTTGAGATATCTCTCTGTTCAGATCTGTTCTGACGCTGATGGACAAGGAGAACTGTCTGGTTACCAGTACAAAAGGAGAAGGCAGGAAAAGGAGGCTCAAATGCACAAACAAGCTGGTGTTTTAAAAAAATATTTACAGGGTAGGTTTGCTACTGCTAGTACCAAAAAAAAAATGACGACTCCGCGGATCCACCATCAGCTTCGGTTTCACAGAATACAGAGTAGTCAGAGAGTGATGATGATCAACAAATGGACGATATTCTTAAACCAAGGGAAATTGACACCACTCCGCTAAGATTAAAGTTCCAACCTGACACTTATGGAAGGCGCTCTACAAACTTTAAACACAAATCCCGCATTGTGGCCAGCAATTTTAGGAGATGCTAAAAGCAAGGTCCAACTAAACCATTTTACAATTATAAATTTCCTTCTGATGACACTGGCCGAAACTTTAGCGCAAATTACTATGAAAAATATTAATAGAGAGTAAGTTATTAGAGACTGACTAGTGTATTCGATTTAAGAAAAAGTGTATACTGCTCTTGCTGCAAAAAATTCGGCTGTATTATCAGTTCGCTTTCTAAACAGGGTTTTAAAAGTTGGAAACACCTAAAAGGCCATGAAATTTCTGTCAGAACTAATTTAAATGGTAAACTATAGATGCGGTTGCCCAAAAAAATATTAATGCTGAAACAAACAATTAGGTCCAGGTGCCTTAAGGAATTGTAGCAACCATTAAAATGCTTGGTTAAAAGTTGTATTGCTTTTAAAGGTACAAACGATAAGTTGTTTGAGCATAATAACCGCAACTTTTTTAAACATAAACCCGTGCTCAAAAAAGAGGAGACTAAAGCTCACTACCTCGGGATAAATATACAAAACGAAATAATAGACATTCTGTATCAAAGTGTAAAAGTCCATATAATTAATGAAATAAAAAAAGCTAAATAGTATTCCATAATTTTAGATTCCATTTCTGACATTAGTAAGGTAAAGCAAATGATTCTTGTAATCAGATATGTTTGAATCAATAAATCTGATTCCAATGAGGTTGAAATAAAAAATAATTAATGCTTTCTGGGCTTTCCTCCAGTTGAAAGATCCAGAGAAAAACAACTGTTTGAAATAATAATTAAAAAACTTAATGATATGGGTTTAAATTTGAAAGATATTTGAGGACAGGGATATGGCAACGAGTACAATCTAGAATAAAAAAATTTAAATTCGCGAGCATTCTACGTTCCCTGCAGTAGCACTCAATCTAATGGTTAATGATCTGGCAAAAGCATCCTTGGAAGCCGCTACTTTCTTCAATATGATCCAAAAAATATATTTATTTTTTTCGGCATCCACTTTTCGATGGATAATACTTAAACTTAAAACATGTTAAAGGATTAACTTTTAAACCATTGAGTGATACTAGATAGAAGAGTAGGATAGAAGCTTCTGGTTTATTAAATTGTTTCTTTGATCGGATAAATCCTTCAGCGAAATTACTGTTGATGCTAGAGAACTGGTTGACAAAACTGACGTCGGGGCTAATTTTGAAACAACACTATCAGGACACCGCCTAAGAAGAAAAAACAAACAACTTCTCAAACCAAGCATGAGATGAACCAATCGAAGATCCTAAAGAAAAATATAAGATCGATCACCACAACGCCTTTTTCATTTCCTTTATAATATATCCGATTTAAAAACCAAGTCTAAAGAAGCACTACTGCAAGGATTTGGAAAGTATTTTAACTGATGGTGATTCTGTTGATATAAATGTGGTAATATTAACAGAGGAAATTTCTACAGTATCCGCGCTTTTGAGCAAACAAGAAACCCCCAACCAATGTACTAAAGTTAATAACTATGTTAAATTTTGCCCCTAACCTTAGTATTGCTATAAGAATATTGCTAACTATACCAGTAACGGTAGCAGGTGGAGAAAGAAGTTTCTCTAAAGAACTTTTTACGTTTCACTTCCACGCAAAATCATCTTAATCGCTTGGCTGTTTTAGCGAGTGAAATTTGCGATCAATAGAATTAAAAGAGGCAATAAAAAAGTTTGCAGAACTAAAAGTGAGAATGTTTTTTTTCATTTTAGCAGTAGTAGTTTATATTACTCTTGTTTATTTTTTATAGAATAATAAGTTTTTTGTTTGTGCAATACATTTTCCTGATATAATTAATTTTCTACCAGTTTACTGTTAATATTAAGTTTCATAATTTTCCTAAATATGCGATTTTGTTTTAATTTAAAACTCACTGAATCTTATTTTAGATAATATATATATTATAAATTTAAGAGGCGGCAATTTGCCTTTTTGTCCGGGGCGGCAAAAACGCTAGAGCTGGCGCTAGCGAGGTTCCTGGGGCCTCGGTGTTATGGATCTACGAAGCAACAACCCTCCCCCAGGCAGAAGAGAGAACAATCACTTTCCGAATCTAAATCTTGCAATGCAATCCGGATGCGCAAATTTGTATCGATTAAATACACTCACAATTTCAACCATTGGAACTTATATTATAAATAAATAATTTATAACTCAAGAAAAAGTAAAATCACCACGCAAAATGATGAGTTAGCAACTGCTAATAATTCGTTATCAATTTTACCCAGATCACCGCACCTTTATGCGTGTAGCAGTAACAGTAGATACACTGAAAATCATATTTTTTATTGTCAGTCAAGTGCACTGATCAGTAAAATCAATCCTGTCAGTTGAAAGAGAGAAAGAAGAAATGAGTTTTTGTAACGCACTATGATGAACTCCATTGGACGTTAATATGGTCATTACAAACAAAGATTATATATATATATATATATATATATATATATATATATATATATATATATATATATATATATATATATATATATATATATATATATATATATATATATATATATATATATATATATATATATATATATATATATATATATAAAATATCAATAAACAATAATTTGCTACGGTGCTTGGCTGAAACCCCATTTGAAAGAAAATGTGTTATGTATCCCTTGAGCAAGCGAATTATATTTTGAAATGGTTAAGTGCTACATTAAAAACAATTTTTTGGGCATTACTTATTTAAGGGTTAATTAACAATTAGCAATTTAAAAAGCACAATAAGTTAAAAGTTTAAACTTTTTTTACGACATTTAATAATTATAATAAAAACTGTTGAATTCTGCGTTATGGCATTCGCGGTTTTCTTTCCGGTATTAACCACTAGGGGATAAAATGGTGAGGGTTCTTTAAATTAATAAAGGGACCTGAAAGAAATCTCAAATAACTTTTATTTTAATAAAACTCTCTTGTCAACAACTTTTTATTATTTTCTTTATTACCTTTAAGTTATACAGTATTTTTGAATTTCATCTGGAAAAAGTGTCCATAAAAGTAAATAAGTCACCTTTTTAGGTTGAGACAGGCAAAATGTATTGCAAGTCAATGAAACGATCAAAACTGCCTCTTTACGAATTGTCCGGGTACCTTTAAAAATAGTAGTGCCTTCAAAAATACTTAAATTCCGGAGTCATTGGTAATGAATATGCCGGATCCGCACCAATTAGTGTGAAACAAGATCTGACATAATTTATTCAGGGTACAACCAGGAGTTTGTTTTTGGCATAATATTATTTCAAACAGAATTTCACTTTTTTATGGCTGTAAAAATGAATAATTTTTGAAAATTAGAAGCTCTATATTGTGGAATTGTAAAAAAAAGTAGACAAGTTCTTAAACGAAATGTATTTAGGTCTATTAGTCCTAGTATCAATCAGTTTTAAAGTAAAGATGCATTCCTTTCCTTTTCACTGCAAAACTATTTTTAAGGGTGTGGATATACGCCTCTGTTTATATACTAAATGGCTTGCGGCCGACGACAGGGAAGCGAAATAACTTCGATTTGATTTAGGGCGGTATAAACTGCCATTAGGGAAAGTGATATTAAGGTAATGCATTTTTTTTCTGGTTCTGTAATAGAGTAACCCGAACCGTTAATGGACGACAGTTAGGAAAATCATATTTTCTTCACATAAATACAGGGTGTTACTACTGATAGAAATGTTATTAACGTATATTTCTACTTTTAAAGCTTTAAATAGATATATCCAAAGTCAATCAAAATAATAATTATATAACTAACCTAGCAGAATCTAAAACTACAAAACACTAATAAAATAGAAACAATAATTAAACCAACGAAACTCTTAATAATCCCCTCTAAACAGGTAATCATAAAAAAATATTATACAGGAAGATAATTTTACTCCCCTCAATGTTCCTTACGAATCCTTACCTCAAAACACATTTCTTTAATGGGCGCTACTGGCCCACAATTTATAGTTTTTTAAAATATTCTTTTATTTGGCGGTGGAAACCTACCGTTAGTTTAACTTGAACAGACATTGTAGCGCTGCGTTATAGTTTGTGTGTGTGTGTGTTTTTTTTTTTAATTCGAAGTTTTGAAATTTCCTCTAATGTTTAGAGAGAAAAATCCATCCAAAGTAATATGTTGCGTACCAAACTGTGACTATACATTTAGCAGTCGGTGCCTCTTTTCAAATCCAAATGATCACGGTAATCAGTGGCGGACTAAGAAAGGTCTTTACAATATTTCAATTGCCCCCCCCCTAGTCCGCCCCTGCTGGTAATAACGTTATTATAAAGTAATAACTTTAAAGAAATTAATAGCCTCATCTCATTCTCAATTTTGGTGATATTTATAAAAAACTTCAAGTTTATACCAGATATTTTCCTGAGGACCAGATTATCCAAGGATGTATATATATATATATATATATATATATATATATATATATATATATATATATATATATATATATATATATATATATAAACAAAAAGCCTCTATAGGCAAGGCTGTGAATCCTTTTGAGTCTTCTGGAATGTAGCCGTATAACCCGGACGTTTTTAATGAAGAACATTTTGCACCTTCTTAAGTGACTGAAAGGCCACTGTCACAGAATTAATTGAATTCGGATTCTGACAAAGAGAATAACAATCTAATTTAGGATCTACAAAAACGTTGCGTTCTTCCGCTCAACCTCAACCAAATTTTCCTTGACCTGTATCGCGACATGCCCACCAAATACAGTTTTCTACTTCTCATAAAAGAAAAGGCAATGCACTCAATTTATCATCATCGAATAAACTAAACCACTGCCTAAAGCTAACAGGTTAAAAGAAACGGCAATTTTAACATTCTCCGTATACAACAGAACTAGATCAGCAAATGGCAACTAAGGGAAAAATAGTCAAAAGGAATCTTGCAAAGACGGCAGACAAGACCAAGAACATCAAGAAATCGACCAAAGAAGTCCGGTACCCAAGATGCAACGAATTGTACAAACTCATCATATTCTGATCGAATTTAATGTCATAGGTGCAGCCAATTACTGAAGAACTGAAGACTGAACGGTATATTCAGGACAATTTTCTTTTGAAATTTGCGATGTCGAAACCGATTATTCTTCGATTTAATAATTGTGCGTACTCTTAGACAACATAATGCGGACTCTTGCTTGGCAAATGGTTAAGAGTACGCATTTGTGGTATTTTTGTTTTTATTTTTTTCTTTCTGCATTTTTCATAAATTTTACGTTTAAGTTAATATCTACTTGTAGCAATTAGCAATAAAATATTTACGTTCCTTTACCGTTATCATTTTTGTCAAGTTTTTCCCACTAAATGCATCTCTTACCCGCCGATACACTAATAATAAAAATTTGATGTACACACAGTTTCAAAATGTATGTCATGGGATAAAGTTAATAATAACTGTTAAAAGAAAACGTATGATTAACGAGCGCGAGGTTCTGATGAAGCAACTGCTTGACGGGAGAAGTAGATGGCAACGTGGCTAGCTCAGTGAAAAATTTAGTTTTGAGCACTCAACAGCGGCAGAGTTAACTTGCTGAATTTTAAATTAACTAGAAGAATAAACTATAAGGTCCAAGAAAAATGAATATATATATATATATATATATATATATATATATATATATATATATATATATATATATATATATATATATATATATATATATATATATGTATATATATATATATATATATATATATATATATATATATATATATATACATATATATATATATATATATATATATATATATATATATATACATATATATACAAAATATACAAAATATACAAAATCGAAAACTACATGCTAAGTGCAACACTTAGCGCCATCTATGAGTCTGCAGCCGGAAACCACCGTAGCCCCAATTATTTCAGATCTCCCTGGGTACAAGCCTGCCTGATGAGGGTTGAGGCCCAGAAATCATGATCGCAGGAGGGTACCCTGTGACATAATCGAAAGCAATTCTTCTTGTAGGCCGTTTTGCACCTGCAGAAACTGTACATTTTTGCTATTCTACATATATCTTTTCCGGCCAAGAACTTTTGTATAATAATAATTTATATATATATATATATATATATATATATATATATATATATATATATGTATATATAATATATTCATTGTAACGAATATTGAAATTGTTGGTGAAATAAGTGGTGTTTTCATATATTTTTGAATTTTTAAATGTTTTCAGTCAATTAAAAAAAATCTACTGGTATTTTTCTTAATATCCTGTTGATTTGTGTGAAAGAATCTACTGCAAAGCTAGAAATCGATCTGGCAACCCTATCAGCAGGATTAACGAGACACATGGTCAAAGTAAATTAATTTAAACATAGATAAGATTTACAAAAATTAACACGCACTGACAGATACTATTGGACAAAATACCTTTTAGAAGACGAGATGAAAAGGTAATTACAATTTTATTACAGGTTTATTTTGAATATTGAACCCTCTTGTATCTGAGCAGATAGAAAGTTTATAAATCTAGGAGTGCCCCTAAACCCCTGTTGTTGGTCCTCGCTCGCTTTTGTACTGGTAACAACCAACTAATATCAACGGTGACTAAAAAAAAGCTATGCCTTTTGTATTATGTATGTCGGTTCTGTTGGTTTGTTAATGTGTCTCGACATTTGCCAATAGCCAACTCAGCCACATCTCAGCGAATTGCTCAAGACATACCCCTCCCCTTAGTGACGCCCCTGTATAAACAATATTATTCAATATATGAATAACGAAAAATCAAGTGCTAAATACCACCGTATTTATGTCCGACTTTAAGAGAATCTGGAGCTACTGAAACAATATTAGACAGGCAGGCAATCTCAATACGCCGGCGCCGTTTTAATAAAGGCTCTGCATCTAAACATTGAAAGTAAAAATAAATTTTGCCAACACTAATAGGAAGGAACAAGTTTTAACTTAGACAACTAAATGTACTATAAATAACTAAAAGAGGAAAATTACACCTGTAAGGTCTACAAATGATATCTGATGAAAAATGTATATACGAAGTTTAAAATTATTGTTGATGTATTAAAAAAGGGAATCCTAAAAACTATACCAATATGGGAAGGCAAGCAGGCTTAAAATGTCTGAATATTAAAAAATTACTTTAATACAAATGTGATAAATAAAATGTATTTAAATGTAAGTCTATTTACATATGAACATTAATAATTGTTTAAATTATTTGTCTAAAGGTAAATTCCTCGCCAAGCTTCCTTCAAATTGACACCCACACATAAATCATTTCATTGTAATAACAAGTACGACATACTTTACTAGGGCTGCAAAATCTTAATTAGTTTCGGGGCAGGTCTAGGTCATTTGCCGCCGCTCCTAGTTTAACTCTACATAGCCCTACAGCGGGCCAAGACGTAAAAGCTGACTCTAAAAATATATAAATTAATTTGTTACTTCTAAAAAATATGTATTATAATAATTAAAATATTTATGCTGTTTTTTTTTAACTTTTACTATTACTTTTTTTATAAAATACTTAACAACATATCTGAAAACAAAAGCAGGCCTTCATATCCCGGGAGGTAGTGACAATTTTTAATGTCTCATTTCACCAAAACTTATTTTTATATCATTTTGTTCACTTTGTATCCCAAATATATTTAACAATATTGTATACCAAAGCTGAAATTAGGTACACCAATAGTTTAAACAATTTAATACACCAAAATGATAAACGACTGACAATATCGTTACGAAGGTATCGACGTCCGTGATCAAAGATGCAGTGTGGTCACAATCGCGGGGGCACAGGTATGCATCCTAGATTACATCAGTATGTTTTCAAGTAATAAGTTGTTAGGTTGAAAGCAAAAGAAGTTGATAATTTTAAAATTTCAGTTATTTAGTATTTTTGCAAAATAAATCGTTTACAGCATACTTTGTCTAAATCTAAATCTAGATGGAGGCTGCAAACCTACAGGCAGCTCCCGAACAGCATGAAATGACTTTTGACCAGTGTGTGAAATTTTGTCAAAAAAGGCAAGTGATAATCGAGATTAGATGAGTTTCTAGTAAATTAGATTTAATCTCTCAAAAAATATTTTTTTCACAAATGAAACCACATGAAATACACTGTAATACAATAGGTATGGAATATTTATTATCGAGTTTATTGTTATTTTATTAAATACACATTTTACTATCCCTACCCTCAAAGAGACTTAAATATCAATTTATCTTTAACGTATCCCAAAGATAAATTAGCAAATTTTAAAAACCCTTAAGTTTAATAAGATGGCAACGTTGCTCTGAGCCTGACGCTCAGCTACTCCAAGAATCTCGACGAAATCCGTCGGATTTCAAAAATTCATATCATTATTGGTTGTTTGGACTTGGATTCCATTGTTTCTACTATTCTGCATTTAAGCGGTCGCCGATCTGGCAGAAAGATTGACGCGATGTAATTATCCTATTTAGTTGGTTCGAGTTTTCTTAATATTTTATTAGTTTTGAAATTTTAGTTTCATCGGGGTGGTCTAGTTATATAGGATTGTTATTATATAGGAGATGATTTTGTATTTATCTAATTTTTTTTAGAATCCTTTTTTCATGCCAAAATGATTTAAGGTCCAATACAAGACAACTGATTTCCCCGATTTTGCATCTCTTTATTTGTTCTCCGGATACGGGTTTACTAAAAAATTGTAACCTTTCCGTGCAAATTAATTACTAGCTCAGCCTTTTTTTGAAAAAAACATATGGATAATTAAATTTGGAGTTAGAAGTGATGATTCGAAAATAATCAATATAAAAATAATATACAGGGTGAGGCAAATCCAAACCATCAGCAACTTAATAAATAAAATAACTTTTCCGAATTACACTATTAACCTGCAAGGGTGACGTAAATATTTTATTGAGATATTGACCTGAAATTTAGCGTATTTATACAGTTTGGACAATTTGTTTTCACATATTTACATAATATAAGTTAAGATGGCGATGGTGGTATCAAAATTGACGAATAATTTTGCAATTTATGGTCTGATTGACCGATTTCGAATTTTTGGCTAAAAAATATGATTTCCAGATATGAACTTAATTATCGTTTCAGTTCGACACCTTAATAAATCCATCACCAATTTGGACACTGTACTGGGTGATCTAAAGGAGAGTAAAAACGCTCTCTTCAAAAATATGTTAAATATAAAAGTATTTTGGATTCTTATGAAGGAAATTCCGTTTCAATATTTGAAGGAGCTATTCAACATATGAAAATAATAAAAAAAATTTCTTATACATACGCATACATTTTAAATATTTTTTGTTTTTTTGATATGCCTCGTACATTTTCAGAAAACATTTAACTCAAATTTGAAATATAATAAACAGCAATTAATGTCTATAAAATCGTCATAATACATTTTAGAAATTATACAAGGTGCAATTTTTTCGAGGTTACGGACCATTTTGACCGCTCCAAACAATTTGCTGTAGTGACACTTATCTAAATAGTTTGGTATTACTATGTTCCATCTTTCTGAAGTGATTTAGAAAGAGTGTTTAAAAACATGGACATTTTTAACGGTTTTTAGCTTGCAATTTAGATAATAAAAGCTGATGTTAAAAACTATTAAAACTGTTCATATTTTCAAAGACATTTTTCTAAATTATTTCAAAACGGCGCAAGATATCAAAAAAGTCCAAGGGGATATAAAATTTATGAAGTCCGATAATAATACCAAACACCTAATTTGTGTCGCTACAACAAATCTCTAGAAATGTAGGAGATACATCAAAAAAACTAAAACATTTAAAATTTTAACACCCTGTAACTTGGAAGCAAAGCGTTTACAGACTCATATTCATGGAAACTTTTTTCATTATTTTCATATGTAAAATCGTCCTTCAAAATATTGGAACGGAATTTTCGGCACCCTGTATGAGTTATTACATTAAAAATACAATTATAAAATCGGTAAATTTCCTTTACTCGGAACATCCCTCACTATCAATCTTTCCTTCTATTCGCAGTGACCAGTGTGACCCAATTTAGTTCCGCACATAGTAAATCATTTTACTCAGCGCCATTTTGTTCCAACATATTGGATTCGTACCAATAGTTTACCAGTTTCTACCTATGCCACATTTGATTTTGGATATATTTTAAAATATATTAAATAAGTAGTTTTTACAATGATTTTGTTGAATACGTACCAGTTTATCCCTGCCCTACATCACGTTTAATTTGTCTGCTTGATTTTTAAACATTTTATTTGGTCGCTATTTTGTTCCGCCGTCTTTAATTCGTACCGCAATATTACCAATTTACCTCTATATCATAATGCTTGCACAAAATTTCAAATCAATCTAATAAGTAGTTTTTCAGGCTGATTTTTTTAAACATTTTGTTGGGCCGCCATTTTGTTTTGCCACACCTTGGATTCCTGCTACCAGTTCATTTCAAAATTTGAGGTAAATTGGATAATTAGTTTTTTAGTAATAAAATTTGAAGTCAATCGAGTAAAGAATTTTTTAGAGGCCTCCGATTTGCGCAGAAATATTGGTCTTTTAGAGGTCTCCAAAATAAGATAACATTCCACAAAGGGTTGCATTTAAAATTCAAAACTAAACTCCCTAAGAAGTAAAAAAAAGGTTAAACAGCCAAAAAAGCTCATTTGGAGTAACACAACTTCCAAATTTTAATATTTTAATTTTTGCTAGTACTTGAGATATTAGTCCATACTAAGACTTTTTGAATAAGCTGTATTAAGTAAAAATATAAAAGTGAATTGTTATCTAAACTGTATAAATATGATACATTTCAGCCCAATTGGGTCCAGTCAACAATACCAAAAAAAAAAAGTTAAAAAGGTGGACCGTTTATTTCGTGACTACTGTAGTTAGCATTAAAACCAAAAAACCCATTTCGGCAAAAAGATCCTGTCTACCCAATACTGTTAAGAGAATCAATAAATTTGAATTATTTACGTCACACACGCAGACTAATAGTGGGGGGGACTGTATTATAAAAACTATAATTTTTTAAGTTGCTGATGATTTAGCTTTTGGCCCACCCTGTATATTATTTGCGTTTCAACTATATTAGCTGCATCACTTTTGGGTATGATTTTCTGTTAAAAACGGCTGAGTTAGTATTAATTTGCACGGAAAAGTTACAATTTTCGATTAACCCCGGTATTCGTAAAACAAATGAAGATAGACAGAATCGGAGTAAATTATTTTCTTTTATTGGTCCTTGAATCATTTTATAAAAAAAAATCAGGGTTTTACATAACACTCTGTATAATATAGTAGTCATAGAAACTAAAGAGTGTGGTTTAAAAAGGAGAAACTAGAGGAATGGCGTAATCACATGCTTTTTTTCTAAGTTTCGAAATTATTTTTTAAATTTTACTAAAAATATTATCTGCTGTATTTGTTTTGTCCGGCAGTTTATTTAAAGCTTTGAAAGTTGATCTATGCCCTACTATAGGGCTACTAAAAATATGTGCAAATGTCAAAAACAAGTGATTTGCAAATATCCACAGCGTCAAGTCGAGAGATATGGGGGCACTTTATTTTATAGTTCTCAGGTGTAATTTTGAAACTATAGTTACTGTTGAATTTTGACTGGGGTCTAACTCGTTTCCAAATTATACAGCACTAAAGCTACTATTTACATTATTTCATAAATCCGTTTCAAGATTTTGACCCAGTGTTCGTGTCCTCGCCTGACGACTCTCCCTTTTTTCCGATCCCTCCAGCGACCGACCGGGAATTCGCGGTAAAATGCCACTCCATGATTAAAAAAGTCGGTCACATAACAATATTCACCAACCTAAAGGTTATAAATGGGATTTTTTACCCTAAAAGGGACCATATTCTTTTCTAAAACCCCTCATTTTTAAAAACTAACAATCTATTTGAGAGATTTCAATTAAATTAACATTTCCACATAAGGGATCTACTGCTACAGTTTATTGAAAACTGCCATATAAGTAGGAAGTAAGTTTTAAAATGGAAGTTTAAATGACTTCAACCAGGGCCTATTTTTCCAATAGGCCCGAGCCTAGGGTCTCATGGTCGGACGGTAGCCCCACGCTTGGCATGTCCATGTCAGATTTTCTTTTAATTACACAGGCCAACAGCCATTTTGGGTTCAGGATTCAAAATAGCCACTAGATTTCGTCCATCAGATCTAGTTTTTGAGATAGGCTATATTTATCGTTTTATTTTTTAACTTATACTTTTCACGTTATTACTATTTCTATTGGGTCCGATTGCCAGTTAAAAAAATCGTAAATTTCCTTTACCCTAAACTTCTCTCGTTATGACTCTTTCCTTTTATTAGGAATAGTTCAGTACATAGTCATTTAGTAACACATATTCATTCATATTTCATATTTTCATTCATATTGGATTCCTACCAGTACAGTTTCTACCTATGCGAAATTCAAAAAGTAGTTTTTACATTGACACACATCGCCATTTTGTTACGTCATGATGAATTCATACCAGTTTATCCCTATATCACTTTTATTTTTTCTGCAAAATTTAAAGTCAATTGAATAAGATTTTTTTTCGTTGATTTTTAAAAGATTATTTAGCAGCCATTTTTTTCCGTCATCTTGAATTCGTACCACAGCTTTACTTGTTTATCTCTATATCACACTTAATGCTTCCACAAAATTTGAAATTAATCTAAAAAGTAGTTTTTTTCAGGCCAATTTTTTAAATATTTTATTAGGCCGTTGTTTTGTTTTGCTACTTTATATTCATACCACAATGATACCAGTTCATTCCTATGTAATACTCGATTTTTGTGCAAAATTTGAGAAAATTGTATAAACAGTTTTTTAATAATCATTTTTTAACGTTTCACTAGAACGCCATCTTGTTCGGGCATATTGGATTTTTACCAAAATATTACCAGATCATCCCCGTATGACCCTTACTTGGATAATCTCTCGCTGAACACTCTAACAGTAGACGGACATAATGTGGGTATCCCATTGCCATTGATATAGATCTTCCATAGTGTTAATATTCTGATGGAAAGTTTCACCTTGTTCTTCACTACAATTACCTAGGTTTTTAGAAAACGATCTAGGTGGTGGTGTAGGTAGTGAACTTTTATGCTGCAACCGAGAACATTAAAGTTTAGAAGCATAGTTTCCCCTAACTATGTAATTTTCTGCCTTTTGATTTCCAAGAAAATTTTCTACTACTTGAACAAATAAACAGCCAGCGTTAGATTCAATCTTGTTCACTGACGCAAGAAATGGGAGATCTTTGATAAGCTGCCTTATTTGAGGACTATCAAATATACCGGCTTTTACGTATCAAGTAACCAAAACAAAGTCCATCTCGATTTTAAAGCTTTAACAAATTGCTTCATAAGCCCCAATTTAATATGCAAGAGTGGAAGTAAGATTTTGTCTCTGACAACCAAGAGGTCGTTGATAAGGTTTTATTTTCCTTGAATCATGATATTTTTTAAAGGCCAATTTCTGTTAACCCAGTGCTGATTCTTAACTCTGCTGTCCCAGAGACATAAAAAACAAGGACATATTCTATATCCACTTTGCTGTCTAAGGAGGAAGTTAACCATTTTTAGATCAACACAAATTGCCCACTGTTCTTCATATTTTTTTATTTCAAGACTACTGATATTGTTTAACATTCCTCTTTCATGGGAACTGAGCCATATTTGTTACCGTTGTGAAAGGACTCATTTTAAACTACAATATAAACTGTCAATTAAAAGGCGTCATTCGTCTGGTATGTATTCTAACATACCCATTTCTTCTAAGAGTCCATTTATATCATTACAGCATACCAGATCATTTTCCTTACAGAAAAAGGGCAGCAAATCCGTATCTCTTTTGAGATAAAATATAATACTGGTACCCGGATAAAGTAGATTATTTTCGTTTAATCTGGATGCAAGTAATTTGGCAGACTCCTTTGAGTTCTTGTTGATTATAACGTTGAGGAATTGTTAAATCTGCTTCAAAGTAACTGCCGTTTTCTGATCGAGATCGTTTAACATCATCGGACGTTGATGTTTCTGTATCATCTTCCGGCAGCGCGGAAAGACTGCTAACGATGGAATGGGTATTTCTTTGGAATGCAAGTCTTATTGCTGATTCTAGATTAGGTTATGTCCATTGGGTCTATTGTTCCGATTAATACCTTTAATATTACAAAAATAGCAGTCATTGTAACGGTTTCGTGGTTCCCTCCAAATCATTGGTACGCCAAACTTTAGGCATGTTTAACACATGTTTTACATATGAAATGTTGAGCCCAAGATTTATCCAGGTCTCCCAAATGAACGTCAAAGTATGCCAAATAAACCCTTTTCACAAAGTCAAAAATAGGTTTTCTACTTTCTTTAAACCACACACATAACAAAAAACGTTTGGATGATTTACACTGCTACTTCTGCTTGTGGATGCCATGATTTTAGTTCAGTGTATTAATACTAAAGAACGCGAAAATCTACACAAAATAACACAACTTTACACACGAAAGCTCAATAACATACTGAGCCGGTTACGGCTGAGGTAGGCAAAAGATGACATGGGCCTATGGCACAGCTTAGATAGTACAGCTAAATTACTCTCTTGTCGGCACTTTGTTCTATAAAAGTCAATTCAAGTGCATGTGTCCTTGCTAGTTCGTCGTTGAGCAGCATTTCGAGAAGCCATCCGAACGGGTTTGACGACAGGGACCGTATTAGATGTTTTTAGAATGTAAATTATCTATTCTGCTAACATACAACATAAAAATGATTAAAAATAGTGGAAACCTACCATATGGAAAAAGAAACAAAATCTGACTCAATGGTTAATTTATTTTTATTACATATATTTTTACATAAATAGAAGTTTCCTAAATTTATTTATTTTAATGTTTAACATATAACTTATGGTAGCATATGACTTAATTACAAATCTGAAAATAAACTCTATGTGAATAGATAACAAATTATGACTCCTTACAAAATTGTCTTAAAACTAATGGAATAAAGTTAAATTTCATTGGTAACACGCAAAATTCGGAACATAAAAGTTTAACAAAATAACAGCAAACAATAAATAAGCATAATAGTAAAAAATGGTCAACAGAGCTGGGCGCAATAAACTACTAAAATATTTTAACTACGTAGTACTTTTATAGAAAAAGTAGTAGTACTCAAAATACTTTCCATTTTAAAGTAATTATACTCAAATACTTTTAATTTCTTTGAAATACTCTAAAAAATTGTTAAAGAAGTAGTTAACTACTCACTTTAAATACAAACGGTATATTATTATAATAATACAATAATAATACATTTATTGTATACCAGTTAAACAAAAAGCCTTTATAAGCAGACACCAGGGCACGTTTTGCTAGCTTTTAAAAAATAAGATCTAATAATATTATTTTGTAAACAAAAATAAAGTGTCACATGGAAATGAAATATTAGGATAACAAATTGTTTAAAAAATCAATTAAAGAAAGTACCTATACAAATTTTACACAAAAATCAAATATAATAAAAGTTTGAACTAAAATATAGTAAGTATAAATACAAACGTGGTTGAAAATTTAAGTATACTATACTACTTAGTAGTTAGTAGTTAAAATAATTTTCTTTTAAGTAGTTAGTAGTTATACTCAACTACTTTTTTCAAATTGTTGCCCAACTCTGATGGTCAAACAGTTCAATTATTTTTCCATATTATAAGTTTTCGATTTCTATTTGGTGTTTTAAAATTTCTATTTATATATTTTAATGTATAATATATTCTTAACCTAGCATATAAAGTAATTACGTATTTAAGTGGAAAATCCTTACAAGGGTGTCTATATGGTACACCACTAAATAATTTTACAAATTCCTGAGACAAATTGGGCTGTAATGAAAGATTTTCAAAATTTTTTTGAAATAGTATCTCCATAGATGTCATAAAGTCGACAAAATTTTGGTGTGGCATATATAAACTGCCAAATAGGTCGTTTTCGGTATGACTGTACGCTTTCAGGTAACAAAATAATGAGGTTTCGTCTAATTCATTGTATGATTTTGCATAAGATTCACAAGTTTCGCAAGTGTGCCTGGAAAGGCACTTTTTTATTAAGTACCCGCATACGTATTTTGCAAAATTTGCCTGCAAAATTTCGGAACTTCGAAAATCATTATCTAATGTTATGTTATCTTCTGACTGGACATTAAAATTAGCACTATCTACCTTAATATTTGGTACATCAGTCACCTTTAATAATATTCGGTCATCATCATTTTCGCAATTTTAACACATTTTATTGTTCCCGTTACATCTTCACCTTTCCAATTTAATATTCGCAGATTACTAAAAAGGTCGAAACATTCATTTAAAAAATTTTTTTGGTCATCATTTCCCCTATAAGCTTCTTGATATTTGGTAGGACCTACTGTAGATGAAGAATTTAGCATATCAAACAGATAATTTATTTTTCTTACAAACTCCTCCGTCGGTGCAGCTTCTGGAGGAAGTGCGTTAAATCTAATATACAAATTTAAACCAGAAGCAACCGTATGGCTAAAAATTTGTGCCGCATATTTAACCTTCATTTTTTCAAAATTGTTAGGTGAAATATGAGAATCACTTATTCGGGGTGCAGCACGCAACGAGTACTGCTTATCATGTTCATAAAACTTTTTAATAAATTCCCATGAAACTATAGCATTATTTACAAGAAATTTGTACTTTAATAAATTATTGCGTAAAGCCTTAAGTAAATGCGGCGTATCAAAAACATAGACAATTTTTTGATTTTCATGAAAAAAAAATGGCGTTTCAGGAGTTATATTTAAATTTTTTGATAACTGAATATTGTTTGATCCCATATCAGATACAACCCCTACTACTTTTACGTTAATATTATTTAATTTTGTTATTACGCTTAATATGATATCCTTTAATTTTTTTCCAGGACACGTAGAATTTACTAAAAAGTAGGACAATGGTTGCTTCCAATTTGTACGAATTCCTCTTATCATTATAACTGTAGCTGCAAGAGCTGGTTTAAAATGTCTATTTCCCTCGCCTAAATCTTCAAACCCAATAATTTTATCAGTATCTGTTCCATAATATAAATTCCCCTTAATACTCATTTCATCGAAACAAAGTAGACATGATTTATCCATATCTAAAAAATTATCGATTTTTTTTTTTTCAATGTGTCAAAGACCAGATCATTTAGCCCGGGAGTTATACTTATGTGCTTAATAAATTTTTGTAAAGTTGAAACACTGGGCAAAGAAAATGTTTTAACTAACTTTTTCCGGTACAATTTTGGTCCATTAAAATACAGCTCTAAACAAAAACTTTTAAAATCATCGGAATATCTTCGTCCTTTGGGTTTTTTGATGCCTTGGCTAACTTGGACATTTATAAATCTGGCTAAATTTTCAGATTGGCAAAATTTAAAACTTAACTTTTTGTAGTCTTCCAGTGTAATGTTTTCAAGGTCCCCTTCTGGCCTTTCGCTTTTAATTTTTTTAATATATTGTTTTAAACGAAAATTTTCGTTTTGTAAAGTTTTTATTTTGTTTCTTAAAATATTTTTTCTGGGAGTATGCGACGAGATATCAGATGTAGTCTGAGTTGGGCGATCTGTAGGTCTTTGGGGACTTAGAGAAGCAGTTTCGTCTATAGAATCGGACATTGATGGATCTTCGTACTCGGTCTGAATTTCACCTGAAATATTATAAAAAATAAAAAACGCAAAAATACAAAAATACAAAAAACAATATTAATATAGCTCAGTTATCTTTTTCTTTGATTGTAAACCTCTATCAATATTTAGAGGCTTTTGTTTGAAATAAATAAATACAGTCGGTCTATTACCTTTAGATAATTTTCTTAGTTTACATCCTTAAGGTAATACAAAGAAAATGGGTTTTTCAGCTTTCAGGGCAGCTGATTGATAGATTCAAATTAAAATGCCTACGTTTTGACACCGATTAGTGTCGTCCTCAAGGCTACAAAGAGCAAATAATCTCATCAATAAGAAAAAAAAACATTTAAGGCATATTTTAAAAATACGATCCACAATTGTGATAAAAATTCTGCTCTATAATAAATAATGTATATTTATAAATGCTAGTTTTATATAATTTTAAATCGATTGTGACCGTTTTTGAATGTTTAATATTATTTACGATTTTAATTTGTGTTTGTGTGTGTTTTGTATTTGCATATTTTTAAATATGACTTAAAAATGTATTGTTTTCTTTATTAATGAGATGATTTGTCTTTTGTAGTGTTGATAATGACACTAATCAGTGTCGAAGAATAGGCATTTTAGTTTAAACATATCAATCAATTGAATATTTCAATACATTATCCAACGAAGCTGCAAAAATTATTTTCTTTGGACACCCATAGAGAGTCTTTTGGAATAATTTTATCTACTAAGCTAAATCCTTAGTTCACAATAATAAAATTTAAACTTTCTATGTATATAAACTAGATGTAATGGAATTTTAACTTAATAATCATCAGCAACTAGTATGAAATATATCGAAAAAAACCGAACTTAAAATGTCATTGAAATAATATTTACTATTAGTTATAAAAATTATAATATAGTAACAAACGTATAAATTACTACTTTAATATAGTGAAACTTCAAACAAAATTAGAAGTTACTCGGAAATAATTCGTTAAACGGAAATGTCGCTAAACAGAAATTCCTAACATTTATGAATTTTATTCTTACCATAATATTAAGTAGACCTCAGATTAGACTTTGAAATTTTAAATAGAATAGAAACACTAAAATAAATTAAAAAAAAAACATATTTTTTTTAATTACATAATATTTGTTATTCACAAAAAAAACATTATAAATACATTTATATTTAATTTAATTAAATTTTGGTTTATTGGGAACACTTAAAAATAGTTTTTCTAGGACCGGACCGTAAAAAAATTACTACGGTTTGACCCTACCACGGAAAATGTTTCTATCTACGCATATGGCAACTAAAGTTCGTGCGATTTATTATGGCATTTACTTTAGGCACAGGCTTCATATTAAATAAATTTACCGCCATTAATTTTAGACACAGGTAATAATTTTATTAGACGGCCGTGCTTCTATCGTTGCCATATTTGGGCACATTATTAAAGCGTCAATACAAACACAGTCGTAGAAAAAGTAGTGTGCAACACGTGCGTTAAGTTTTTTATATCCTTATGTGATATTGCGGCTTCAGCTAGGGCCGCAAATATTACATTCGTGTATAAAAGTTGGCTTCATGCATATGTTACACAATATACGATTTCTTTTCATAAAACCCCTCACACTCAATGAAATAAATAAAATGTCTTTCCTAGGCTCCGTTTTTAAATTGTAGTGATTTTCTTGCTGTCTCAAAACTCTCAAATGCAAGCGAATACCGAGACCAACTCTAAACTAAAAATTGAATCAAAATTTTGGGGCTTCGGATTATTTCGCTTTTAAACAAGCAATGAGATTTATGCCGTAATAGGAAAAACCCTAAGCATAAAAAATGGTATTTATTACGGTACCAACCTATTGCAAATTATCTTTATTGCAGCCGGCGCGGCGCACGGCTGCAATAAAGTTTAAATATGTAAATAGGTCCATATTTGAAGGCGTTATTTTCGTTAAATCAAAGCTGTGTGATAAAGTTTATTCTTAAAACCGAATAAAAATAACATTGTAAGATCCTGGCGAAGAATGTTTCGCTAAACAGAAATTATTGAGTAGAACTTCCACTATACTAACATTCATTTTTTGAGCTGAGGACATTAATGTGTTAAATATTTAGACGATATTTGGTCAGCTTTGTTCTCAACTCAATAAAATTATTGAACTATAGCCCCATTATTCGCGATAGCTCTCTTAAATTAAAAACCAAAGATTTCACAAGAAAGTAACCGCAGATTATATTAAAATTTGCCGCCTACGAACTTTATAATGAAATCAGATTTATATTTTTATACATTGTTTTCTATTTTACCTTGATCAGTTGTTTCAAGAACCATTGGCTCCTCTGCTGAATGTGAAGAACCTTCTAGTGTAGGAAATAAGCGTGGTATTGCTTCTTTATGTAACCTATTGCATGCTTTATTTGAAAACATTTTGTTTTCAAAGTGACTCCCACACAGTTTATATGAGCTTTCATGTAGGTTTTCTAACTTGTCTAGTAAATCCATTCTAGAAGCCGCTACTAGCCAAATCCTTGCTCTAAAAGTAAAATAATTATCAAGAACGTGCCTGAAATACAGTAAATTATTTTCAAGCAATACCGGTTAAATATGATATTCCACTCTTGCCTTTTTTATATTGGTAAGTATAAAACAAAATAAAATTAGTAATAATTTGAAAAGTAAAAATAAGCCAAACCTTAAAAGCATTAATTCATTGAACGCTTTTCTTGTTTTCGGATCGTGGCAATTTTGAAAATGTAATAAAAAATAAACACAGTAGGTAATGAATTTAATGGCTTTAGTAATTGGAATATCTTAGACAAATTCGCCGACCCTTCAGTCTAATCAAGTGCGGAAATTCAAAAGGTACATATTCATATTACCGAGTAATCCCAAGTGGATAATGTGTCGGCCGGTACAACAATTTAGTAAAAGTTTGATGGAATATACAGCCGAAGCAAAAATAGCCAACTCAAGTTATTTATGTTAAGTGTAATAGTATTAATACATTTAATAAACATATGGGCACGTTAAATATACTTTTCTTTAATATGCAAAAAATTATTAGAGAACGAAATAATAATGTACAGGCTTTTTATAAAAAACACCTCAAGAGTGTTTAAAGTTTAAAAAAAACATAAATAATTAAGTTCTATATCAAACTTCGTAAAGAAATAGTATGATATATACACAAATAAAATGTTACAAACCTTTTGACGTCCGTAGGAAATCGAAAAAAACTAAAACCACAGTTTTTTGAATTGTTAATACACCTTAACGCTGCACAACGTTTCACACTACTCATCTTAAGCACTACACTCACAACTGCAAACAAATACAAAATACGGCTCTGTCCACTCGACTGTTCCGGCGAAAGACTAGAATCGAAGTAGACGGTCTGGATCCTAAGACGAGAAGCGCAGGACCCCATGCGCGAACTTTTTATTTCAGCGAGAGTAATTTAGCTGTTGTAAGTAAGCTGTGCCTATGGTTACCAAGTGGGAATTAAGTAGGTATAAGAAGGTCGGTCGAATCATGATCTGATGGCATTTTTGGAATCAGCACACTTATACATATCCACAATCAGTTTTTGGTTTTGCAACACCAAAAAAAAAATCGGTAAATTTCCTTTACCCGGAACTTTTCTCGTTATGAATCTTTCCTTTTATTAGCAACAGTGAAATGCGACCCTATTTAGTTCGGTACATAGTCATTTAGAAACACATCTATACTTTTTTAACATTTTTATCGTGAGCCATTTTGTTCCACTATATTGGAATATTTTACCAGTTTCTACCTATGCCACATTTGATTTTTATAGGCCAAATTTAAAATAAATTCAATAAGTAGTTTTTACACACACACTGCGATTTTGTTACGTCATGCTGAATTCGTACCAGTTTATCCCTATATCACGTTTATTAATATTTCTGCAAAATTTAAAGTCAATTGAATAAGATTCTTTTTACGATGACTATTTTTTTTATTTCATTTGGCAGCCATTTTGTTACGCTATCTTGAAATCGTACTACAACTTTACCATTTTTTTACTATATTACACTTAACGCTTGCACAGAATTTGAAATTAACCCAATACATAGTTATCCAG
This sequence comes from Kuschelorhynchus macadamiae, assembly GCA_030620095.1. Lineage (NCBI taxonomy): Eukaryota > Metazoa > Arthropoda > Insecta > Coleoptera > Curculionidae > Kuschelorhynchus > Kuschelorhynchus macadamiae. The sequence goes on from JAUTXW010001843.1 coordinate 276,861, forward strand.
GCTGATTCTTTAAATATTTTATTAAGCCGCCATTTTTTTGCTATCTTGGATTCATACTAAAATGTTACCAGTTTATTCTTGTATAACATTCGATTTTTGTGCAAAATTTGAGGTAAATTGGATAATTAGTTTTTTTAGAATTTTTTTTAACGTTTCACTAGGTCGCCATATTGTTCCATATTGTATTTTTACTAAAATATTACCAGGTCATCCCCATATGACCCTTGACTAAAATGTGTCAAAGTTAATCTGGTAAGTAATTTTGAAGCTATGCCGCCAACTGACAGACAGACAAACAGAACCACAGACAGACCGACGGAATTGATAAAATATACGCTAAAACGTGACCATATGTAAAACCTGAGAGGGAGATTTTTTACGAATACAAACATTTTAATTGACCGTCATTTTGTTCCACCATCTCGAATTAATACGGCAATTTTACTAGTTCTTTTCTATACTACAATTAGTTATGGCAAACAATTTGAAATCAATTCACTAAGTAGTTTTTTAGGATGAATTTTTAATAATTTTTATTAAACCGTTGTTTCGTTGGGTTCGTACCAAAATTGTACCAATTGTTTCCTACATAGTACTTGATTTTTGGGATAAATTGGGTAAGTAGTTTTTTAGTAATATTTTTTCTAACATTTCACTAGGCCGCCATTTTGTTTCGCCATATTGGATTTTTACCAAGATGTTACCAGGTCATCTCCATATGACCCTTAATTTTGACTAAAATTTTAAGTCAATCTGGTAGGCAGTTTTTTAAGCTATATCGCGAATTTATAAATACACAGACAGACCAACGGAATTGATAAAACATATTGTTTGGCAACTAGGGACGATAAAACGTGAAGATATGTAAAAACTGAAAGGGTTATTTTTTTACGATTACAATGATTTTATTTGGCCGCGATTTTGTTCCGCCATCTTGAATTAATACCCCAATTTCATTAGTTTATTTCTATACCACAATTAGTTATGACATACAATTGGAAATCAGTCCACTAAGTAGATTTCCAGTCTGAATTTTTAATAATTGTATTAACCCGGCATTTTGTTCCGCCATCTTGCATTCGTACCAAAATTTTACCAGTTATTTCCTAGATAATACCTTATTTTTGTGCAAAATTTGAGATAAATTGGGAAAGGAGTTTTTTTAACATTTTGTTTCGCCATATCGTATTCTTACGAAAATGTTACCAGGTCATCCCCATATAACCCTTAATTTTTGACCAAAATTTGAAGTCAATTGGGTATCTAATTTGTTAGCTATGCTGCGAACAAACAATCAGAACGGAATTGAGAAAACATGATTTTCGGCATCTAGGGACCCTGAAACGTAAAGATCTGAAAAATATCGGATGATTTTTTTACGATTACAGTACTTTCTTTTTACGAGGGAAGTAAAAAAATCATTTTGTTGGCCTGTGAATTCGTCAACTTAACATTTAGTAGTTTATGGTAATAAAGGCCAATGGAAATATAAGATGTTGATTTTTTTTAGTCGTCAAGTTTAATAACAAGCGGAAAAATTGTTTACAAATACTTTTTGAGGGGGCCCCAGATTGGGCAAGCATTACCCATTAGGTCCGGGCCTAGGACTCGTCGCCACGCTGCATCAAAAATCGTTTATATAATTTTTCTTGTTTCATTTTATCAGTAAATTAGGTAATTTTTATATCTTATTACATTGAAGAAGGGTATAAGCTTGTGCTATATAAAAGTGAGAACTTTTTTTTAATTCTTGGTCGTCACTTTCCGATGAGCTCGGAGCCCGTAAATATGTTCGGGCCTACTGACCGAAAATTTTTTAATGCGCTACTGCTAAAGCCCTTATAAACAAAAAGAGGCTCTGGCTTCAACCAATAAATGCAGACGACCCAGAGCAATTCATAGGTTACTTTGTGAAATCTGGGTTTTAAATAAACAGTTTATAAAAATATTTCTTTAGATTTATTTTCCCATTATTTTTATTATCCCATTATTTTTATTATCCCATTATTTTTATTATCCCATTATTAAAACTTCTAAAATTAAATACTATTCCGTCAACACATGTAGGTACCTCAGAAGTTTTTTAAAGATCCTGCACGATTCTACTGGAAAATGGATCTGCGTGTAACTGGCTGATTTGGTATTAAAGGTCATAACATTTTGATAAAAAATTAATACTGGCATACCCTCGTCAAACGCACCGTGTGTGTTCTACATGCAGGGTATCAAAGTTTAAGGTTCGACCTGATAGTTTCTTGCAGAACTAGACATATAATCACTTAAAATTATTGTATTTGAATCATTAAATCAATTTTATAAATAATAAAAAATAGTATGTAAAGGAAAATTATAGAATATTAATAATTCTATCATTTTCTAAATTAAGTGTAAATTGCTATTACTAAAGATTTTTTTAATAAAAATTAAAATACTGAAAGTGCTCTTAACAAAAGAAATACTATTCAGGGTTATATTGTTTACAAATGCTGAAATATTGTGTGATTATTTATTTCTGTACACATTTAATTTAAACCATTAGGGACCAGTGGTATTTAAATGTACCTGTAATTTAAATTTTTACATCTAGATGTTAACTGTAATGTAAAAACCATTTGATTAATATTAAAGTATATGATAAGATATAAAACATTCTGTTATCATACTTTTTTAAACTTAATAAAAGAAAACAACCACTGGCCGACAAAAAAAAATTGTTGTAACACAAATCAGAATAGCATAATCTAATAGAATGGACCTATCCAAATACGAAAATGACAAATAGAAAGTTGTAGCACGTAGGGTTTTCTTGATAGAGTTGTATAACATATCGAATGTTACGATACTTAATATCTATAGAAAAAATGATTTCAGAAAATTCTTAACTCTGTTTATTTACTACGTTCACAGTTTCGCCTATTAAACATACAGATGACAGATGGGAATGGAGCAAGTGAATTTTTGATGACATGCTGGCACCAAGCGCTTTATTGGCATCTAAGAGTTCATTAACTAATTGTTCATAATTTTCATCCACATTGTTGCCTAAAAATTCTCTTACTACATTAACAAATGAATTCCACGCTCTGAGTTCCTGCCTGGTAAGCTTTTCCGTAAAATTGACATCGTCCAGCAATTTTCTGATTTGTAGCCCAATAAAAATGCCTTCTTTTAATTTGGCATCACTTAACTGGGGAAAGGCTTGTCTTAAGTATTTAAATCCATCACCATCTTTATTCAAAGCCTTCACAAAGTTTTTCATCAGCCCAAGTTTCATATGAAGAGGAGGCAAAAGGATATTTTTGGGATCAACAAGAGGTATAAATTTAACATTTTGAGATCTCGGTTGAAATTCGCTTCTTTCTGGCCAAATTTTTGTAACAATGCTGATTTATTGCACGACAAAGAAAGCAAAAAAGTCCCCACATATCTGCCATTTACACCTATTGTAGTTTATTTTATCCAAAATCGTGCGCATATTTTCATAATTTTCTTTCATTGCAACTGAATGGGCAACTGGTATAGAGGGTTTTAAATTTCCATTATGCAATAACACAGATTTTAAGCTATATTTAGATGAGTCTATGAATAAGCTCCACTCACTGGGAGAATGTTCAATATCACGTAACTGCATTAAACTGTCTATACCAGTACACGCTCACAACGAATTTTCCATACTGTAGAATTCAGAAAACATAGCATTTCTTTTTCTGAAATTCGTAATTTTTGTTTCTGTGGCCAATAGGTTTTATTCCTTAAGACGGGAACCCAGAAGTTCTGACTGTTGCCTGGATAACCCCAAATCACGTACTGTGGTAAAAGTGGGATCGGTGCACTGTTCTTCTGAGCTGCCTGATGATGCGTTATCTCCATTATCTCCCAAATCAATAGCTTGCCAATTTAAGGCGCAATCGGCACTGCCAAATTTGCATTATGAGGAACAGGTCGTATGGCAGATTGCAAATTTGGATATTCTATATTGTGCTTTCCCTTTTTGGAATAACCTTCAGACTTTATCAGGCAAAAATCGTCGTCAGAATGATTGGTGGGTTCTCGCCATACCATTGGAACTGCAAAAGGCATACTTTTTCTCTTTCCCTTCATCCACTGCACCAATGATACACTACAACTAACACAGCACACATGGGGAGCCCACCCCTTATCTTGATCCTCAATTAACACACCAAAATATTTAAAGTAGGCTTTTATTACATTTTCGGAAAATGGCCTGGCTTGTGATTTCACCAGAAATTCTCCACAAATATAACAAAATTTGTCAGGAGAAATTTTGCAACTTCGGCGCGTTTGACTCGACATTCTAGTCTTCACATACACTTGCTTATCGATACACAGAGAATCACTCAATTCGAAACTCAACAGAAGAGTGATATTTAACATTTATTTTATGTCTAATGTTGTAAACAACCCAGTGTCGGTAATCTTTCCATTGTAAAATGGACCTATTTTAGCCGCTCCACAATAAAATTATTTACCTGTCAATATAATATAAAAGGTTCTAATTAAGCTATTAAAAAATGGTACGTATTGGGGCTTTCCGAATATTTTTTTTATTATTGGGAGGGTATTTCCATTGTGAAAATAATGAGCTGGCCTGTGTTAGAAAAATCTTTCGGCCAGTGGGATTAAGGGGCTATGGAGGGCTATAGCCCCCAGGCCCCTAGGTCCACATCAATGACGTGGAAAAGAAATAGACCCGGCATTTCATTCATAAAAATGAAATAAATAGAATCAAACATCAATTTGTTGTTGTGTATGAGTGGAAAAAAGACGGACTGATCGCATAAAGAATAGTATGCGGTGAAAATTGCAACGCTGTCACATATCTTCTCGAGGCTTACCAGTGGCGTAGCTATTTTTGAGATAATGTATTATTTGCTATATTTTTTTGAGCCCAAATATTAGTATGGTGGATACGACAATTTTTTTGTTCTAAGATGAACAGGAACGATTTCACATTGCAAAAGTGAGTTTTAATAATAACTTGAAAACAATTAATTTAGATATTATGTCTTGGAAAAGTCTGCACTAAATGGGAAACTTTTTTATTATCAATTTCTCGAAAAACTTTCTTCTTGATAAAACTTGTGTGTTTGTCGAAAAAATAGTTTTCACAGTATTCAAATTTAAGTCAGATATACAGGGCTTTCAAAAAAATACGAAAAAGTGTATTTCAAAAATTAAAATTTTTGTGACTGTCGCGACCGTAAAAAACCGTAAATAAAGGTTTAGTATTAGTTATGTCATATTAGTAATAGCTAAGGAAAGATTTAAATAGAAAAATGTTTTTTTGCTGTTTGACCTTAAATATCTCCATAACTATAATATAAAAAATTTTATTCAGTCAGAAGAAATTTATTTTTTTGAAATTGTTAGTAAAATCTACTTTTATGAACATCCTGATCTAAAGTTTATTACTATTAAAAATATTTTTTTGAACCACCAACTTTTATCAAGAAATCAATAATAAAAAAAGGAAATAAATGCATTAAAATGCAAGATGTTTAAAAATAAAATCATCGAAACTTTTTGATGGTTCTGAAGCACCCTGTATAATATTGTACACTATATTTGAAACTTAATTTTTTTTATAAAAATGTAAATAACAAGGTTGAAAGTGGTGCTGCACCTTATAACTTTTCACCCGGACACGTGGTTTATAAAAATAAAACAAAGTTTAAAAGTTCAGTATAATTTATTTATAAACGGTTTGATATAATAACAAACAACTATTATTATCGACAAAACAAAAGTAACAGCATATTAATTTAATATTTCATTATATATATATAACAATTAAACTCGTCTATTAGATATTTAATGATTCAGTGACAATTTTCAAAATCGGAAATTTAGAGGAAATTTTATATATATATATATATATATATATATATATATATATATATATATATATATATATATATATATATATATATATATATATATATATATATATATATATATATATATATATATATATATATATAAAACTTTAGGTTAGCAAAAAGCTGATTTAATATAATTGTATCAATAATTATCTGTGACAAAAGACCAGGCACGTAGTCTAAGGGCGGTCCGGCCCCCCCCCCCCGCGCGAGACCCTAAAAATATTTAGGAGTTTTTACATAATTTAACCTACGAAAGTATAATTCCAATAACTGCTGATTAGAAGTTCCGTATTGGCTCTGCTTACTACAGCTATTTTTTAACTCGGATCTCAGGAAAATTAGGGAGCAGGCTATTTTTTGAAATTCTAACTTTTTGACGGGTTTTTTAACAAGCCCAAGTTTACACTGTTAGACATTCTGCGATTGCAAAGAAGTTTCGCAAATATGTAAATGAAAAAAATTAAGAAAGGCTACCCTAAACAAAAGACGCACCTAATGATTTTTTCGTAAGTACGACAGTTTCTAACATAAATCGATAGGAAAATAAATTTCATTTTTCTGCCACAAAAATCTCCTGTCATAAGCAAAATTGCGAATGCGTGCCCAGACCAAATTTATGATAATTCCAACAAAAATTATTATTATTAAACTTAAAATATATGGTAGCTGCTGAAAATTTCTCTTCGTGATCCATTTTCACAAAATTTTGAAGTTCTTATCTTTACGTATACAAAACACGATTTAAGGAATAAGAAAATTATTGAATTTACCTTTGGGGATTGAAAAAAATTACCTCCAAAAAATATTCGATTTTGGCAGTGAGGAATATTTAGAATTCTCAAAAAAAGAAAAACTTTTAAGCAAACGATCTTCAAAAGTAGTTTTAGAATTTCGAGAAAGTACTAAAAAGAAAGATGAATACATTTATGATTAAAGAAATCCAGATTTTTAATGTAGCAATATGGTTCCAGACCCTCTATGGAAGATAACACCACATTAAACTCGATATTAACAAAGTGATTAAGCACTTATTTATTAAAATACTATTAAATATATAAAACCTTAAAATATTAAGTAAAAGTCGCCAACGTCCTATTTGCTCAAGATATACCTATAATTTTTTACATTTTCATAATTGCTCTACCTGCAATCTTTTTTTGCAACTTTTTTTCATATTTTGTTGCACTTGCAGGGGAACTAGCAACAAGTGAAAAAAAAAAGAATTCTTCTTAATAATTTTTTTGTCATTGAACTGGTTTTGACAGTGTTGGATCCCCCTAGAACTGAAATCCTGGCTACGTGCCTGCAAAAGACATATTTATATAATGGTTCATGTGGCAATATTTATTATTAGCAATAAGCTTAGTCATTAAAGAACAAGCATTTCCATGACAAAATACAACCAATAACAGGGTGAGTTCTTATTACTATTGTTACTAAAGATGAAGATAAAACCAAATTTTGTTACATGGACCCACTTTGTGTTTTGATGTCTATACCAAGAGTATAATGCCTATTTAATATCTTTCTTTATCAGCTTATCACCGACTTCATAGGAAATATGTAATAAAATATAATTTATCACTTTTTAATGCAACCTATTTTTTGAAATCGGGTTTGTCTTTCAAAACATTTTGATTTCACCCTTTTTCCAACACATTTTAGTTCTATTTACGCGAAGTTAGGTAAACATTTGGGTCCACTATTTTTAAAAGTTTGCCAGGCTCGCGGCAAGTAATATTATATAAAAATGCACCACCTTTACATATATTAGATGGCCCCATATTAATATGAATACAAAATTGAACTTCGTGCCCCTAATAACCACAAAAACCATATTATGAAAAACAATATCTTTACAGTATTTATCCCCCATTTACCCCCTTTTTTCCCCACCATCCACCTTCGCCGCTATACATTTCACTTATTGACAATATAAATATTTTGTGCCAAGATGTTTAATATTTTTAACATTCATTATAATATGTTATATTATTAATTATATTACCGAAATCACCTGATAACAACTTTTTTGATTACTTATTTTTAAAAATCAAATTTTTAGGCAATAAATTAAAGCATTTCAAATTCATTAAAGAAAATCTATAGTAAATGAAATATTGAAAAGAACCCTATTGCGCTATTTTATTTTGTTGTATATGCTTGCTATATGAGATCTCCGACACTACCCTAAATATTCCTTGAAAATTTCATCCAAAATGCAAACCATCCTGGAGTAATTAATGACAACATAAAATAGTGGGTCTTACAGGTTACTGAATTAAAATTTAGTACATATGCTTTACCAAATAGTATATTTATGTTGTTTATTAACCCCTTAAAAAAGGTGGTTTGATAAATTTTAGAGGAATATTTGAGACTTTTCACAAATATACAAATTAGCAAAACGCTGTACTCCGTTGATCATCAGTGTCTTAGACTTTATAGATAAGTTGAAGTTATAAAAAATTAATTTAAGCCCAACGGAAATGTGCAATACAAAAACAATTTAAAAATATAAGAACACTATTAGACGGTGATTTTACCCTTCAACTACAGCACTGGTATGACATAACCTTACTTACCTTCGAAAACAAACTTCTGGGTTTAAATTGTTTCTTTTTCTGCAAATAGAGCAAGTTCGCACCATTTTCTTAAAGTTTTTTAAACAGATTCTTGAAATTAGCCACACAAAACACTTGGATTTCTGAAAAAGACTTATTTCACCAACTAGAACAATTACAACGCCGCGCATCAAATAGGTCGAAATCATGAATGACTACGACCGTCTTCGGCGCCTTCCGAATGATCCCGAAAGAAATCTGTAGTATACTCGAAAAAGGTAGAATTCCGACGTTGCCGATTATTCTGGGCTTTATTTCTTGAAATAAGGAATAATAATTACAGAAGATTTAAATTACATTTAAAACAGATTCGGTTTGAGTTATTTATAATAAGCTATTTAATTATCAGTTTTAAAATATTCTATATGGAAATTTATACTGGGAATTTCTAGAATTCCTTGTTTATTTAGGTAATAGTATAAAGGATGATATCCGTTATAATCTGGCCACAGTAACGGTTTGGCAAACCAGAGTTAATCTTGGATTCCTACAAAATGTAAATAACTGGGTCTATGTTATTTCCATGTCGTTGGTCCACATTAGTCATCAGTTATGTGCAAAGAAGTCCTCGCAAGGCTTAAAGGCCGCCTTAAAGACTTAAATCTTTAAGGCCCCATCAGCGGAGTACAATTCAAAGGACGTTAATCCGGCCTTGGTATTATTTATTGGGCCAATTTTATTATTTGTTACGTTGTATTTAAAATGACGTTTAACGCATTTGCAGTACTTAATCTTTACAAAATACACTGAACGAAAGCTCAGTTTTTAAAGACAAACAACATCTTTTCTCGATTCCGTCGGTCTGTCTGTTCGCGTTATAGCTAAGACACTATTTACCCGATTGACTGATTTTCATGAAAACTATTTTCATGTAAAATTAAGAGTCACATGGGGATGTCCTGCTAACATTTTTGTAAAACTCGATTAAGTGAAATGCTAAAAAAATTATTATTAAAAAACTATTTATCCAATTTACTTCAAATTTTGTTTAAAAATCAAGTATTATATAGGACTTAAATGGTAAAATGTTGGTACGAATCCAAGATGACAAAAAAATGGCGACCTAATAAAAAATTCAGCTTGAAAAATTTACTTAATGGATAGATTGCAAATTTTGTACGATTAATTGTGGTATACAGGTGAACTGGTAAAATTGTGGTAAAAATACAATATGGAGGAACAGAGTGGCGGCCAAATAAAATATTTGTTAAAGTGAAGAAAATCTCCCTCCCATGTTTTACATAAATTCACATTTTAGAATTCCTAGATATCAAAAATAAGTTTTCTCAATTCTGACGGTCTGTTGTCAGTTCGCGGCGTAGCTAAAAAGCTACTTAACGGATTGACTCAAATTTTGGTCAAACAGTAAGAGTCATAGGGGATTATCTTTTAATATTCTAATACGGTAGAAGAAACTGTTAATTCAATTTTTTATTTCGTCAAACGCGTTAAATTATTTATTTTTGGTCCCCTCTACTCTTAAAAAATTAATTTTTGTATCAGTACAAAGCACCCAGAGCAGTTCTGAAAATTCGGCGCCTATCTATGTGTCTGAAAGTGGAATTAAACTTTACAAAGTTTCGCCTTCGAGTACAAGAGGCGTCTTTAGTCCACAATTCCACAACAATGAGCACGGAATTATTTCATTTCTGATCACGGGAATCAACGAATCATAATTTCTCGACAGTAAACTTATAATCACTATATTATCATTATTAAATATGTTTTCATTAAAAAGTAGTTTTCTGGATTGAGGAAAAATGAAAAAAAAAAACAGAAGATTATAAAAGAGAGATAAATAAAAAATAGTAAGAATATCCTTAAACTCTCATAAATACTGTTTCGCCTAAACGGGTAGCTTAATAGTTTGAAGTGATTCAATGTTAATAAGCAAGTGTATATTCGTTTATATAACTTATTTCGGCTCAGGTTTAGGGATTGTAGTATTTAGAGATAAATAATAATTATTTTCATACATACGTATTATGAAATATTTATCAAAATAAAAATAATTAACTAGGTGCTACGTGCTTATTACTTTAGCTGGATAGGAAGAACCTTATATCTTAAGGATTCCAAGGGCTAAAAATAAGATATTGATTCAATGATAATTTTCCCAACAGTTTATGTAAAAACAAACTAACAGTACTATCGCCTGATGACTCGTCTATCAAACCTTTTATCAAATCGGAAGCTCTAAAATTAGAAATTACAATATTTATTCAAGTTCAAGCTGACATGTATACGCAACAGTCGCATATAAATCCAACATTCGCTAAAAAAAACGTGTAAACAGGTTTGTATTTTGGTTTATCTTATAAACAATAGTTATAATTAACTAACGAAACAAAATTTTATGGGAATGCTCGAAAATAAGCTTAGGCAGTAAACCATGAAAAGAGTAATTATCTATCATAATATTTGACCTCAATTAATTTTATATCATCATTATTACATTTAAAGCTGATTATTTTTTCAGTTGCATTATGTAGTTTACTCCAACATACTTTCGGAGTAAAGCGCAGTATAACTCAAAATTTAATAGTTTGCTATTTTCTTTTGCTAAATTTTTATAAGTTATGCATCTGATTGGATTTTAATATAGTTCTTAAAAAATGTTGTGATTTTAAAGAACGCATTTTATTATAGAATAGAATGATGATTCCAGTAAGCGAATTTCCCAATATTGTTTAATATTATCTGGAATATTTCATTTGTGTAACGGCCAACCATTTTGAATGTAACTTAATATTTGTTTTAAACTTTTGCCTTTTGCTGTTTCTTCAGTAATTTTTCATCAGACGTTGCAATAACTGAATACATATGCAAATTTTCATCCAACAGTAATATTATACGTATTGTTTCCAGGGTCCCTATTTAAAGTATCTGCAATTTGAAATTTTTTGCCAGGAACGTAAATCAAGTTATAGTCAAATCTTAGTAAACGCATCATGAATCTCTGCAGTCGAGGAGACATATTTTCTATAGTTTTTTTAGTAATTCCCAATAATTTAGTATCGTAAAGGTTATAATTAAAGCACAACCAAAAAACTATGGCCAATAGTTCCTTTTCTATTTGACTATATTTTTGTGATGATTATCTTGCATTAAAACTGCCCCTAATCCGTAACGACTAACACTAAACGACTAACTAAAGCACGGTCTCTTTATTTTGATTAAAATATGATAAAACTGTTGTGGATGTGATGACAGATTTTAAATTTTCGAATCATTCATTCTGTTTATGATCCCATAAGCACAAATTTTTTCATTTAATATTTTTATCAGATAAATTGAAAATAAATTTACCTAAACCTATAAATCGTTCCAATTCCGTTTTATTTTTTGGAATAGACATATATTTTATATCATTTATTTTTTTATCATCAATTTAAAGCAAATTTTGATTTTTCTTTATTTAAAGTTAAACCACTTAAGGCAATTTTTTGAAGCACTATATTTAAATTTTTGTTATGACCATCCAAATCTTTCCCATAAACTAGTGTCATCAAAATATATTATTACCATCTTGAAGTATTCTATACATAATACTTTGAAATATTTCCGGAGCACTAGATATTCCAAAAGCCGAAATAACTTAGTGAGACAAGTAATTCATCATGATGCGAATTATTATTAACTAAGTACCATACTATCAATCCTCAGAAAAATTAGGAAGAAGCTTGCCTATACCAAAATATTTTCACAGGTTCGGGGGAGAGGGGATTTGGACCTCCTAGCTATGAGTAAAAGAATGTGATTTAGCTACTAAACTTCGTTTTTCGGTAATTTGAGAAAATTTGAATAAAGTTAGCGGTCTTTTATTGTAAACAGATCTGTAATTGAATTACAATTAGTAATTACTTTCATATGCAGTTAAAAAATCAAATACCAATTACCATCATTCCGAAAAATGTAGTTCAATTTCCAAATACTTTTAAAAAGTATTTCTTTCTCGATGCAATTACCGCGATTCAAATAATTAACTACTTTAAAATTAATTTGATTACGGAGACGCCACTAAATCGTCGTTATTATTTAAATTTAAAAATACCTATCTTGCCCCGTGTCTATACCAACCAGTATTCATTTTCTTCAAGGTATTACAGTAAGTAAAAATGAATGATGATATATATTTTTATGCAACTCCCACCGATACATAAAATTGTTTCGATTTGTTTGTTTGCATATACATACATAACAGCATTGGCTGTTATAAAGCTAATGTTAATGGTATATCAAATTACTAATTTCACAAAACACCAAATTAACTTAAATATAAAAAATGTATCTAATAATTGACCTTTTATGAACTCCATTTGATGTTCTTAAAAAAAGTGATTCTGTCTCAACTGGATTCACTAAACCACTGTGTACGGTATTAACGTATTGGCCCAGAATCTGGGGTATTGGTTTATTGGCCAGAAAATAATTTTAAGTTTTCCATGGGGAAGCAGGATTGCCAATCTATGATATCAACTAACCATTTTATCTAGAAAATTTAAGTACCAGACCAAGCATTACAGACATTAAGAAGACTAAGTAGAGTAATTTTATTCGAATATACTTATTTTGTGGTTATATATATTTTATATGTGCTTGTTTTATTGATATATATTTTAACTTGCATTAAGTGTTGTAACTTCAGAATATTGATTTAGTTTTTTTAGGTTAAAAAGTATGTTTTAAATATTTCTAATTTATTATTAGTTTTTGCCAAGCCTTTGTTAGCTTTGTGTTTGTGTATTTATTTGTTTGTCTGATTCATATCTTATAATAGATTTTTGACCCACTTGATTAACTTCAAATTTGGCATGCATAGCAATAATACAATTTTACATATAGTAATAAAGTATAAAATAATAAAATATAAAAACCTTAGGATTGAGGATAGCGGCGATAATATGACGGACAAATATTGTTACGGGTGGTCCGACTCGGTATCTGGGGGTAATTAAGATTGCCAATTACGAATATTCAGTCAACATTTATAACTTTAAACTGGCGTTTATAACATCTAATCTAATTTGTGCAGATTTGGCTGGAAAATCTAAATCTGGCGTTTCTTAAGGGAGAACTGCACGCAAAAAGTGAAAAACTAGCGACAAGGTCATTTTTAAACGAAATGTAATTTAAATTGCGTATACATAACAAGGTCGGACGTGCAGAAAGTTTTTTCTAATAAGTACCTTTTCATCTTACTTTGAACTTGACTTTCAATGAAAAGGTACCTACGTATTAGAAAAAACTTTCTGCACGTCCGACCTCAAAAAAATGTGTTATGTATACGCAATTTAAATTACATTTCGTTTAAAAATGAGTTCAAAAGGGTTCACGCGCTGCAGAAATACAAAGACATGAGTATGATTTACCATTTCAAATTTTGCAGTTACGTAGACAAAGGATCAATGCAAGGCGGTAAAGAGCCATTTTGTGGAAAAAAAAATATATGCGACGGCATTTGCGTCAAAAAGTGGTCCAAAAATGGTCGAAAATGGACAAATCTACTTCTATTTTATAATTCTAAATTTGATTTTTTCAAAAAAAATCGCCTTTAGCGCCTTTCCCTATTGAAATCACATTGAAGCTAATACATATCTCTTATAGTTTTAACATAATATTGCAGCGGCGGAAGGCTTGCAAATGATCCATAATAATGCGTGCAGTTCCCCCTTAAGAGTGCAAATTATGAATTTTTAGTTTACCTTTAAGCATTCAAAATAGCGCACCAGCAAGGAGGACGAATTTTTGTCACTTGTGCAGATTCGATTAAAAATCGGTATCTGGAGGTTTTCAGAGCGCACATCATTAGACATATAAAAATTGAAAATGGTGGCGCCAATATTACAGATGCTAAAACGTAAATATATGTAAAACCTGGGAGGGTGATTTTCTTCACTACCACAAATATTTTATTTGGCCACCATTTTGTTCCGCCACCTTGAATTCGTATGACAATTTTAGCAGTTCATTTCTACAAAATTTGAAATTCATCCATTAAGTACATTTTCAGGCTAAACTTTTAAATATTTTATTAAGCCGCCGTTTTTTTCGCCATCTTGGATTCGTACCAAAATTTTACCAGTTAATTCCTACATAATACTTGATTTTGTGCAAAAGTTGAAGCCAATTGGATAAACAGTTTTTTAATAATAATTTTTTTAACATTTCACTAGGTCACCATTTTGTTTCGACTTATTGCATTTTTACAAAAACATTAACAGGTCATCCCCATGTGAGCCTTAATTTTTGACTAAAATTTGAAGTCAAGCGGGTAAGTAGTTTTTTTAGCTATAACGCGAACAGGCAAACGGACCGACGGAATCGAGGTAACATGTTTTCGGCATCTTGGGACCTTCAAACGTAAAGATCTGAAAAAAGGAGGGTGATTATTTCACAATTACAATATTTCCTTTTACGTAAAAATGTTTTGCATATATGTGTTCTATTATGCTTTTATAGATTAAACCGGTAAACATCACATTATTATAGTAACGGAATGGAACTTCAGACAAAAATGAAATATGGCGTTTGTCTTTAAAAACAGAGCTTTCGTTAAATGTGTTTTGTGAAAAAGAAGTAGTCAGTTATTCAAATAATAAAAAGATAAAATTTTTGAAAGAGAAAACAATTTATTACAAAATAATACTTATTTTCCTACATTTATTTTAGACTTCAAAAAGAAACTGCGTTTTGAGATGTTCGAAGTCACTATCGCATCCGGGCTTTAGCAGCTATCATTTCTATAGCTTTTATCAGTTAAAGGACATTTTCAAACCATTCTATATAACTTATCTTGAACAAATTATTTGTTTTAGTGGAAATAATCTCAATTAACATTTGCAACACCTAGAGATTTTGTACTGCAAACGCGTAAAGCGTCATTTTAAAAATAACAACAATTAATAAAAATGGCCAACTCAATAATACCAGGGTCGGATTGGCGAATTATGGGGCCTGGTGTTTTAAGTATTTAGAGGCCCCCGAACGGGCGAGATTTTGAAAAAATAACTAATACATAAAAAAAAGGTCTTACGAATTCTACTCCGCTGATGGGGCCCTAGAGATATAAGTCTTTCAGTAAATGGTTGCCTCTAAGCCATGCGAGGAGTCGTTTGCAAATAACTGACTAAAAAAAAAACTTCTCAGATTTGTACTCCGCTCATGTGGACCTAGGGATTTAAGTCTTTCGGTCATTGCAAATAACCGATCAGGCTGGAAAAATACCACAAATAATGACTTTAAAAACTGATAAGCTACTATTCCCCCTTTGGCCTTTACCTCACGGGGCCTCCGCTGCCTGTGGGCCCTACAGCAGTTCAACGTTACATCCCCGCAAAATCTCGCGCTAGCTCTAAGCTGGGGCTTTTTATTTACGATGGGGCTTGGGACGGTAGCCCCACCCTTAATCCAGGACTGCATAATACAATAGTTATGTCTTTCTCTGCGCTAATCTTTGTAATGTCAACTATCGACACTTGTTAAGTTATTGAAAAAAAAGTATGATAATAGGATGTTTTATATCTCACAATATATTTTAAGTTTACACCTAGATGTACGAATTTAAATTACAACTGCAACCCATAAATATTTAAAGAACACATGGCACATTTAAGATACGGAAGAACAGAAAAGTCAAGCGATGCCCAACATGCTTTGGAAAACAATCACCGAATAGGAATAAATAATCTTAAGTTGATAAATAAAGACAGAGGGCCTATTCCCTATAGTCCCCTCTATTGTTTACTTGACAACGGTGCAGTCGGGTGCAACCAAGTGTGACCACATTTACCTATAAATAGTCTCGGTTAGGATAAGTTACTTTAGTTTATATCATCTGCTGATGATGCTAGTTAGCGAAACGCGCGTCCAGAACGTAACAAGTTGTGGTGTAGTGTGGTTAGAACTCTTGTATTTTGATCTATCTTCCACCACAGGTTCCAGTGTTAGGACCTACAACTACAACGATTACAAAAATAATCACACAATATTTCAGGATGGATAGAAGAATCTAATGAATTTCTCAAAGAGATCCGAGGTTGTCACAACCAAGGATAATTGCTGAAATTCCTCAACTGGAAGTTAGTGCGAGCACTGTTCAACGACGATTAGTTGAGGCAAAATATTTATTTTTCCGAGACAAATCGCCCTGCCAGGCTTGAATTTGCATGATGACATTTAAACTGGACGTTCCAAAAATGGAAAAAGATGTTGTTTAGCACTGAAACTCGTTACAAAAATTTATAATTTTGATGGAATGAGGCGCGCAAAACGTCCAGTTTATACAAGATTCCACCGAAAGTATTTTACGCCAACAATCAAGCATCGACAAGGTTGTGTATTTTTATGGAGTTGCTTTTCGTGAAGTAGAGTAGGTCCATTACACTTTATAGACGGTTATGGATCGATTGGTATACAGCGACATACTCCAAAACGAGATGTTGAGTGTTGGGAGATGCCTCTGCGATTTTTGTTCCAACAGGACAATGACCCGAAACATTCATTTCGCCTTGTTCAGGAGAATAATGTTCGAATTCTTCAGGGCCAGCACAATCAGCGAACCTTAACTCAATCAAAAACCTGAGGAAGGAGGTGAAGCGTCATATTCGGGTTACAAGGTTCTCAAATAAACAGCCCTTAATTGATTAAATTAACGATGTTTTGATGCATATGTCAATTATTACTATCCAAATTTTAATTTCATCAATGCCGCAATGCAAAAATGGATATTGAATTAATTATTAAGAAAAGTTTTTATATTCTTTTAACCCTTCAATCCTATTTCTTGTTTTTTCTGTTCTTAAATGAAATAAAATATTGTTCTCTTATAAATTGCTTTACTTTTGACGCTCCAATAAAGTGTATTGAAATACATTATTACATAATATTAAGTTAGTTGTCATTTGAATGCCATTCCATTTTACCTGCAACAGTAGCCTACTATGACTCTTTAAATTACATGATTATCGATTTCCACAGTTATTAATTTAATTTTAAATATTTAAGTATTTGACTTTATCATAAAAGTTGCTTTATTTTTGTCCGATAGTGTATATGAGAAAACGATAAATGAACGAAATATAAATTAAAAATTATACAAAATTCTTTAAAAACAGAACCATAAAAAACAAGGAACGTTGAGAAACAATTCAAATCAGTAATAATTAGTTATTATAAAAGCATTTATTAAGTTAAGTAGGTGTTCGCAACAAGGCAATCCCAGTACATTCTGTTTGGTCAAGGATAAAATAAAATATGAAACAATACGCCACCACTGCACTAGCAATTCTATGAAAATGATAAAGATGTGAAATACACAAAAATGATATTATAAAAAACATACAATGTTATCCTTGGTCTTCGGGGTGATAAGATTCTAATTAGAAACGTAATAAGTCGGGTAGCATAAAAGTCGATCGGAGCCTTGAATTGTGAGGTTAGGAGAAAGTGCAGAAAATTTTGTGCTCCTTATTCAATGTACACATATCTAATTTGTGAAAAATTACTTTCAAGCAGGTAACGTTACCGTTCTTCATGACTACAGTTCTTAAATTGTATAATAAAAATACTAGAACCTAACTGGT
This sequence comes from Kuschelorhynchus macadamiae, assembly GCA_030620095.1. NCBI lineage: Eukaryota > Metazoa > Arthropoda > Insecta > Coleoptera > Curculionidae > Kuschelorhynchus > Kuschelorhynchus macadamiae. The sequence goes on from JAUTXW010001843.1 coordinate 294,972, forward strand.
ATATATGTATGTATATGGATGCATTTCTAGTTTTTTTCAGATTTGGATAAACAAAAAAACCTGAGTATAACGCCTCGTTATACTAGGTGTTCCAGCCGAGAGTGACCAATTTTAAATGCCTATAACTTTTAAACCAGGCTAGCAGATCTACGGTTTGCACCATTCTACTTCTTTTAGTCCAAAGTTTTTTGTAGTTGGTAGTAATTTTTTTTGACACTCATGCAGACCGAGAGAAAAATGCGGTTTTTCAACATCAAAATGCTTAACTATTTTTAATGGAACACTCTTTAGATAATAACGTCAAAAAAAGAGTCGTGTTTAAGGTATCCGTATACCAATATACAGCGGACTTGAAACCGGTAATTTTAGCATTAAAAGATTAAAACAAAAATCTTGATATTTTTATAAACACATTTTTTATTAGAATTTACAAAGCGATTTGTTCGGGCCTAAAATTTTATTTTCGTTTAAAGTGATTCAACAGTTATAGGCATTTAAAATGGGTCACTCTCGGCTGGTCCACCCTGTATTATACCGTAGTATTCTCAAAATACCGAAATATGCATTCGCACTTAACCGTACCTTAATAAAAATGCGGTAGTACTGCCACGGTCATTCTTGTATCGCTAAAGCAAATATTACCCATTTTTGAAGCCCGTTGGCGACAGTATACGATCTTCTAAGACGGCTAAACCTTTATATTTTTTTATTTTAGAACCAAATTTCAAAAGGAAAAAATAAAATTTTTAAAACTTCTTTTACGATCTTCCAAGACGGCTACCCCTTCAAGTATTAGCCGCGCAACGTTGCTTAACAACCTTTATATTTTTCATTTTGGAACCAAATATTAAGTAAAAACTGAATTTAAGAAAAGAAAAAATAAAAATGTTAAAAATTCCTTAACGATAGTCCTAATAAAAAGTTTAGATTTGATAGATTACAAATAAAGTAAAATATTTCTTCTAAAAATTCACCTTCACAGGAAAGATATTAAAAAAAAGCATTTAGTATGACCCATTACTTAAAATATAATCAGCCAAATCGACATTCGATCTTTAACTTATGTTTATTAATGGTGATGATCTGATAAACCATTACAACTGAATACATTATAAAAAATACTGCCTTGGCGTTAAAAGGATATTTATTATAATGATATTACTCCAATAAAAAAACATGATACATAATTGCAAGTTTCGAGATATTATTAAACAAAACTAAAAATAAATGTCAGTTTATTATAAGAACCGCTTGGAATGTAAAACGGAAATATATTCTGAATACTGAATCATTAATTAGCACATATTGTTAAATGTGCCATTGGGTTTTTAAAAGGCATACTCACCTGATGAACTAATACATATTTATTTACAAAATAAGTCTGTAATATAATAAGAACCAAATAAGTGTATATCAAGAAAAGCAAAAGAAATTAAATTAAAATCAATGTTACGTTATATAGGAGTTAGGAATGCCGTTTTCCTTAGTTTTAAATTTTAATAAACATATAAAACCTCGTATATAAATTTTGGGACCGTGTACTCGTCATAGAATAGACAGGGGATGGGAAAAAAGTGAAACATTATTGTTCCAGTTTGTATGTCAATTCGAAGGATCTCAGTTTTGGTACTACATATTTTACAAGAACTTTTTTGACAGCGTGCACAAATAGTGGCTCACACATATAACTTTTTACTAAAATGAAATTCTGATTAGTTAAACAAGACTTAATTTTCCATTTTTTATCAGGACTACATTGCCCATATTTTCTTTTTTTTCCAAATTTCTGCTACTAACTTTTGTTTTTAAATGGACACCCTAAATATCTTGATTCACAACAATCAATCATTCTACAACCAAAATGTATGCATGCAAAGAAAAATTTTATTTTATAATCTAGAGGGCTGTGGTTTGTCAAACGACAAATATACGATTGAGACGTCGAAATGTGATAGGTTAAAATAATTGAACCAATTTACATAATTAATAGTTTTTTTGTTAAATAAACTAAAATGTCGTCAGTCCCAAGTAAAAACGTGCTATAGAGAAGTTTTTTCAAAACATGTCAATTCAGATGGCACCCACAGCAGGTTTTGTGTGTTGTGCAAGACATAAATAGGAGCGTATGATCTATATCTCAGAGATATAATATTTTTAAGGGTTAGAAACATTCCGACAAATTATGAGTATTCACTCCTTCTTGATCGACCGATTTTGAGCTAGAAAATTTAGGTACTGCTGTCAAAAAGAACGTCAAAAGGTTTTTTTGACATGATATTTAAATATCAGCCGTTCAGACATTTCTTAACAGATTTGAATCAGTTTTACGGATTCTAACAGTATGTAGAATCAGCGGCGGAGTATCCCTTTCTTCAGTTCATTTGTTTTGGCGTTGTACACGGTGTCCCATTTTTATAGGTTTTATGGGGTTATTCACTTATAAGTAGAGATAGAGTAATGCTGTTTTCGCGACACCATGCTACTTTTTGATAGAACCAAAAATGCTACAAACAGACTTGCTCTGGCCACCATAGTTTCTGTGCTTTAGGATGATTTTGAAAATTTGCCATTTTCAGACACTGCCTATATTTCAGCTAGTGTGAAATATATTAGAAAAATTGAAACGGATATTTATATACTGTTTCACGTAGAATCCAGTGGCGCATCATTTTTTTTCCGAGTCACAGTTTTTGAGATTATATTTCAAAAAGGACACACAGACAGACATGAATTCTTCTAATTTTTTTTACGTAGGTTGCCGTGACCGTGGGTAGTCATGGTAACGCAAAGTTAGTTATCGATTATTTGTTATTCTTGTATATTGTTGTGGTTGTTATTATTGCTTGATTTGTTTGTTAATATGGCTCAGAAGTAAAAATTTGAATATTTTGAGAAATACGATATGTTCCTCTAATTTTGTCATAGATATCCTGAAAGAAAACAACACGAAAAAAGAATATTTCGAAACATACTATCCAATCTTCGCCAATATGGATCTTTTGGCAAACCTCGAATCCACATCAACAATAAAGAGAACGAGGAATCTGAGGTCAACGTTTTAGCCTCTTGTTCACGCAACTCCTGAAATCTCGTGTAGAAGAATCGAGGAGGCATCACGTTATTTTTCCTAGAGAACGTCAGGGAAGTTTTGGATTTAATATTTCCAGCTTTATTTTCAAGAGAAAAACAACAAAACAACATACCAAATTTATGAAGGGAACCTAAACTCCAATAGATACTTACAAATCCTGGAAGAAAACGCAGTGAGAATTTAGGAAGATATTCCTCTGGTCCAACTAAGCGAGACGGGGCTCCAGCCCACAATGCTGGAATAATCCTAAACTGGCTCAACGAACATTTTCCCAGAAAATAGACAGGGACAAACGGACCTGTTCGATTGTCACCACAATTTCCGGATCTTTCAGTTTTGGATTTTTTTTGTGGGGGTATTTGAAAATAAAATGTAAGGCGATACGAAAACATAGAACAGTTGAGAGTGACCACGGAAAAGCTTTTGAACAATTACAGACACAATATTTTATAAAAGAAAATGCATTAAAAAGAATACATAACCCAAGAAAAGAAGTACCTTACTATATATATATATATATATATATATATATATATATATATATATATATATATATATATATATATATATATATACATATATATATATATATATATATATATATAAAATCTGAGTACGACAGTAGATTCTACGTGAAAATATTTATACAAATACATTTCAAATTTTTCTAATAGATTTCACAATAGCCGAACAAGATTACAGTTTTTTTGGCGGCGATCATGTCTAAAACAGAGAAAAGAAAATTGATGGTGATAAGAAAATTTGCCAAACTGTAGCTAAAAACAAAATATGATAATGATGAAAAGGAAGGCCTTGCTGTAGTCAGTACTACTAAAAACAATGATGTTTAAGTTCCATCCAAAAATAACAAAAATCTGTCGGCAACTCGAAATTTTTTAGAATCACGCCAACTTCTTAACCAAAGGTATATAGAAGTATTTCTGTAATTTTAAAAAACTACCTAAACACTAATTTATCTAGTAAAAATGTACAAGCAAAAATTTTAGATTTTTAGAAAATAGATTTAGAATTTATTTTTCATACTTGCACTTAGGTATACGTAGTTGTAAGATATGAAGATACAAATATGTTTTTATTAAATTTTTAGTTAGAGTTTAAGAAAGCACATTGTTCTTGTAATGTTTTTAGTTTTTTCCATATTTTGTGCTAATAAAAAGACTACTACTTTACAACTTTGTCAACAGGATTACTCTTATGACAATAAAGCATATTTTGAGTTTGACTTTGAGTTTATCCAAAAAACTGGTTTTAACGAACTTCAGATGATTTCAAGATATAGTTTTGGTAATTAGACTAATAAAATCCCCTACAAAGCTTCAATTTATCAATAAGGAGAGAATGGAGATAATTACTCCACTGATTCAAAAATATAGTAAATGGTGTAGTAGTGCAATTCTCTTAGAAGACACGACAACCGCAGCAAAGACGCAACACACAAAATATATCAACGCCCTTGTATATAATTTATATTGAGAATATAACTTGCACCTCAAAAAAAAATGGTTACCGTACCAATACTGTATCACGAACCTAGCAGTTTGCATATATAACTCTCACCACTGTAAGGTGTTTATATCGCTACCGTCTAGGCCGTTAAAAACCATGACGCAAAAATGCGAATAACATCACAATTAACTAAAGAGCTTACATTTTCTAAATATGTATTTCAACAATTTATAGAAAAGTTTTTTACTATCGCGATGCAAAAATGTTACTTTTATTTCAGGCAGCGCCGTCAGCTTTAGACCAAAAAGAACCTTTAACCTTCACATACGTGATCTGACTTCTGCTGAGTGCTGCTTTTTACCCACTTTCGTTTTGAGCTAATTCAATTTTTATTCATTTTTATATCATTGCCCGCGTAGTCACCATAAAGCTTTGGAAAAAGACTGCTGTTGAGTATCTTCCTAAAGCTACCAGATTTCATGAACAATTCTTGTGCTTACGCATACGGTGTAAACGTGCGTTCGTTGGTTTAATATTCTTTAATTTCAAATATTTACCCAACGTATGCGTATGGAGTGATTCGCCCGCTTTCCTACAGTCAGCTGTTTCGCATGAATTAAAGAATGTCTGATTTTTATTGCAAGTACATCGTTTATAATTCTTAATGAGGGAGAGTAAAAGAAAACAACAAAAAGCAGTTGGTAGATGACATCTATATTTAAAAGCAGATATAGGGGTATAGATCTAATGCAGGGGATCTCGGAATTAAATGTCTATCGGAGATGCAAGTGGCACATGGCATATAATCTATATAATTTAAACATCTGTGATATTGTCACAACATTTTAGTACTTAGATACGGAAAAGAAAACAACTGTGTTTTATTTGATAAAACATTTTAAATGTATGCTTAATGTACAGGGTGTTTGGTTATAAAGGCAATCCCCCAAGTAACATTCCTATTTTTATAGATACTTATACAAAACACTTAAATATAAAAGTATCTTTTCTTTAAATTGTAAATTTTTTTAGTGTAGTTAGCAGATAGACGGGATGTTTAATTTTACTGAAATCAAGATCAAATTTGGTTTCTAAAATGTAACACCCTGTATATTATATGTTCATCAAATGGGTTGCATGTTGCTAATTACAAATATTCCAGGTGTGATACCATGATCTTTAAAGACACCAGATAATCTTACATTACATAGTTAAGTCAATGGGAATATATTACTTCCTATGGCAGGGGTTCTTCCAACCAACTTCAAGAGAAAATTTTGAAAAATAAAAAATAATATTTTACTTCTTACAATTCAATGTTTTCTTTTGATAGTTTTATTTTTTTTTATAAAAAAATTTATTGCACTCTTTTTAGTTTTATTTATAAGAAGTTTTAGTAAAAAGATTAGGAGCAAATTTTTCTAGGGCTAACCCTAGGCATTGACTTTATCTCGTATGTAATGTAATGTACCTAAGAGCTAAAACAATTGAACTTAAAATTTGGCTAGAATGACGGTAAGTAATATAATTATAAAAAGAGTAGTAGAATTAGAATTGAACTTGGTGTCCCTAAAGTCTATGCATAGAAATTATGCATAGAAAATTATCAATTAGCCCCTAAAAACCACGAACAGCATAAGAAATTCCCCATTAAATTGTTATGAAAATTCATCCCATTTGGTCAAACCATCACGAAGTAATCGGTGTAGATAAAAAACCAATTTTCTTCAAATTTTAAATTAACCAACAATATGCAAAACAAAATCCTAGTACTTAAGATATATATATTTTGTTTTCTTGTTTACTTTATTGAATTTAGATATACATGCTTTTAAGGTAATTTGATATATTCTGTAGAATAGTGATTAGCTAAAAATAAAAAGGAGAACTAATATAGAGTATTTAATAAATGCAGAATATGTAGTTTTATATATTATGTGTTAGCTACTAAATGATATTTTTTTTAGATTCGTTCCATTTTTCGATAAATTTACAAAGGTCCTCCAGCAAACGCATACGTTCGTCATCCACGTTCACACTAGGCGAACGCATGCGGTTTTCAACGTGCGGCCGTATACGTTCACTAAGTGAGTACGCACCTTAACATTTTTAACGTAACGTAAGCAAACATGCATGCACGGCCATTTGCCCGCTGACATAAGTAATGCCCCTTTCATTCTACAGAAAAAAATCATTGATTTCAGTAGCCTCTCGCTTTATTTAGTACGTGCATTTTTTTAGTAGATCAGACATTTTGCTGTCCACTTGCTGGCCGTCTTTTTAAAAGAAGTGACGGTGATACTCGTATAAACTATATAAACTAGCACTATAGGAAATTTGCTAGATAAAATGGATTTTTTTCTATTTTCCAATCATAAAGACATCTTTTCGATACGCAAATTAGTGTCGTCGGCCACGTTTCAAATTTGAAAAACAAAAATGGTGCGCAGGTAATTGCCACTGTTACCAACATGAAAGTGTTCAACTGTAAATATTTTTTTTTAGAGATAATGCTGTTACGCCCCCTAGCTGCCATTTTTCGAACTTAAAAATAATTTCCAACGATTTTTCTTGGCCGATTTACCCATAAATATTTTTTCCCCATAATTGTGTGATCAACGGTTACCGAGTTATGGCCGGAGACCATTCTTAATTGGACACCCAGTCCATTTCTACAGATAAACCATTTAAATTTGAGACTCAGTATGCAATACCTACAAAATGGCTATAATACATTTTAGAAAAATCTACATGGTGCTACTTCTTCCTAAATGCTGAACTTTTTTGCTAAGAATTCTGTAACACGCCAACAACCCGCGCCTTATTAAATAATTTATTAATCTGAGGGGGTATGAGAAGTGTAAACATACGTCATAATAATAGTAGACCGCAGAGACAAACAGCACACGAAAACTAGGAACATAGTATTACTCTAGTGAAGAAAAATCCTAGTGGGAGCGCCCAAACATCTCGCGACAAGTTTGATTTCGAGGCGCTAGTCACTTTATTTAGGTTTTTCAAATACATTTCCTACTATGTGAATTATCTAGTGCTACAAAATACAGTTCTTGGTAAGTTAATAATTTTTAGAAAGCAATAAACTTAATTAAGGTTGCATAGTTAAAATTACACAAATAAATAATCTCAGATATTATTATTGCTTAGTTTTAATGACAGGTTATTTCTACCTTTCTTAATACGCGCCGATATTATGCTAACTAACCACTAACCTTTTTAGTAAATAATTAAAACAAACATTCCAAAAAAAATCATCAAGTAAATTAATTAAACCTGATCTGCCCGAAACCTACAGGTCTTTTTAGGTTTCTTTGTTGACAAAACACAGTTGATGAGACTGATCGTGTAGAAACCAATAGCAATATTGTCAAGAACTTTATTTAAACCATCGCCAATATTAAATATTTTAAACCGTAATATCTGGAAAACAATTCAGAGTTTTCCAATGGCATATAAGAATTATTTGTTTAAAATCATCCATACTATCATAGGTTAAAATATTTGTAGTCAAACCCCTAACACACTGTATATATAGCGAGGGGGAAACCACTAGCGAAAATGTATATACCAAAATACATAATTGCATTGGAATATAGGTAAAATACATGAAATAAACGGAGCCCTCTTAAAAGTAATTGTAAGTCACGTAGTATTTTTTTTAAGTTGGCTGGCACACAAACATCATGTAGATTTTATTCAAAATCTTTTTTAACTTCCCTCATAAAAGTGAAGTATTTTACTGTAATCGTAAAAAAATCACCCTGCGAGATTTTTTCAGATCTTCACGTTTCAGGGTCCCTAGATGCTGAAAAACATGTTTTCTCAATTTCGTCGGTCTGTCTGTTCGCGGCATAGCTAAAAAACTGCTTACCCGATTGAATTTTGTTAAAAAATAAAGGGTTATATGGGGATGACCTGGTAGTATATATGCAAAAGTCCAATATGGCAACACAAAATGGCGGCCTAGTGAAATGTAAAAAAAATTACTACTAAAAAACTACTTATCCAATTTATCTCAAATTTTGTACAAAAACCAAGTATTATGTAGGAATCAACTGATAACATTTTGTCCAAGGTGGCGGAACAAAATGGCGACATAGTAAAATATTTAAAAATTCAGCCTGAGAAACTACTTAAGTGCCTGATTTCAAATTGTGTGCCATAAATAATTGTGGTATACAGATAAACTAGTAAAACGGTGGTACTAATTCAAGATGGCGGAACAAAATGGTGGCTAAATAAAATATTTGTAATCGTGAAAAAATCGCTCTTCCAGGTTTTACATATATTCACGTTTTAGAGTCTCTAGATGCCAAAAAAATAAGTTTTATCAATTCCTTCGGTCAGTCTGTCGGTTTGTCTCTCTGTCAGGTCACAGCATAGCTTAAAAACTACTTACGCTATTACCTTTAAATTTTGGGTAAAAATTAAGGGTCCTATGGGGATGACCCGGTAACATTTTGGTAAAAATCCAATCTGACAAAACAAAATGGTGGCCTAGTGAAATGTTAGTAACTGCTTATTCAATTTATCTTAAATTTTGCACAGAAATCAAGTATTATGTAGGAATTAACTGGTAACATTTTGAATTCGAAACTCAAGATGACGAAACAAAATGGCGGCTTAGAAAAAGATTTATAAATTCAGCCTGACAAACTACTTAATAGACTGATTTCAAAATGAGTGCCAAAAATAATTTTGGTATACGGATGAACTAGTAAAACTGAGGTACTAATTCAAGATGGCCAAGCATAATGGAGGCTAAATAAAATATTTGTAATCATAAAAAAATCACTCAGGCTTTACATATCTTCACGTTTGAGCGTCTCTAGATGCCAAAAAGTATGTTCTATCAACTCGGTAGGGCCGTCTGTCGCTTTGTCTGTCTGTCTGTCTGTCTGTAATAATTTAAAAACTACTTGCACGAATGACTTCAGGTTTTGGTCAAAAATTAAGGGTCATATGGGGATAACCTAACCTGGTAATATTTTGGTAAAAATCGAATATGGCAAAACAAAATGACGGCCTAGTAAAAAGTTAAAAATATATTACTAAAAAACTATGTATGGAGTTTATCTCAAAGTTTGCACAAAAATCAAATATTATGTAGGAGTCAACTGGCCAGTCAAGATGGCGGCTTAGTAAAATATTTAAAAAGTCAGTTTTAAAGCTACGTAATGAACAGATTTCCAACTGTGTGTCACAAATAATGTTAGTATACAGATGAACTAGTAAAGCCGTGCTACTAATTGTAATCGTGAAAAAATCACCCTCTCAGGTTTTACATATTTCCAGCGTTTGGCGTCCCCAGATGCCAAAAAATATGTTTTATCAACCCCGTCGGTCCGTCTAATTGTCTCTCAGTTCACGGCATAACTTAAAATCTATTTACTCGATTGACTTCAAATTTTGTTTTACATATCTTCACGTTTTAGGGTCCCTAGATGCCAAAAAATATGTTTTATCAATTCCGTCAGTCCGTCTCTCGGTTTGTATGTCTCTATGCCAGTTCACGAGATAGCTTAAAAACTAATTATTAGTCAGTTCAAATTAAGAGTCATATTTTGGTAAAACTCCAATGTGCCGGAATAAGATGGCGGCCTAGTGAAACGTTAAAAGAAATATTACTGTGACGTTCTTAGCAAAAAAATACGGTGTGGCTAAATCTACTATATGGGCAATTCGTAACAGAAAAGCGAAAATATTGAAGAAAATCAGCAGTACATTTGTGGGCCCAGGAAAAATTAAAACATTAAGGTTACCGGGATGTCCCAGAATGGAAAAAGCTTTATACAAGTGGTTTTTAAAGCAAAGAGAAAACATATTCCTGTCACAGTTTTAATGATTCAAGAAAAAGCCAAGAGTTTACATAGCCAATACAAAGAAACTCTAATGCAAGTAGCGGATGGTTGCAGAGATTTAAAAAACGTTTTGGAATTCGATATTTAAAAATCTCTGGGGAAAAACTGTCGTCTGCAACCGAGTTGGTTAATCCATTTAAAAAAACTCTGCTTCAAAAAATCAATGAACTTCAGCTGTTAAAGCAGCAGATTTATAATGCAGATGAGTCATCTCTATACTGAAAACTCCTTCCCGAAAAAACATATGTAGGTCATGAGGAGAAGACGGCACCAGGAAGAAAAACAGTAAAGCAAAGAGTTACCTTCCTAGCTCGTACAAATGCAGCGAATAATCATCAGCTTAAGCCACTAGTTTTTGGCAAAAGCTAGGAATCCAAGACCATTTCGTAATTTCAATTGCCCAGTTCATTATAGAAGTTCTCAATCAGCTTGGATGACAGGACCTATTTTTAAGGAATGGTTCTACAAGTTGTTTATTCCAGAGGTAGAGGTTTTTAAAATGTGTTAAACTGATATGTAATTAAAAGTTAAAATTGTTTTAGATTCAAGAATTCTTAAGTGATCAAAACCTGCCCATCAAAGCTGTACTTTTGTTGGACAATGCGCCAAGTCACCCACCGGCAGAAGAGTTAAAAATTGCTGATGGTTCAATATTCGAGATGTACATGCCACCCAATGCAACTCCGCTAATACAACCTATGGACCAAAATGGAATACGTTTGGCAAAGTTATTTTATCGCAAGAATGTGTTGTCACGTATCATAAGTGACAATAAAGACTGTATTGGGACGGTATTAAAATCTCTCTCTTTAAAAGATGCCGTTGTAAACTTAGTTCTAGCATGGAATTCTTTAAAACCAAATGTTATTGAAAAATGCTGGCATAAACTACTTTCACCATTAGAGGTCACATCAGACGATAGTGATGATGACACCCCTTTATCTATATTAAGGTTACGAATGCATAATGAAGAGATGGACCTTGCAAAGTCTGAAATTGCAGATTTGCTGCATCATGTAAATCCCGATCTAGATATTGAAGGTGGTGACATACATAAGGGGAATAAAGATTATGTTCCAGATGTGATGAGATTAATTTCAAACTTTGTGCAAGCATTAAGTGTGATATAGAGTTAAACTGGTAAATTTGTGGTACGAATTCAAGATAGCGAAACAAAACGGCGACCAAATAAAATTTTTAAAAAATCAACGTAAATAAAAATTTTATTTAAATGACTTTAAATTTTGCAGAAAAATTAAATATGATATAGGGATGGATAAACTGGTACGAATTCAACATGACGTAACTAAACGTCGGTGTGTGTTAATATAAAAACTACTTATATGCCCAAAAATCAACTGCATAAATAGAAACTGGTAAACTATTCGTAGAAATCCAATATGATTTAATAAAATGGCGACGAATAAAAATATTTTAAAAGACAGTATATATATTATATGTGTTACTAAATGACTATATACTGAGATAAATTGAATCACACTTTACTATTCCAAATAATAGAAAAAATTCATGACGAGGGAAGTTCCGGGTAAAGGAAATTTACCGATTTTTTTTTGTTAAAATTTTAAGTCAATTGGGTAGTAGTATTGAAGGTATGTTGCGAACTTACAGACAGACAGACAGACGGACCGTCGAAATCGACAAAACATTTTTCCACGATTACAAACATCTTATTTGGCCGTCATTTTGTTAGGCCATCTTGCATTACTACTACCATTTCACTAGTTGATATCTATACCACAATGAGTTATGGCACATAATTTGAAATCAAACCATTAAGCAGTTTTTTCAGCCTGAATTTTTAAATATTTTATTAAGCCGCTATTTTGTTCCGCCATCTTGGATTCGTACCAAAATTTTACTAGGTGATTCCAACATAATAATTTCATGTTTGTGCAAAATTCGAGATTCATTGGATAGGTAAGTAGTTTTTTATTAATATTTATTTTTTTAACATTTCACTAGGCCATCATTTTGTTTCGCCATATTGGATTTGGCATATAGGGATGCTAAAATGTAAAGATGTGTAAACAGAGGGTGATTTCTTCACGATTACAAACATTTTATTTGGCCGCCATTTTGTTCGACCATCTTGAATTAGTACCACAATTTTACAATACTATACCAACCAAGCCCTATACCACAATTAGTTATGGCACACAATTTAAAATCAAACCATTAAGCAGTTTTTTCAGGTTGAATTTTTAAATATTTTATTAGGCCGCCATTTTGTTCCACCATCTCCAAAATGTTACTAGTTGGTTCCAAAAGAATACTTCATGTTTTTATAAAATTTGAGATCAACTGGATAAATAGTTTTTAATAATAATTTTTTTAACATTTTACTATGCCGCCACTTTGTTTTGCCATATTGGATTTTTACCAAAATGTTACTACCATGTCATCCCCATATTGTAGCATTATATTTTTCATGAGCTAAATTGTTTCATTTGGTGAACAGTTTAATTCACGCCGATATATATATTAGAAGTAATTTGGGTTGTCTATAAGTGGGATTTATAACGTAATATTTAATTTTAGGGTGGAAATGTCGTTTTCTTTATAATTTGTACATAAATCAAAACAAGTAATTTACTTCATATTTATTTTTACGTTGCCATCCAGATAAAATCACAATATTTGCCAATCATTTCAATATTCAAAGCAGGTAAAGGAATTTTATATTTAATATAAACATATCCTTTTGGTACTCTCAAGTCATGGATTCACGGCGTCGACGTCGGCTTGCGTTTCTACTTTCGGTTTTCAGTTGCAGTGTTGCCGAATCAAGTTAATGAATTTTCTTAAGTTTCATGGTGAATTTGAATTTGCCGCTTCCTTTCACGAGTCACTTTACTGACTATTTCCGTGTTCGACCTTCTTGGTTGGCCAACGGACTTCATCCCTTGGTATCGTCATTCCGGTTGGTAGTCGAGGTACTTACAACACCTCCATGTGTTGATCCGAAGAAAAATCGGGAATCATCCCGAATATACCCAGTGGTGGTGATTTGAATTTTTGTTTCTTCGCATGGATTAACTATCTGCTTTATCTGAGAGCCAAAGTAAAGTTTGTGTTTTGGAGAAAACCTGGATTTTTATCCAGCAATCTTTGGCCATGTCGGAATCAAACGTTTTGGAGATTTTTTTGTATAGTAACTTTGGGATTTAGTTAAGGTAAGCCGCTTATAATAATTTCACATACCTTTTTCTTCGTTTTGAAAAATGTTATGTATTTCCCAGTTTTCGTTTTTTTTGGAGTACTCATCCATGGATTTCCTTCTCCTTTTAGAATCCACATGGGAGTCGACTCCTAAGTTTTGGCATACCGTACCGTACCATGAGTTATGAATTATGGTCTTAAAAGAAACGTAATCTGTTGTCCCGCCTAGACTTCTTTATTTGATCCAGTTCTGTTCGAAGGCTGTTAGTTCCAGACACTGTAACTGTTCCTGTGATTTTGAAGTGATCCTCTTTTGATGTTATCCTCTTTTGATGTTTTGATGCAGCCCTTGAAGTCCTGACATCCCTGGAAGGATTTATAAAGGCCAGATAAAATTATTTTATTAATTATCTATTTTTATTTTTTTTTTACTACAAGCATTATTTAATATTATACATTTTTACATTTGATTTAAAGTTTAAACGATTTATGCTATTTAAAAGTGAACCAGTTAAGTATTCTTTCTAACTTTCATTTATGTAACAATAATTAAAGGTGTTAAAATTATTAATGAGTTATGTGAACTATAGTCGACTATGGGGTTATTTAATTTTCTTTATGAATATCTTGGCATATTAAATTCCTTTTTTTTTATTTAGAATTATCTTATTTAAATTGTACATTTGCTATATAATATATTGTGTCGTCGTAAGTATAGGAAATTTACTTCATATTTTCATTTACCCTGCCCACACTCACCTAATTTTTGTTTCAGTTTTTTTTTGCTATAGGAACTAGCTTATACTAAAGTTTATTTATTTTGGTTTCGCGGTTTTCCTTTATTAAATATATAAAAAAAAACAGCGTGACGCCCTTTTAGTAGTCTATTTGGATTATGTAATGTATTTTTTTTTTAGATTCACTTTTGATTTTAAAAGAACACACAGAAATTTAATAATTAAATTCTAATATCTAACATCAAAGTTAATTAAATAAAATTATTCTTCATTTACCCCCGAACCCATAGTGCTCTCCAGATGAAAAGCTGCCATTAGCTGAGAGTAAAAAAAAACAAGGGGTATGATACGCTACAATATGACCCTTAATGTTGGACCAAAATTTGAAGTCAATCGGGTAAGTAGTTTTTTAGCTACGCCGCGAAAAGACACACAGAATTCAGAAAACATGTTTTCGTCATCTAGGGACCCTGAACCTTAAAGATATGGAAAAATTCTCGGAGGATGATTTTTTCACGATTTTTATGAGGGAAATAAAAAGTGAAGTAAAAAAGAAAATATTTTGTAAATATATCACATTTTGGCTAAAGTAAAGTTGAAAAAGAATACATTTAACCAAGCATTTATGACTTGCACAATTTTTTAAGATAAATCATTTTACCGCATAAACAAAAAAATAAACTAATTTGGCTCTCTTCGCCGTTTAAAATAGAACTTTTACATTTTTTTTTTCATTTTCATTCATAAAACAAAGAAATAATAATTTAACGTATTTCGCCGTTTATCGAAATTTATTATTTAAATTATTATTCCTTATACCTAAAAAAAAAGTATATAAGCCACTGACTTTTTGATTTCAAACAGAACATTTACCCCAGCTTTAGGGACTACAAAAACCAAAAAATCCCAATTATATATTTGGAAAATTTTTGCAAATACAATACTTCACCTATATAGCTCATTATATAACCTTAATAATAAAATACTTGTACTATTATATGGTGAGGTAAAAACAGTCCCGTAAATATCATTGTGTTCATCTCGTGCGGAATACTTATAATACACAATGGAATACATTGGATTACATGGAATACATTGGATTACATGGAATACATTGGATTACATGGAATACACAGGGTTTGTACACCAAAATACATCAGAGGTTTCTCCCTCAATAATATATAGCTAAGATCTGACAACCATCTTCTGTCATTCAACAATTGCAGGCAAGCACATCATACAAGGATGCATGATCATTGAGTAGGTCAAGCTTAAAAGAACAATACCTAATAAACCTAAACTGGATACCTTCTATGCTGGAACTGTGTGTGTTATAGAATGGTGACCACACTGTCAATCCTTACTCAAGGTGAGTTCTCACTAAAGAACAGTATAACAAACAACCTATTCTAAAAATAAGCCCTAGAATTTGAAGCGCCTTTCCCGAAATAAATGAACAGTTATCTCTAAATGTTAACTGATTATCGATTTGAACTCCCAAATCCTTAACACAACTAACAGGCATAAGTTAATGTAACTGGTACTACATGTAAAATCAATACCATTCTTTTTTCTGAAAAAACTAATTGTACTCACTTCTTAGGATTAGGATAGGTTTGGCTAATGTCATTAACAAAAATGTTAAATAACAATGGCATACAATGTTCCCCTTCAGGGACCCCAATGTAACCTCTATGCTTTCAGAGACAAAACTGACTATTTTAGCTTTCTGCGTAAGCGTCCCAAGCATGCTCTTCAGCCATTTTACAGAGTGATCATGAAATCCTACAACCTCGAGCTTTGCTAGCAGGAAATTATAGTTTACATGTCAAATGCCTTGGAGAAGTCTGTATAGATCGCATCTACTTGACTCCCTTTCTCCAGGGCATCCAGCAGCACTCTTATAAGTCACCAAATTAGCGACAGTTGATCAATAATGAGACCTCTGCAAGCCCAACTCAACTGATCTTAAATTAAGCTATCCAGCAGCTTAGGGATTGCTGACTGTCGTGAAATACTCCTATAATTCTGATTGTGCTCACTTTCCCCTGATTTAAAAGTTGGTACTGTAAATCTCTCCTTCCATATTTCGGGATGGTTGCCATCAGCCAATAATTTATTAAATAAATGAAATAAGGGTTTGGTAATACTAACCAAACTGACCAATAAATATTCAGGTACACTGCCAGGTCCACAAATAGACTGATCGACTCAATTGTTGCTTTTAGGACTAACAACAGTGGATTTTTGTGCAACAGTAGAAGTCAACTAGATAATTGTTTTTTAGTAGTCACGAACAGAGAGACAGACAGATCAATAACATAAGAACCCTGAAATGTACGAAAATATGATGGAAGTAAAAAAATTTCCATAAGGCATCGCACTAAATATTACTATACACAATACTTCTAATCATCCTTTTACACATAAAGTATCAGCATATAATAGTTTTGTTCATAGATTGATGGACTCAACTGTTGCTTTTAGGACTAACAACAGCCTTGGTAGATATATCAAAAACAATAAGACCAAAACCCCCCACCAAACCCACCAAAAAAACAGGATAAATATGGTGTTTACAAATTAAATTGTGGAACCTGTTCAAAATGTTATATTAGACAAGGCAGAACGTTTAAAAAAAGATTTAAATTTAGTTACAGAAGGCATAAAGATAATTCCAATTACCCTAAATATGTAATTCAAGAAAATCATACTTTTGATGACAACTTTAAAATTTTACATGTAGAATGAAAATGTAAAAAACTTAATTTATTAGAAAGTATGGAATTAAACAAACATAAAAATAACAACAGATTACTAAACGATCAATTGGACCTAAATACTTAGATCCCCATTGTTAAATCTTTATCAGGCTATAACAGAAAATCCAAATCATTTTACCTGTACAATATCTGCAAAACGGGTTCAGGTATTTAATACCTAAAGTTTGTGTTCTACTTTTTTTAGGATCTAACATCTGATGAAGCCACAGTGTTCGTGAATTAATAGTCCTGTGTTTTATTTTTTTTTGTAAAATAAATTAATTGGTAATTTTAAACAAGTGTTTTTGTTTACTTGGTTAAAATGGATTTCCATCAAGCAAATTATATCTAATTTTTACATAGGACTCTTAACATACAGTTGGTATGTTTTGTCCCTATTTTGCAGTTTACAGCGACAAAAAAGAATATATAATAAATAAAAAATTGTTTTACTGTTCCAACAATGCCTTTATTAACAAAATACAATGTAATACATAAGTAAAAATATTTTTAATAAACACCTTTTAATAACCATTTCATAAAATTCAAAACGGGAGGAGCCTATATTAATAGGAGAAAGAACTAAAACTTCTTATTCCATCTCATTTTCACAGTTTATATTTACTGTAACACAAGAGCCTGAATTTCCTAAGATTTGCTTTATTTTATACGTACCTCACCTGAGAGAAATTATCAACAATGTATAAAGTAGCGCTGATAAGATTATCAGATGTTTAGCTAAATATTTATGCATAAAAACTTTTGGGCTTAAATTATTTCCATTTAACTATATGCTTAGTATTAAATACTTCGCTAATGGTAACCTCTTATTTCTAACCTTGACTGCACTCACTGTTGGACTGGGTTAATTTGACCCTGGAGTCTAATTTTTCTAGCCCAAAAAATTAAATGCCTAAATAATTTCTTTTGTAAAATTCGTTCTACTACTACACCACAATCGAAAAAAAAATAAAGAGAGAAACAAAGTTAAGTCAGCAAAAATTAAATAACCACTTACAAACAAAAGTTTTTATATTTTGTATTTTTTGACCCCTCTTTAGTTACAGTTACTTGTAATAATGCAAAACATAAATAAACTATTAATTTTAAGCTTGTATACCAGCAAGATTTTATTCATATGACTTTGTTTTAACTTTTTTAAGATGAGTATCCACACATTTTTAAACAAATGAATTTTGGTTGGGGTAGAATTCGTCTTGTAAAAAGTATTTAGAAATGTATATAAAATTGGAATATGTTTTATTATGTAATAGGAGTTTCCATTTAAAACAATTAAGTTGCACCCAATACCGCGTATTTGCGAAAACCTGTATAAATAAAAATATCTTTTACAATCGTAACAAAGTATCTTTCCTACTTAAAGTTTCCTTCTATTGGTAATAGGTAACTAGAGATCCAGAAATTACACACTAAATGAAGCTGAAACAACTCTTCTATGTATCTTTTTTTTAACAGTAAATAAGGTAAGCTTCTATCATACTAAAAGGTACCAATTTATAGATTTTTAAAGTGAAAAACATTTTTTTTACAAGAGACATTTTATAAAAAGAATAACTTTTTCTTCCAAATATTCAATACATTTGGTGCTATTGTTAACCTAATAGCACCAAAGCAAATTTCACTGAAGCTGGTTTTCTATAAGGTTTGTGCGAAGTTCATTTTGTAAGATATATGATATCTTGAGAAATAATCATCAAAAAGCTTTAGTTATATGCTTCCCGATTCTTGAAAGAGGGAGCTCCATCCCTGTGAGAAAGATTCATAAGAAAAATAAATGTGGTTAACTCAGGGAACACACTCGTCGTTTCAAGAATAGAGTAGCAGACCAAATATTCATATGTTGTGTTTATTTCATAATTAAAATGTGTTTATTTCGTATGTAAAATGTCTTTTCAACCTTATTTCATACCCAAAATATGATTATAAATATAATTATAATAAAATTATTCATTTTAAAATGATAGATAAATCTTTAATGTTTCAACTTGCAAAATTTTACACACGTCCTTATATTGTATGTAGTTAAAAAATAGTAAAAGAAAATAATCTAAATCACTAATAAAAGACAAACGGTCAGTGGCAGAAACCTCAATTAAAGTTTAGAACGTTCAACAGAATGTGAAATTTGACCTCGAGTTCCTAGATTTCTGTAAGCAACATGTCAAAATCAAACATCAATTAAGTTTTGTGCAACCAGGGGTAAGAATCTCCAATATCAAATAGATACATTAATAACTTAAACAATCTAGAGACATCGGACACATTATTGTTAGAATAGGTCATAAACAAAGGACATAATTGACAGATGCATATGTGAAAATAATCAGCAAGCAAGACTAGCCCTAAATAGCATCTGTCAAATGCAATGTTTTATATAGTAATATTAGCAGTCCAGTATTAATTGGTGTCATAAAAAGCGTGCTCAATCAGAACTAATTTTGATAATTACCTTGAATTTTGAAATACTTAGTTCCCTTGTTTCCAATTAAAGTTTATGGTATATATTAAAAGGAGAAGAGTTATTTACAGATTTTTGTAGTCTTAATCTTGGTGGCTGCAACTGGTTAGCATGTCTGGTATTGAAGTGATGAAAGTCTGAACTGGAATTGTGTGTATGTTTTTGTGGATTTAAAGAAGGCTTTGATAAAAAAACATTGATAGTAAAATCAGAATCTTTAGACAAATAAAAAGTGGTGGGCAATGCTCTAATATGTCGCATTCTCCAATAATACGGCTGTTTTCTGTCTTATTTGAAAGGCTCAAACAGACTGACCACTGTTATCCCATAAAATGACACCACAGTTTATATGAGTATAAAAGAGGCCATAGTATGCTCCCAATAAACTGATATTATCAAGAAAATGTCTTAAATCTCCTCAAGAGTAAAGTACCTAAAGATAATTTTCTACACAGATTAACAATGTGTTCCTTTCAGGAAAGACCATCATCTACAGTCACACCAAGCAGCTACACACGTTCTCCAGTATTAACTCTGTTGATCTTGCAATTATCACCCTCTGTGTCTTTGCCTGAGTCATGCTCAAGCCACTGCCATTGAATCAATGTTTAGCTTGTAGTTCGAGTGATGTAATGTTATTATTCTTATTAGGTCTTGTCATACAGTAGAAGAGGTTATAAGTGCTGTGTCATCGGCATAAAGGATACACTTTTAAGAAAGAAAAACATGAAAACTTATAAAACCAAACTTCACATGATCCTTACTGAAATGTTGTGAGCTAAGTATAGTGCTTTTTGAGTTTCAGGGTGTTTTCTTAAGGACAAAATTTTAATTTACTTAATATTAAAATATACAATATTTTACCCCCAGGCTGATAAATAATAATAATGTTGTTTATTTAGCACCTGGCTAATAAATAAAAATATAAATATAAATATAAACAATAAAAAAGAAAAGTCAGTTCATCAAATAAAATATACCAAACTCTGCCAAATATGTTTATAAAATGGGTCAATAACCTAATTCTAATATTAATACTAAATATTAAAATCAAATTAACAAAAAATGTGTAGATAATAATTAATTAGATCATTGTCTAACTAAAATGAACAACAAACATATATAAAAATACAAAATAAAATTAAGCTAACATAAAGATGTCAAAGGTTAAAACAATATCAAATATTACAAAAGTCATTAACATTAACCATTATTTTGTTTTATGTACCATTCTCCCCTCAAGTGCTCCTTTAACGTATATTTAAATATATTTAAGCTACTTATATTTTTTATTTCGACAGGTAGGGAATTAAAAGTACGTAAACCTTTATGGTATACAGAATTTTCAGAACTTTTTTTGTTTTTTTTTAGTAACA
The DNA here is from genome assembly GCA_030620095.1 of Kuschelorhynchus macadamiae. Taxonomy (NCBI): domain Eukaryota; kingdom Metazoa; phylum Arthropoda; class Insecta; order Coleoptera; family Curculionidae; genus Kuschelorhynchus; species Kuschelorhynchus macadamiae. The sequence goes on from JAUTXW010001843.1 coordinate 315,946, forward strand.
TAAAATTTTTCTTTATACCTGGTTGGATATGAATGAACCGCTTCATTAGTAACTGATCTTTCTGTTAAGTATTTAGGTGTCCTTCCTTTTTTAATTTTGTATACAAGTACCATGGTCTGATATTTTAAAAACTTTTCAACAGGGAGCCAATTTAATCTTTCTAACATTTGTTTTATGTGTGTGTCCTTTTTTTCCCGTAAAATTATACGCATGGCTCTATTCTACAATTTTTGAAGCCGGTTGATCTCATTTCTGTTTGCTAAAAAAAGTACTGATGAACTAAACACTAGATGAGGTAAGACCTAAGTATTATAAACAGTAATTTTACTCCATTGAGAGATGCTGAAATTCTTGATAAAAAATTATTATTGTTCATAATTTTTTCAATTATATACACAATATGTTACTTAAAATTAAGATGAAAATCAAGTAAAAAATCAAGATACTTAATTTTCTCTACCACCTCAATCTCACAAGAATCTATTTCAACCTTTAAATTTTCCTCCTGAAAGTCTTTTTGCATCTTATTGTTGTCTATTAGCATAAATTTGGTTTTCTGTCTATTACCCTTGAGTGAATTTTGACCTAACCATCTTTGAAGCTGATTCAATTCTAAATTGATAACTTCCATTAAATGATTTAAACATTTTGAAAAAAAATATATTAGGGTATCATCAGCAAACAAATGTACTGAACAACTTTTAATCACTGTTCCAATGTCAGTGATATATAGAAGAAATAGCAAGGGACCGACAACATTTCCTTGGAGCACATAGACATAGATAGGGAGCCCGGCAAGGGCAGCACTTAGGCTCACTGGGGCCCATTGTGCTATCTCCCCAAGTAGGCATGTAGGCCAAGAGCCCACTCCTTTTTAAAAAGGAAAGGACTCTTTCAGGTCGCGCATGTCCCACAAGCTCAGGTTCCACAGGTGTCACCCAAGCAAAGCAGTCTGGCATTGACTAAAGCGTCACATCGTCAGACTAGATGCTCGGTAGTTTCATCTACCTCAGCACAAAACCTGCAGTATGGATCGTTGTCAAGTCCAATCTTATGCAGGTAATATTTCACCAGCCAGTGTCCAGTTAGGACCCCGGTAATGGTTCTAAGTTGACCTCTGTTTAGATTTAGAAGTCTATTAGACTCAGAAAGGCTATAAGGGCCTGATATGAAGACCTTAGACTGTCTGAGTCCTGCTAGCTCGTGCCATTCAGCACGGAATTCCTCGACAGTGCGATTCTTAAACCTAGCCTTGACAGTTGAAGGAGCAATTTCAAGAGCAGGTTCCGGCCCAGTGAAAGCAATGTTGCTACCTTCCCGAGCCAGCTGATCCACCCCTTCATTACCCCCAATGCCCCGATGGCCAGGTACCCAAATGAGGCTAACACTATTGGACTCACACAGCCTCTCTATTGCTCTCCTGCATTCAAGTGTTATCAGCGAATTGACCCTGTTCAAGGAGAGAGCTTTAATCGCGGCTTGACTATTACAGTATATATAGATATGCTTGTTGTGATAGCCTCTGGAAAGGTTTTCCTGTACGCAGTCCAAGATTGCCGTAATCTTAGCCTGATATACAGTCGCATACTGTCCAAGAGCAAGACTAATTCTTGCCCTGGGACTCTCCCCATAGATTCCCGCCCCAGATCCCTCCTTCATTAGAGAGCCATTTGTAAACCAGACAAGGCCCTCCGGTTTGAGGAAGGACGGGGGGGAATCCCTCCATTGTTCTCTCTCAGGAATAATTACACAAAACACTGACCCTTCTGAAGAAGCGTCAGGAATATTCCATCTGGTCCCGCACTCTTAAATGGGCAAAACGAAGATATTGCCCACTTAATAATGTCTACTGTAACGACGTTAGCGGCCGTCTTCCAGTCAACCGGGCCTGCCCCTACTTGGAGAGCCTGCCCAGTAACCTCATCATTAGATTCCAGACGAGAGCCTGGAAAATGAGTTTCCAGGAGCATTCCTAGAGCCTCCTTTTGCGGTGGTGGTATATCCACCAGTCGGAAGCCTTAGAGCCCCCACGCTCTGTCCTCAACCTTTTGAGAGAATCCTTTGAGGTCTAGCGTCTTCCGGAAGACCTTCTAAGCTTTCGCAGTAGGTTCTCCAAGATCCTCTCTTTGAACTGTATCAGTTCTTTGTACCTGCGTTGAGAATTCCTATGTTCTTCCCAGTCAGCAGATAATTTCGATCGCATGGCCCTGTTAAAGAGCCTGAGTGTATCTTTACAAGCCTTTTCAAGATCCAAGTTCCACCAAGGTGTTTTCTTGGTACCTCGATAGGTCCGCAATGCACAATTCTCCTCATAGGAGTCTATTATGGCTTCCTTGGAGCACGCCATTGTTATTTAGCAATTGTTCCGACACCTCATTACTAACCTTTGTTACCCGTTTTCTATTTTCAAGATAATCTACTAACCAGTCTAGGGACCTACCCACTGTACCACATTTTTTAAATTTTTTAATTAGCCTCTATCTATAGTTTCGAAAACACGTTTTAAATCTAGAAAGGCAGCACCTATGGCATAGTTATCATCTAATAAACATTTCCAGTCATATATTTTGAATTCCAGTTTCACAACTATGACCCTTTCAAAGTCCTGACTGGTTTTGTATCAAAATATTGTTGGCTGTTAGGTAGTCTATTAGCTGATTGTATACTACTTTTTCAATAGTTACCAGCATATTTATAGAACTCAAATAATAAGAACATTTCAATTAAGAATCACTTGAGGAATAAAATACTTTAGTTTTCAAGAATTTCTAGTCTCTATATATTTAGATTCTCTCATTTACAAAAAGCCTTCTACTCTCCATATATTTAGATTCTCTCATTTACAAAAAGCCAACATTTTTAAGTAGGTAATTTCAACATGTTGATATTTTGGAGACGAATTAGGAATGAAAAGACCTTTTAAAAGTTGTGCTACTTGACCCCTTTTTCCACAAATTTTTTTCATCCAATCGTCCTGAAAATTTTAATCATGAATCTTATATTAGAAAGGATATTTAGTTTGACATTAAAGTGTGCTAAATTTTCTTTTTTTTTTTTTGACGGATTTAAGAAATAAAGGTCAAAAAAACACACTGTATAAAAATAACATCATTTTAAAATTGCCTATATTCTTTCTAATAGCACATATTACTAATGGTATTTACTCTGACACGTAGACCAGGGGAATCCTGGTGGTCTCCTGGAATTTTGAAAATATTTTGGTATAGGTATGCTTCTCTAATTTTCTTAACTAATTTAACCTGAAGTTTGACCATTTTGACCCCCACAATGATTTCTGGTATGTGCCCGTGATATTTTAAGAAGCAACACAAGAAAAAAATTGCAGGAAAATGACATGAGTTTTAAACATCTCTAAAAATTAAAACATGTACCAGTTTATTTATAATTCCATCTTTTTTATAATTGTTAGTAAACTTACACTAAAGAGAAATTTTCTGCCAGTTTATTTGTCTTATCTTTCTCAAAAATGTGTTTTCAATATTCTGAATGTTAAATAATTTAAGAGATCCATCTGGTCCCAGAAGAGACCTTAAACGTTTTATTTACTGTTTTCATTGAGAAGTCAGGATTAACAATATTTGTAATTTTGACTCCAAATCCAGATTTGGCTTAGCAGTTTCTGGACACCTAGCTCCCTGGGCCAGTCTGGCCCTGCATTTTAGCCTTGTATTTTAGATTAAACAGGTAGAATCAAATAAACAAAGCACTTTTTATATTTAGAATGGTAGAGAAAATAAATATCATTGTTTGGTGAATAAGCTACCTGTAATATCCGATAATTAAATTTACTGCCATCTTACCTTTCATGTAAATCCATTGCAATTTTTACATCTGGCTAACCAGAATAATTTTAGTTGTAATAATATCTTTGAAGAAACTTTTGTAAAGGAAAAAACTAAACAAGTGATGTGTTGGTTTAGCAAGCTGAGTTTAAAACATTATCACAATGTTCAATATTTTTATTTTCTTGAAATTTACTTTATTTAAGGCTACTAATATCAAATCAGATTACTTTATGTCTATATAATATTGTATTTCTGCCCAACCTCCTTCACTTTATCATATACTTAATAAAAAAGTTCTAGAAACACACAGACAATAATAAAACTACTTACATGATCCAATCAAAACAGGCATAAGGCATCTGAAAAGAGCTGCACACAACCAGTAGTTGGCCATTTTGAATTAACTAAAAAAAAATTAATCTCTCATGTAACTAAATAGTTTTCCAAATAAAAAAAAGTACGGATACCTCTTGAAAAGTAGGAAAAAAAACTGACAAACGAATAACAGAGTAGCAAATATAATATCATAAAATTCAGAAAATAAGATGTTAAATTGACTAAAAAACACTAAGGACAATGGGATATTTATTATTGTGTGCTTCTTCAAGGTGATTATTTTCACTTTTAAATGTAGTTATTTCTTTTTTCAGTTCCGCTATATGGTCAATTTGTTTTTTCATTTTTTATTGTAAATTCCTCTGCTGCAGCAACTTCACCCCCAAAATCCTGAATTCTTCACCTAAGACTCTTTATATGTGTGCCTTTATCTTTATATTATATGGTGACAGTATTTAGTTGTTTTTCCAGCTCTTCAGTTTTCTCTTGCTATTGCTGCTCCAGTCTTGCCTTGCGATATACTCATCTTTCTTCCGAGATTCGATCTTGATTTTTTTCCAAACTTACCAAGATTTTTTCATCATAGGAAAGTCTTCTGTTGGTAACTTAGTCTGGAGAGAAATATAGAATTGTTCTTTGTAAAAGGGATACTGTGTAAGCGTCAGTAGTTGACAGTTTAGCACAATTACATTAACACCTCTTTGCAGGCATTACAAGACATATCAAAGAGTTCATCATTTTTTAGTCTTGCTTTTATTATACAGCCATTCTGACATTTCGAGCAAATCAGGGAGGTCATGTTTAATGACGTGTCTGTGTGTATATAAAATAACAATGCAAATATTAAAAATTCCTACAGCACATACCTAAACATACTTATAATTATCCTAAAAGTTGATCAGATGGTTAAAAAAAAATAAATAAATAAGTAGAATCATTCAGTTGAAAATAGGACTTTGCCTATCAAATGATAATATTTTTGATATTTTGTTTAAAAGCTGATTAAATTTAAAAGACATTACTTTCCTACTCAGTTCAGAGAGAAAACATCTCAGAACAAAAGTATCAGAAAATTTACTTCCATAATCTATGTTTCTATTGCTTACAATATAAAAACATATTACTGGTTTCCACTGGTTTATAATTCAAATAAGTTCTGTTATACAATATACTTTTTAACTGCTATTTGTCTGTTTCACCAAATGTATCAGTGTAGCCAATTCTCCTCTACTGTGGTCATATAGTATTTTGTAGACTTCACATGAATGCTAAATGGTCATAGTCTATGTTTGGAATTTTCAGTACATTATTGGCACATTTGCAGTACAAATCTCATTTTCACTTTTACATTCAACTAATTTATGATTTTCAGTGCATTTTGGACAAACAATATCTTGGCTTCTACAATGATCTGCAATGCAGCCAAATTTTCAAAATTTATAACATTGAATGATATTAATATGGTTATAATATTTGCATGTTTTCCATTTAATGCAAAATATGCTTTTTACTGATTTGACTGTATATATTATTGTCAACTTCTAAAATTTTCTGTGTTTGTCTTTATATGTACTAATAATGTCCAATTTTCTATCCTTTTCCTCTGTGGTAATCCCATTATGTTTTCAATCAATGTGTCTGGGTCCTGCACTAATTTTTTTCAATATTGGATATTTTGAGTCTTGGATTTTTCTTTTCTTTGAGAGACCTCCATCTTGATTTCTTCTGGTAAGATTACAGGTGCTTCAGAAATTTTGCTGCTTATTTTTGCCAGTTTTGTTTCATGTCTTCCACATGTATTACTAATGAAGACAATTTCTTTAATACCTCTTAACACTCTTCCCAAGAGAATATTAGTATTTGTTTTTGCAAATATATCTTATTTCTGACCTTGTTAAATTTGTATGCTGTGTGTATTGCTTTATTACAAATATCACATGTATAATACTCATCTTCTATTTTTTACATTTTAAACATTTCAGCTTTTTACATTTTTTTTTATTTTGGTACAAATTATAATAAATTTCACTGTTATTTAATTGTACACTTTTCAAGACACTATTTTGTCTTTCTATATTTTTCTCAAGTAACCAGAGCAACTTGTATATATATATTGATATATATACATATAAAACTTGATAATCATATCAGTTTAATGCATTAAATGATTTTCCTATAAATAAAGCCATACCCACTTTTAAAACATCTATCCAAAGTACATCTTTCTATAGATTTAAAACACAAGACAATTTGTTTCTCCGGTATCACTAGCATCTCACACATAGTCAGTTTTGAAATTTTTTCTTTAATTAAAGTTCTCTAACCATATACATGTTGCCACTATTTTCTATTCATTTTTATTAGTTTTTATGTGTAATTTTAAAATTATAGTTTTCATCATATTCTAGCCAATTCATATACATGTATTTATTTATATTTTTATGTCTGATAGTCAAGTTTGCCAATTGGTCTAAAAAGATGGTTTTGTAACTATATGTGAGAAATGGCTTGAGATTGAATTCTTCAACTAACGGGAACTTTTCTCTCATTTTAATATAATTGTTTTTTAACATAGTTTATGAAAAACATACAAGGTGTCTCATTAAAATAATAAATTTAATACACAAAGTGACTTTGGCCAGTTCTATACTTGTTTCTCTATATACAGTTAAGATACTTTATTTGTTTACAATATTCAGGTGTAATTTTAAAATTATATTTGCCATCGAATTGGCTAGTGGCTAAGGTAGTGGATACTAATGTTAAAATTTGAAAATAAATTTATTTCAAATGTTGGTTACCTACATCACGTAATTGAAACAGAATTGCCTCTTGTAAAACAGCCTGCAAGAATTCGTGCAACATCCTGCAGCATATAAAATGAGCCTTACCAAAAAATGTTTTAAACAATTTATTAAGAATGCCAAAAAAAAAATGAATTTGATTAAGTATTGGTCTTAGAATTAATTCAAAGCATTTCTCTGGTCCCAATTCTTTAAGAACTGGAAAAATTACACCTTATTTTCAGGTTCTACCAAAAATATTTTATTTTATTATTACTGTTACTTTGATTTATTTGGGAGGTTGTGATAAAGCCAGGAATTATTTAGTTGGTTTTAATTAAATAATCTCTAATTTATGTTTCGATACCTACTAGTGTGTTCCTTTATTTCAACATTCAAATTTAATTTGGGTATGTCCCAGATAATTAAATGATTCAAATATAGGAAAATACCTAATTTTTGGAAAGTTGTGATAAAGCCAGGAATTATTTAGTTGGTTTTAATTAAATAATCTCTAATTTGTGTTTCGATACCTACTAGTGTGTTCCTTTATTTCAACATTCAAATTTAATTTGGGTAGGTCCCAGATAATTAAATGATTCAAATATAAGAAAATACCTAATTTTAACAATTGTTTACCTTGTTTTGAATTAGATCAATCTTAATTAATCCTGTTAAAATTGCAGTTCACTCACGACAACATCGCGCAGTGCTATTTTAGTTTTATAAAAACGATGCACAACATATCACCGTTCCTGTCATAGGCAACAGACTGTTTTTTATATTCAACTTTTGTACACAAATCTTTGCGGATTGTCTATGTCTACTGTCAAATTTCACAATATTTATTTGAACTAATAGTGATGTTTAAAATTAGACTATATGGGTTGCCTAAAAAAAATGTAGATCTTATTACACCGAAAACTTAAAATTGAAAACGCTAAGAGTACGAACCCAACGATAGACAAACGAACTATAACCGAAGTTAGATGCAGGAATGGGCGTCATATCGAGTTTTTGCATAAAAGAAGAAGCAGGAAAAACGTTTGAAATTGTTTTGGGCATTATTACAATTGCGGAGTATAGGTGGTAAGTGTCAAGATAAACCATGATGCGAATATGCCCATTATTTCTGAAATTTTTACATAATGTTCTTTGTTCCAGGATGGGTTACGACTGTCCTGTTTTCTGGCGACGTAAGGTAAGACATAATATCAAAGTAATTTTATTATAGAATTTACAGATCACACTTTTTTTATTGAATATCTCGCCGCAGTAAAACATTTGCCTGTTCATTTTGGTCCGCAAGACTTTAGTTTCTGTTACAGTTGTAAACGACGTGAGGCCCTCTCACGCGGTACTGGTTACGATATTTCATTCGGAGGAGTATAAACAAGGTCATTACATTTGAGGCGTGAGCTTCGTGGATCAGTGGTAGGGTTCGACAGTTTCATTGCAATGGTTGTATGTAACTGTCTTAAGAGATGATGCAAACATTTTATCTATATTAAGAACAAAGATTTTCTTTTATCAAAACCTATACTGTCCCGTTAGGTTAGTCTCACAGAGTCATTGATAAAACCATCATTAAAGTCATAAATCATAATTTGACTAGTACGGGCATGTGGAAAGAAATCTACCAGAAACTGAATCTCGCTTTTGACCCAGCGCACTACTGTGACGGCACTTGCGGCGGTCTTATTCGAAGTATAAACAAGGTTTGTAAAAATTTTGTTGTGAGGCCTACTAGCATTGCAAAGACCTTGTGTTCCAGTCCTCACTCTGGTGAGTTTTTTTTAGTTTTTTTTTAACAAAACTTATAATTTTATATGTGAGTGTGTTTGATTTTTGATACAAAATTATAAGTCTTCATTCTGGTTAGGCCTGATCACTGTTGATTATAAAATTATGGGGAAAAAATATTTATGGGTAAATCGGCCAAAGGAAATAACTGGAAATTAATTTCAAGTTCGAAAAATAGCCACTAGGGGGCGTAACAGCAACTGAAAAATGGAAATGCCGATTTTCTCTTGAATTTTCCTAATTATGGGTTTGTCGAAAATATATCCATTGTATTCTTCAGGCAATTCTTAATTTTTTTTCTATTTTCAATAAAAAAGTGGTGGGGGAAGGTTAAAATTTTTTTTCTGTCAAACGTTTATATCTCTATTTTGGACGAAACCATTACATTGAACTTGGTGTTAGAAAAAAGAGCTTTTTTTGCTCTTCACTTGGAGCTTTTAACTGTGCCGTAATGATTCTATTAGTGGTCACTAAATGGCGTTTTTTGTAATTGTTCAAATAGAACGGATTTTCTCAAAAAAATCGAATGGTATGGTATGACTTTTTGTCATAATTTAATTTAAAGTTATAAAAGTTTTCTAATACTGAAATAAAAAATTCCACTTTATATAAGTTAAGGTAAATTAAAAAAAAAATTAGTTGTTCAAAAGTTAGGAACACTAGCCACACAGCTGCCAAAATATTTTTCTACAATAAATTAGGTGATTTAAATTACATGGAACTGTGAAAACCGTATCTAAAATATTTAAATAGTTTAGAAGTTACGGGAAAAAGACTATTTTTTTTATTAATTACGCTACTGAAATTTACATTTAACTGTCAAAACCATATTTAAAAATTTTACGCAGTTCAAAAGTTACAGGGAAAAACGAATTTTTTTTAATAAATTAGTATCTGTTTCCGGAAAACGAAAAGCGATATTTTGTATCAATCAAAAGTTTCAGTAAAGCAGAAAAAAATAAAAATGCAAGGCTGCGAACAAAAAGTCGCCCATTTAATACACACATTTTTTAAATCGATGTTTTATACTGAAATGTTTCACTTTGAAAAAAATTACATCTCTTAAACCAGAATTTATAAAAAATGTAAATCCTCCCCTGTACAAAATAATATATGTTTAACTTGTGTACTGAAAACCTGCCAAAGTGACAAAAAATCTCATCGAATAGTGACACCCGTTAAAAAAAATTACGCTAAAGACAATTCTAAATGTTTATTTTTTTTTAAATTATAATATCCTATCTATTACCAAAAACTCCAAATTGATATTTATAATCCCACAAAATTTCTAGTAGAGCAAAAAAATTGAAAAATTCACAGCTGCGAAAACAAAATTTCCCCAGTTCATTACACAAAAAGGTAACCTTTCAAATGAATATCGACATTACCCTTACATTGGGAATGACAGCAAATTTTCATAAAGATATTTTACAAAATTGGAGAAAGTATTGCACCCCAAACTGTGGCTGTATTCCTAAAAATATCTAAATTTTACCATGCCATTCTCAAAAATACCCCAAAAAACGTATTTGAGGCTCTGAAATTAAATAAATTTTACCTAAATATATACTCATTAGTTTTGACTTGTAATGCTATTTTATAAAAAAACTAAATACCTTTGATTCTATTCGGCTTGGAAATAAAGATACCCTTTAGAATTAAGTCCAATTTTAAAATATTATAACTTTTTAAGTTTTTATACGATAGAGACAGATTTTTGGCAGGACCTCGAAGCATCAATATACTTTTAGAAAAAAAATGCTGAAATTTCAAAGAGGTAGAAATGACTGAAAATAAATTTTATTGATACTTGTCGTAATTAAAAAAAGCACAAAACATATAATGCTGTACACGCAAGTAGTATTTCTTCTAAAGCATTTAGCTGTAAACTTGAAACGCGATTTTGCCTTCTCATTAATTCTGTCTTATCGCACAATTTTCAATAAAAAATGTTTAGCGTGTTACAGCAAAAAAGTCAGAAAAAAATGTTAAGAAAACGGAATTTTTTAATAGAAGTAATTTGTTCACACTTTTTTGAAAATATCGGAATCTTTTCGTTTTGTCGAAAACCCAAACCGTTTGGCCACCAGGAGGCGTTCAATGGACCCTGGTTTTTGCCCAAAAACGAGATTTAAAAATATAAAAAAAAAATCTTAAACCTCGATCTCTCCCATTTTTTAAAACCGATATTTCAATTTTCTCGACAGTTATCGTGTATCACAGAAAATTCTAAAAACTCGAAAAAACATTTTTTATTTCATTCATAGACGAAAAACCAAACATAATACGAAGATCATTAAGAGTTTATCTGAAATCGCTTTCCGAAATATACCGACCGAATGGAATTTACGAAAAGTACGATTTGACACTACGATGAATATGGAATTTTGAAAATGGCAAGGATACTAACACTCACCAAGTCGAGTGTTATAACAAGCCAAAAATATACAACCCACAATATATGGGCACAGATTAATAACCAATCAGATACCGCACTCTTAGAATTTTCATTCATAAACGTGTTTACTCGAACCCCATTAGCTGGGCGGAGGACTCAGAGATGTACTAGAAAAATTTTTATTTATTTTGAGCAGGACCTTATTGAAATATTGTGTCTAATGTTTAACCAAGTTTAATATATTTATATTGAAAAATGTATGTATACATAGTAGTTATGCACGTACAGAGTGGTTTGAGTTAGTTGAATAGATTTATGAAAGAATAAGGGCAAGGTTAAAATTTAATATTACCGTTAGATCAGTTATATCGCTGAATTTGTGTTTTAGTATCATGTTGAAAGGGTTTTAGCGCATGTTATATTCATTTCACTTCTGCCATTGGCGTGCGTGTGAAAAACGTAAATATTATATACTATTATACTTTCTCACATCACAAAAATGGAATATTGTGTTTCTGATTTTCAATTTTTGTGGTCAGCTAATTCAATTTTTCTGTTCATTTATATTTTTTGTAATATCCATAAATAAATAAGAGGATGATTCAAGTGTAAGCTACATAAACTTTGATTTTTATACAGGTCGTTTATTTTATCTAAAAGATCTTCTCTATTGCAAGTCATGATCCAGTTACTTGCTCTAAGATTAGATAAAAAAATAATAGTTTTGATGTTAACATGACAAACATGCTTTATGCTCTGAACGCCAATAAATAAAGCCATATGTGGTCCTCGGTTCAATAACTATGCAAAAAAGTGTGATTCGCTTTTTCGTTTCTTTGAGAAGCATGTACGTTTAATTAATTTCGACTACATTACATTATTTTGTACTTTTTAGTGCGTTACTGACAAAAGCTTGTTAAAAACAAAATTTAAACCAGTGAATGAAAATTTTACAATACGTATATATATGACATGCAAATAATAATTGAAAAATCGGCAAATGTCCTTTACCCGGAATTTTCCTCGTTATGAATCTTTCATTATTATTATTATTATTAGGAATAGAGAAGTATGACTCAATTTAGTTCAGTGCATATTCATTTAGCAACAGATATATACTGTCTTCTCAAACACAGCTCCATTTAGTTCCCTCATTCTATCAATATTGTATCAGTTTCTACTTATGCCACACTTGGATTTTTGGGTATAATTTAAAAATCAATTTAACAAATAGTTTTTACATAGACGCAACCCCCGCTCTGTCTGAAATTTGTACTACAACCTTTCCAATTTGTCTTTATATTACACTTAATGCTTGCACAAAATTTGAAATTAATCTAATTAGTAGTTTTTTCAGACTGATTTTTTTTTAACATTTTATTAGGTCGCCATTTTGTTTTGCTATCTAAAATTCATACTAGATATTACTAGGAACGCTAAAACGTGAAGATATGTAAAACCTGAGAGGGTAATTTTTTTCACGATTACAAACGTTTAATATAGTCGCCATTTTATTCCGCCATCTTGAAAGTAATTCCAATTTAACATGGTATAAACCCAAGAACCATGATTTCTGGATTAGGATATACAGGGTGACGCATCGAAAACGAAACAGAGACCCGTCGATTTTGTTTTCGAGGGGGGCACCTCCCCTAAAATCTTAAATAGGAAGGGGGGTCGAGTGAAACCTCATTTTACAGGTCTTTCGAATCCCTTGAAAATGATAATAAAATGCATGTAGTTTAAGAAATTTATTGATTTAAAACTTAAAGTAGACTTTAATACATCAAATTAGTGAAGATCAATTAAAGCATGCCAGCAAGTTCATAAAAACACTCTGAAGAGTTTTATTTTCTTAGTTTATGCATTTTTATCTCTTAGGACTATTTAATGATGCCAAATGCATAGTTTAAAAATAAATAAAACTGGATTGGTTTCATTATCTGTGAGACAAATTCAATGCATTTTTGTTAATACGTATCGACGGTAAATTATTTATGAACAAACTAGTTTGTTTGTCATTTTACTGTTGAAAATAGCGATTTGAGCGTTGTTGTGGCAAAGATGCTATTGTGTTAAATTCTTTCTTGAAAAAAGATAAGATTACTTACTTTAGTACATAGTTGGCGATTGATACGACCAAACCTTCTTGCTAAAATTCCTTTTTACGTTTTTTAAATTAACCATGGTACACAGCACGGCAGAAAGGATAGAAATATTTTTGGCAAATAATCAGTGCGCTAATAAAACATCACAAATATTTAGCGAGCGACATGAGAACAGCAACGTGCATCCAAAATATCTTCTGGAACTTGTGGCTAAATTTCGGGAAATTGGATCAGTGACCAATAAAAAACGCAACTTTCAAAATCCCATCAGGAATGAAGGCACGGAAGTGATGGTTTTAAGGCAAGTTTATCTAGATCCTACGCTAAGTACCCGCCAATTGGAAACTGTGTCTGGTATTAGTCGACGTAGTATCCAAAGGATTCTTAAAGCCCATAGTTTCTTCATTTTGTGCAAGAACTTAAAGAAGACGATTTTGATCGGCGACTACAATATTGTGAAATTATGAGTGAACGAATTATAAACGATGAAAACCTTCTATTCAACCCTTGTTTCTCTAATGAATGCTCTTTTTCTTAAACGGCACGGTAAATCGTCATAACTGCCGATATTGGTCCGATTCTAAACCCAGAACTTATCATGAGGTACACACCCAACAGCCACAAAAATTAAATGCTTGGGCTGGTATTTTTGACGATCATATAGTTGGTCCTTTTTTCTTGCCTGGAAATTTGACAGGTGAAAGGTATTTACAATTATTACAAGAATCCATAGATCCAGCGTTAACAGCAATAATTGCAAATCAGAATGATCGGCGATACGTTGAGGACAGATTGATATTCCAACAGGAGAGTGCCCCGCCACATTATGCAATATCTTGTCGACACTATTTAGATCAGACGTTTCCAGGACGATGGATTGGAAGAAGAGGTTCTATTGAATAGCCCCCAAGATCGCCAGATTTCTTTCTAAGGGGTCACTTAAGAAGCAAAACCTATGCGACTCATCCGACTTCATTACAAGATTTGCAACAAAGAATTGTAAATTACTCCAGAAATATTGCAGAATGTGTGGCAAAGTTTTGAGCAAAACCTCTATTACTGCATGGAGAGTGAAAGTGGCCATTTTCAACATTTACTTGGGTGACACGTAAGTACATTTTTGTTATTTATTATTGTGTAGTTTTTTAGACTCAAGTTTTTAAAACCCTAAAATTAAAGAACTCCGTATGCTTGCGTAAGTGACGCATCTTCATTAACTTGCTCGCAAATTTCTTGCTTTAATTGATCTCCACTAATCTAACGTATTAAAGTCTACTTTAAGCTTTAAATCAATAAATCTCTAAAGCTACTGAACTAAAGTACATAATATTTTAATCATTTTGAAGGGAATCGAAAGACCTTTAAAATGAGGTATCACTTGACCCCCTTTTCCATTTAAGTTTTAGGGGCGGTGTCACCCCCGCCTAGGGGCTGCAGGTATGAACATGATTTTATGATAATTTAGTGTCCCCTCGAGAACAAAATCGACGTGTCCGAGCGTTTTTCGAAAAAAGATATGAGCTGCCCGTAAATGTCTCTAGTTCGTTTTCGATGTTCCACCCTGTATATTTGTTTCAATCTTATGCTGTCTTGTTTTCGAAGTTTTATATTCAAACAAATTGTTAAAAGTTAAAACAAGTTTTTTGCATTTATATTGTATTATTTTTTAAAGGTTTTTATGTTATAATCATATTTATTATAGATACATGATAAAATGTAATTACTTGCTGGTAAAATAAGTTTTTCATTAAGTCAATTTGGTCGTGCTCCCCCTTAATGTTGGTTAGAGGCGGATGGGCGCACCGGAAGATTTCCTGGTGCGCCGGTCCCTCATGCGCCGCCGCGGTTTTGCGAACTTTTCTTCTTTAACAATTTGAATTTCGAAAATAATTGAAAAAGCAAAAACCCACAAATTATTAACTAACATTTTATTGAATTTTATTCCTTACTTGATACTTTACGGGCTCTCACAAGAATATTTGGTACATATGGGTGTACACAATCTGCCACGTATGTCGAACTTCTTTTGGCTTTAAAAACTATTTAATTCAATTAACATGAATCTTGACATTCGTGCTACAGCTAAGTCTTTGCGTTCCTTATTTTATTTAAGTTTTTATATTAATAATACTAGATTATTATAGGTTATTTTTTTCACCTAATGTGCTGTTAATGTATTTATGAGTTATTGTAAAAAAAATTGTAGCAAGTTGATGAAAAATAAAAATTTATGCTTTTCCATTTTTGTGCTGGACCGGCACGGCGTCCTTTTAATTGACTTCCCGCGCTGTGCCGGTCCGAGGTTTCTTATCCGCCCTTGATCTTGGCAGTCCCCTCCCCCTTACTCTTGGTCTGGTTACACTATTCATCAGAGATGGAAAAGATTTTGGTCAGCCCATTGAAGCCCATCCTAGCAACGCACTTCCAAAAACGAATACAACAACAATAGGCAGGTCTGAGCGTCAGGCTGCATACTGCATTTTTGCGATATACGCTAACTGGTTAAAATCTGTTAAATTCCTCAAAAAGACCAATGAAAATTATTTTTGTAAGATAATGGGCAACTAAAACTCTAAAAGTAGTTAAAATACTTTTAGAAGTAATTTGATTATAAATAGTAGTTAAACTGCATAAAGTAGTTAACTACCCTTTTAAGTAGTTAAGCCAATAAAAATAATTACTTTACAACAAATAATTTAACTACAAAAAGTAGTTAACTACTTTTTAGAGTATTTTGTGAAAATAAAAAAGTATTGCAGTATAACTATTATAAAACGAAAAGTACCTCGAGTACAACTACTTTTCCTATAAAAATAGTTAACTATGAGTAGTTATAATAGGGGAGCGCCTCCTCCTCCTCCTCTTCCTCTCTCTCATGTCCCTCATTCTTAACTTCCTCCCCTTTTATTCTCATTCGCATCATATTTTTAATTTTTTCTCTTTGTTCTCCCACATTTGATTTTGCATTCTTAAGTCTTATAAATAGGTGCATCATGATCATTTTAGTATGCCGAGACACATTTACTAAGCTGTGCTCGAGTAAAAAGTTATTTTTGAATTTTTCCACCAATTTTGTATAAAACAAAAAGAAAAAATGTGTCAAGTAATAAGTGAATTATGTGTAATCGCGAAAAATTAACTACAACTATCAAACAGTTAAAAGTTAAATATCTCAATTTCTTTGAAGTGATTTCGAAAGATGAATACACCAAGCTGTTTTATCCACTGAAACGAGATTATTTGGAAGCAATTGACTGTTGTGATGATTATTTAGAAGGAATTATAAGCCTTACTACGTTTTTCAATACATTTGGGAAATCATACTTTGTAGGAGAATTAAGCCACCTAGTAGAATTTATAGGAGAAGATTGCCAATTTATACCTGCTATTATTGCAACCCAAAAGAGGTTTCAATTATACGAAGATAAAAAACAGGTATTATCAAAGAAAGTTAATCCTATTCGCAAGAGACGTCCCCCTACATATTTAAAATATTATGTTAAATAAATGAAATGGCTGAGTTTCTGATTGCAGTTAAATTATTAGAGGAGAAATTTAGTAATCTTTCAAAAACCTATTTCTCATATTGTATGGCAAGTGGTCCGGAGTGGATAGACTTTTATTGTAATCAATCTGAGGAATTCGTAAAGGCTGCCCTCTGTTGCAACAAATACATTGAAACATTAAATTTTTTTCAACTTATTCAAGATCTAAAAGATATTGGCTTTGGTTACTATTTAAAAGACTTGAAGCAATTTATTGACGAGGATACTATTCTTCAAGAAATTGAAAAGGAAGAATAAATTTAATAATATTTACAATGGAGCAAATGGTTACTGAAATGTATGAAGAGTTTATTATATCTGCTGCATACTTCCAATATTTATCAATTGTAGGCGAAGAAGACGCAGAAGCACAAGATTTGTCAGCATATGTTAATAATATAGATCGAATGGAACAATGTAAATTAGCCGCTAAATTTTGTAATGATTATTTAAAATATAAAAATGAGTATGAACTTTTAAATGAATTTAGAAAATTAGATTTTAAGGTATCATATTAATTGTATTCAATTATGGTTGGTTAATGCAAAATAAAAAGGTAATTAAGTTTTTTTTTTATATTTTTATTCATTCATAAAACAATTGTCATATAAAAATAACACATTTGTCAAAGCACACATGCAAGGTGATTTTGAATGATAGAAGCTTTTTGGTTCCATTAGCTTTAGCGCTGGTTGTTCATCTATTTCAATCACATGCTTTTTAGAATATTTCTGTATAAAATCTTTTTTTTCGCTTCCTTTTACAAAAACAAAATCTGCTTTCTTCGTAAGTGTTTCAATTATTTTTGGGAAATGATGTAATGGAGTAAATCCATTATTCCAATGTATACAATGATAATTTTTCGTTAACCATACCGCCTGCTTGTGACAATCAGGTGAAAGAAACTCCATTGGAAAAGGCTTTTTAAAAATGTAATGAGTCATTTCATAACCATCAAAAGCTGCAAAATTTTTTTTTTAATGAGACAAATTTTTTTACTTGAATAATTTGCAATTTCTTCTTTCAGTTGATTAATTTTAAAAATAAATTTTTCAATTTGTAGTTGTAGTTTTGATGTCATGACTAAAACTAAAAGCTTTTGAAAATTTCTTTAAATTAAATCGAAATATGAAAATAGTGGGGATAAAGTTTATAATTGTTTCACAATTTTAGTAAGAGGGTTGTAGCTAAATAATTTGTCATGTAAAATAAGACAATAAGCAGAAGTATCTTTTTTAATTGCATTGTGTGTCTCAAATTCAATTCTCATTACTACGGATCCCGTTTGAATTGTTTCTTTTTGATGGGAGCAATCAATATGTGTAATAGGACTAATGTTTTTGAATTGTTCAGGATTAAAAATGGGTTCATTTGGAACACCATAGTAAGACTGTCTAAAGTTGGCAAACATTTCGTATAAAGCAGAAAATTTGTTTTCTTCGAAATTTAAGTACAAATCGTGATAAGGATATCTTTCAGAATTTAAATATACTCTAATATTTGACAAGGTAATATTGTCAAATTTACTCATATCTTTAACAATTTTCCCTTTTCTGTTTTCTTGAAAGCCAATCACAACATGACGAGGAGCTTCTAGTTTACTAGTTGTTTTTACCGGCCATGTGTGACGGGTTGTTTCGGTTAGAGAAGAATATTCAACAAGTTCCCAACTCCTGAATCCTATCAATATATCTTTATTTGATTCTAATATTTTTGATAGAGCAAGTTGTTGTGGCATATCAACTAGAATGTGAGGAACTTTCCAATAAATTTTATCGAAAGTAACAAATGGAGTGTCAGGAGCAGTAACAAGATGTGCCGGATCTTCTTTGAAAATAACACCATCTAAATCATCATTTGATCTAATAAGAACCAATTCCTGTTTCATATTCATAATAATTTTTCTGTAATCTTCAAAAAATCCTAAAAGCATTTTTAGTGGTATGGATACGGAGAATTTTCCATCATTATCAACTAAAATTGTATCACCTTCTTTCCGATGTGGAAACCAACCTGCATTTTCCAGTTTTAAACTTTCGTTGGTATTGTGAGAAAGGTAGCTTTTTAAGGTTGATGCTAATCCAACATTTCTTATTGAATCTATAGTAATTCCGTTTAGTTCATAGCGGATTTCTCTGAACAAAAAGGCTATACCATTGTTAATAAATAGCAATTCTTTCTTATATTTACCTTCTGTATTAGTTAATTTTCCTTCGATATAAAGTAAACTATCTGATGGTAGAGTGTAAGCATCGAGTTCTTGAATTGGGATCCTTATTTCATCATTGTAATCGAATTTTGAAGAAATATATGGTTGATATGTGTGAAGCTCAGAACTGACGATGGAATTGTCTACATAAAGCTTTTCGTTTACGTTTAATATGTTCATTATTTTAAAACAGTGAAACCCAAGGATGTGAGAAATTTACGATTATCTCGTCTTAACTTGTTGGTGTTGGATTTGATACTGAACTGTTTTTTAGGCTTTTTCTTTTTATAAGTTTTTACTTTGTTGATAGTGGTAGGGGCAAGTCTCATCCCAAGGGCTCTATTATATCTAACAACCATTTTATATTTCACTTGTTTGTAAATGTAACCTTACTGTTATAGTTTCTCCTCTAAAACTGATAAGTTCTCCGTCTTGATCAACTATTTTAACTGTTATATTGTTAATTGCTTTGACGCTAACTGGAAAATACAAAATGGGCAAAGGAGATTCAACTATTTTATACCCTGGAGCTACAGTTGGATAAAACTGGTGAATAATATGAACAGGTTTACCATTATTGTAAGAACCGACACAAATATTACAGTCAATACAAATAGCATTCACCTTAGTTATTTTTGCAACATTATCTGATTCTTCCTCTTTCATAGCTTCTAGTATCCTGCTATTAAAACCCAACATTTTTCCTATCGAATCTTCCTTGGTAAAATCAATTATTCTACTACACATTAAAAAAGTTTTTAGAGTATTAACATTTGCTTTTAAAAGAAAAAAAATTTTTTCATTCGGAAATAAATCTTCTATACTTTCTCTTATGTATGTTTCTATATCTGTAATGTCATAAGTTCCGTCGGGAATAACAATTACTTTATTATCTATATAAAATTTATTATATCCTTCTTTTATATTGGGGATAGTCATAAACGTTTCAAAATCAGCTAAACCCAGGTAATATTGTTTTTCATCCTCTAAATATATGGGCGGATTAAAATCAGCAGACAAAACAGAACTGTTTCCTGATATGGCAATTATGGTAGACATTGCAGTTTATTTATGAATGAGATATTACAATAAATGAGTTTATATATTTTTTTGCAAAAATTTTAGAGATAGTTGACCACAGTTATATGAATTAAATTTTTGTTTATTTTCATAAGTATAAAATACATCCACTTTGCCATTCGAATTAAAATATTTGAGAAGTTCAAAAGGTGGTTTTAAATTTCCATAACTATCAAAATATATTACATTTTTGTTATTTTTAATATAAGCAGTCCAATGAGATCCTTTATTTTGTTTTTTATCCAAATTTACAATACCACATTCTTTCAGATTAATTTTTTTTGGAAGTTCATCGAGCATAAAAACACCTCTAAAGCCAGTTATTTTTAACAGCTTTACATATTTAATAATATCATTGTTCGTAAGTGCTCTTTTTGGAAAACTTATTTTGAGTTTTTTTTTTGTCTGATTGCTTTCATTTTGACGGATCCTCCTTTATAAGGTCTAATAAATAGTCCCTTTCCTTTATATGGTCTAATATATAATCCTTTGCCTTCTTTAGAAGCATTTTCCATTGCAATATTATGTCTATGTATTTCTTCTAGTTGCTGTTTAGCTGCTTTAGCATCATTTACTGCCTTAGCAATTCCTGCCGCGCCTCCACCTAGTGCACCCAGGGCGCCAAGAATGGGAAACAAAAGAGGTAGAAATCCTCCAATTTTTTTGGGTGTTCGAATGATACGTTTTTTTCTCAATTTAAGTTTACCTCCTTTTGTATTTTTTAATCCCCCGAACTTTCTTTTACCCTTCATTATTCCTGCAACACTTAAAGCTGCAATTTTTTCACCAATAGAAGAATCTTTAGCTTTTACCCTATCCCAGGCTTTTTTTTCTAATATTTGGTCAGATATGTGTGTTTTTGATAAATCTTCAGTCTGAGAGTAAGATATATCATGTTCTTTGCAAGCGGAATCCAATGGATTTATACCAACGTCACCTCTAGTTAATCTTTTTTCCAAGTTGGTGCCGGGACCACAATAATTATATCCTGGTATATGAACTTCGAAAGGTAGTTTACTAATTAATTTATTTACTAAACCAGAGCCTTTTCTATTACGTGTTTTAATAGTTTTTTTCAACTTATGGCGACCCACAGTCATTGAAGTTCTTTTTATACTAAAAGCACATTGACATTTTTCTGGTATAAATACTTTTACAGCTAAAAATATTTACTAGTGTGATTAAGAATGAGGATTGAAAAAAAAAATTCTCATTACCAGTAAATCATCATGACGAAAAAATTTTAAGTAAACAGTTGAGAAAGCATGGTGACTTATTTTGCGGTGGTTCAAAAAGAGGGCTTATAGTTGGTTGCAGTGGTAGCGGTAAAACCAACGTTATGCTTACACTGCTCGAGCATCCTAATGGAATTAGGTTTGAAAATGTCTATGTTTATTCAAAGTCATTAGATCAACCAAAATATGAATATTTAAGAAAGTTGTTAAAACCTATGAAAGAAATTGGATACTTTGAATATGATAGCGATGAGAACATTATTTCACCTCATGAGATAAAGCCAAATTCCGTTATCATTTTTGATGATATTCCTTGTCATAATCAATCTATTATTAGGGACTATTTCACGCATGGAAGGCATAGAAACACCGATTGTTTCTTTATTTTTCAAGGATATACCTCAAACATTAAACGTCTAATTCGGGAAAATGCAAACTTATTAATTTTATTTAAACAGGACTGTTTGAGTTTAAAACATATATATAATGACATTTGATCAGTTTAAAAATATTTGTGCTAACTGTTGGATGGATCCATATGGCTTTCTTGTAATTGACAAAGATTGTGAAGTAAATCACGGCAGATATAGGAGTAAATTCGATTCCTTTATATATTTATAAAAGTAAAAAATTTGCAGTTTTATTTCATTTAAAACTTGTACAGCATGGATAAACGTTTAGCTCGAGAATTAATAAGATCGAGACAAGCCGTGAAGCAGAAATATCAAAGCTTGAAATTAGCTACTTCTACTGCTCAGTCCGAATTAGAACAAACTTATAGACCAATAACACAACCACTTAAACAGCTAATTTCAAGTATTGGTAAATCCGAACCATTCGATTTAAAAGAAGAAAGAGTTTCAAAGTATGAAGATTTCAAAACACCTACAAAGCTTTATAAAACATCAACTCCGACGAAAAATATTCAGAAAACAGGAAAAACTCCGTCACTCCCTACAGAACTACCAACATTTTTAAATGACAGTAGTATCACTTCTTCCTCTCCTGTAGTACAACCATTGTCATCAACTGTTATAGCAGAAACTTCAGATCCTTCTAGTGACACAACAACAAATTTAAACTTGTCAGACATATTGGAACAAACTAGAAAAACAATTCAAACCTATGTTGGTACACCATCATATAAAGATTACTTAGCAGATTTTCATGAATTACCCAGATCATATATTGATGAGGGTGTGAAAGATACACAACATAAATTTGACCATTATTATGGAATAGTTCATGACCTCGAAACGGATAAGTTTTCTTTTGGTTTAACACAGATACCGGTAGAAATTATTGGAAAAGACATTAAAGTGGGAGGAATAACGTACACAGGCACGCCAGGTTTATACGAATTGCTTTTCAAAAAAGAACCGAAAGGTTATAAGAAGGAAGATTTAGATAATTACATGAACATTCTAGCTAAAACAAATGTATATCGTAGGAATTTTGATTCAAATGAACAAGTTCAAGGAAATACATCACACAAATGTTACAATAATAGGACCATATTTACAAAGAAAGGGGATTACAAAGACAAAAACCTTGCCAAGATTACTTACAGCATTTAACAAACCAAAACCTCCGTTTAGAACAACTAGAGCCAAATCTACAGGAAAGGGATTAATTTTGAAAACAAACAGATCAAATACAGACTATGTATACTGGAATAATGTAAACGAAATTGTTGATAGGCTACGTTTATTAATTTCATCAAGTGATGCGGGAAATAATGCTCATAGTAACGAGATTATCTCTATTATTGAAGAATTAAGAGAAGATAAAGTAATACTATAAATAACAGCTATCAAATATAATCATATTTATTGTTTAATGAAAGCTCAACATGACAGTTGATAAATTTGGACGCCATATTTCAAAACAAAATCAAGAGAGAATAAGTGACATTAATAATTTAAAAAGGAGATTAGGTGAAAATGAAACAAATAATGAAATCTTTGCTAAAAAGCTTAAGGTTTTTGATGAAAATTTTTTAAAGTATGAAAAGCAGATTAAAGGATGTTATACCTCAATTGAAAACGTTAATAAACAGTTGCTAACGCTAAATCAAATAAGTAAAGATTTGCAATTTTTAAATGAACATGTTAAAAAGGAAGACAAAAAATTAAGTGATGATATCAACAAAATTAATAAAATAATGGAAACAAATATAAGAGAAGTAATAATTGAAAAACACAAGGAAAAAATTAAACAATTAAGAACTTTTATAAAAAGGTTAGATGATGAAAAAAAAAGAAATCAAAATAGCATTCTTAACAGTAGAACAATTGACCAACTCACTTTGGAAGAAAATCAACAATATATTTCCTGGGAAAATATAATGTCCAGTGTAATTAAGAAATTAGAACAAGAATTAAATAAAACAGAGGAGGAATTCAAAAATAGTGATAGTAGATCAACTACTTTCTTAACTGGAGAGATAAAAAAATCCTTTAATGCGTTAGAAAAGGAGATTACTAAAATTAGTAAAATTTTAAATGAAAAAAGTTATACAATACAAATTGATAAATTGAATGAATGGGAAAAAACATATAAAAGTTATATTTCGAATTATTACAAAACATAGAAAGTGAACTTCCTTAAAATTGAATAAACAAGTTTGTTATCATGACAACCGTTAAACAACAAGTCGTTAATGAATTACATAAACCTGCTAGAAAAAACTACAAACGCAGAAGGGTGGTAGTGAAAGGGTTAAATGATCTTTTTCAAGCTGATTTGGTTGAAATGTTAAGATTCTGGAAAAGACGTAACAGCGGCAATGAAAAAAATACTAATCAGTGCAAAAACTCCACCAAAAAACTTGCAAACGGACAGAGGGAGAGAGTTTTTCAATGTAAATTTTCAAAATTTGATGCAACAATTTCGAATTAACCATTATAGCACGTTTTCCAATTTGAAAGCGAGTATAGTAGAAAGAGTGAACAGGACTTTAAAGAATAATATGTGGAAAATATTTAGCATTCAAGGAAATTACAAATGGTTTAATATATTAGCGGATATTGTAAAAGATTATAACAATACAAAACATTCTTCAATAGGAATGAAGCCAAAACAAGTAAATAAAACAAATGAAAATAGAATCTTGAAATCTGCATTTACTCATGCTAAAACGTTAGATATAAAATCTCCAAAGTTTAAAGTGGGTGATCACGTACGAATAAGCAAGCATCGAGAGGCATTTTCAAAAGGTTACACACCAAATTGGTCAAATGAGATATTCCACATTAAAGAAGTTAAGATGACAAACCCTTGGACATATTTAATTCAAGACGAAGATAATCAGGACATTCTGGGTGGTTTTTATGAGCAAGAATTACTAAAAGTAAAGCATACCGATGTGTATCTTATTGAGAAGATTTTGAGAAGGAAAGGAAACAAAGTTTATGTGAAATGGTTAGGACTTGATAAAAAATATAATACATGGATTGATAAAAAAAATATTGTTTAATTAAATTGAAATTAAATTTTAGTTAAATTTGTTTTATTTCTGTTCCTCACTTTATGCTTTAGCTGATACAAATTACAAAGTCTTAATGTGCTAATTAATTTCAAATAAAATTCACATTTACTAAACTAAAATTTTATTAAGTAAAACATCAAATACAATTTTTATTAAAACGTGTCAAATATATTTTATTTCTATGTTCCTCAGATAATATCGAATCTAGAATAAGTTTACAATCATTTATTCTTTTTTCAAAACGGAGTCTATCTAAGTACCACATCTGAAAGTTACTCCTACGGGCACATGCACCTTATTGTTCTCTTCCAGAAAAGATATTGTTTTCTTCGTAATATTTTCTTTTTGATCCATTTTCATTGTTTTCTTCGTAATATTTTCGTTTTGTTCCATTTTGCTTCAATTTGTTTTCCATTTGTTCAGGATATAAAGCAAGTAATTCCATCATAGTTGAAACATTTTCACTATTAGGATTTTCTGTTGGACTTATTATATTATAAACATGCGTACACAAGTCGCCACAATCAGCTGAAATATTATTTTGAAATATGTATTGAATTCTTGCCTTTTAAGTATAGATAATCTATAATCAATAATTTCCTTTAATCGCCACAAATTGTCCAAAGACTCTTGTCCTAAGTATATGAAGTGTGGGCCTTTTGTAATTTGTAGAACAGGGGTATCATTTATTTTCTGAACCTGCAGATGAATGTTGTTTATATTCACACTGGTTTGATCAACTTGAGGAAAGTAGAAATTGTTTACAATAATTCCTTGATGAACACAAATGTCTTTCCAATTTTCTTCGGTTAGTGCGATTGAAAATCCAGTTTTTCCACCAATTACAATTTTTGGAGAAAAATCATTTAAACTAATGCCAACAAGAACAAATTTTGACAAAGAATTATTTAAAAAATAAATTTTTGAATTAAGAAGCGTTTCCAAAGGTTTATGAACCACGGCGTTGTTCATAATGACTAAACGAGACTGAAACATATTGTGTTATTCTTGTACTTAAATATTCTCATCCCCACTTTCTTTAAAGTTTCGATTTAAATGGATTAATGAAAAAATAGATTTCCAGTTTGAAATTTGTAATAAAGATAAATAATTAAAATGGTAATGTATAAAAATAATGCAAAGTTTAATGTAACACTAATGATGGAAAAGTAATAATTTTTGAATCCGTCATAATAATTGGTACAGTTGGGGGTTAAAATTTGTAACTGATTATTTTTAAACTCTAACCTTTCTATCCAATTTGTATCAAAAATAGATCGATTTGGATAATGATACAAAATTTTAAAAAATTTACTTGCATTTTCATTTCCATTTATTCGTTCCATCCAACTAATTGTACTATTGTTAATTAATCCAATTTTCATAAATTTACAATATTTACTTAGAGTGACGTCTGTTTTATTAGAAAAACATATTTCACACTGTGTTACGCCAGGGGGATGATGAACATAAAAAACATTTTGGAAAATAAAATAAAGAAGAAGAAATTGAGATCTACGGATAGTCATTAAAACAAATTAATAATTATATTCCAAATTTATTAACATTAAGCAGATACTTTCACCACGAAAGCAAAAGCAGTTGTAAAAAAATAACAATAAAATACTTAATTTAAATATATGTAAAAGTTCATAAATAAGGATATTAATAATACTATATAAAATGTGTAGCTTGAAGACTTATTTTGAATGGTTACAATTATTCGATTCCTATTTTTCCATAAACAGTTATTTAAATCACAATTCCTAGCAAATTTCTTATGCTCCACAATAGGATCATCATAACTTAACCAATCAAAAATTTCAATACCACAATAAAAACATTTACAAATATCATTGATTGAAGTATAGTAAAAGCCAGCTCCAGCTAACACTTCTGGTCTCAATTTTCCTTTCCATTTTTTAAAAGTGGAAAGTCGTTTTTCATATGTTTTAAAATAACTGTTATCAATTTCTTTGTCAAAAGTTTCTAAGCACATTTTGTGAAAGACTTATGAAGACTAACTTTGGTTTCAAAAACAACAAATTTAAATACCTTATAATATCTACATAAATATATCTAAATCTTCATGTTCTGCATTCCATTAATACAAAGCAATATCTTGGTGTCCCCAAGCTAATGTATTAAAACTATAGGGAATTTTATACCGCTTATCATCTTCGGAACTCAAAGCCAATTTATTAATTAACTCTGTAAAAATTGTATGTTGTCTAGATCGAAAAACATACATTGAACAAAAGGTTTTAGAATGATTTTCAACAACATCTTTATAATGAATAAAATCCAACTGCTTTTTAATTGCACTTTTTTTAACACCTTTTGCTTTTTTTGTTAAACTGTTTTCCGTTTTAATACAATATGCTTTTGCTCCAGTACCAAAGAAAGCAGTAATGGGTTCACCAGCATATTCATCTTTGAATTTTCCTATAACTGACTTTGTAATAGGCATTTCATGAATATTATTAAATTCATAATTAGATGTGTCAAATTTGTGAATATTTTTTATCATGTCAGAATAAATATTTGGAGTTGTGACTTCTAAAATGAACGAGTCGGTATCGGTGTATAAAAGTGAAATATTTTCCTGATAAAGAGGTTTTAAAAAATTATAAAAGAAATCATACATGACAGTTTTAGATATATCTAATATTGAGAAGCCTACATATATTGGTTTATTGTAAGTAACTTGAATCTTTTGCATTTGAATAGCTACCAAGTTTTCAGAAAATATTGTTAAGTCCTTGAAATATGGTTTTGCAATTAAATTCTCAGCACCATCTTTTCTTCTATTTTTTTCCCACTCTGTAACAAGTCTTACGTCAATTCTCCTATCAACATTTTCCATAGTCTTGCCATAAATACTATTATTTGCCAACTTGTAAGTATTACGATCAAATTCATTCTTTGAATCATTTCTTAATCTTGAATTCAAGTCTATATATTTTTTCAACCAATCAGATTGAGAAAACTGTAAAACTCTATGAACTTTAGTTAACTTGAGTCCATGTTCCAAACATTGTTTTAATAATTGATAGTGAATAACATATTTTGATTTATCATTTAAATTGGGTATTAATTTTATGCATTTAGAATTTGGCGGTTTAAAGTTTTCTGGACAAAACGGAAAATCGTTATGATAGGAATGTAGACTTGTAGGATATTCTAAATCAACTTCTAAAACATATCCCTTATTAGATTTTTTAGAAATATTCATAATATTTAAATCATTGATTTCTTTATCTGTTAACCAAACAAAATCTCCCGTTGGAATGTGCTGTGACATTGCATAACCATACAAATTTGTTGCATCATAATAAATTATGTATTTAGTTGGCTTTAAAGGATCAAAATTTAAAAGAAATGGGTTATTAGCTTCAGATTTTCTACAAATGCAAGAGCTCACACCACCGCGAACGCTTTTTTTGAAAAAGTGTATCATATCTGGATCAGTTAACAATTCTAACTCTATTCCAGTATAACGCAAACACGCCTCCCAGGATAAACCTGGAAAAGTGTAAAAATGAGCTGGATCGAGCTTATATGTGGATAAACAAGTGCTAAAATTTTCAAAAATATCTGCCAAAAGTAAAGTATCAGAGAGTAAGTAAACGTCGGAGTATTGACCAAGAGATTCACATTTAAACAATTGCCAAACCTTTACAGCTCTTTGGTATTCTGCATCACTGATGTGCTCATCCGTTAAAGTATTATAAAATTGGTCTTTCTGAGGTAAAGTTGTTTCTTCTAATTTTAAATAATCATCAATATAACTGTAAGGAAATACACCTTTTTGCCGAATAAGTTTAAATCTTTCTTCATCATTGAAAATTTTTTTTATTTCCTTACATTGTTCATCTTTTAAGCTTTCAGAGAGTTTTGATAAAGAATGGGATAGAAATTGAAAAGAATCAATAAACCTTAATGATATATTTTTTTTTCTTAACCTTTTGTGTCTTTTTATCAAAATAGTTATCCACATGAATAAGCTTTTCAAATGAAATATATTTTTCCTTGTTTTGTGCGATAACTGTTAGTTGTTCTTTGTTTAAGCATAATTTTTTAAGAAATAGATGAGAATCATAATTACGCAAATTATGCAATATAACTGGAATAAAGTTAGGTATTCTGTAATTTATGTTGCAGAGTGAATGAGCTGGACCTCTATAAAGACCGGTTATATGACAATGATCTGCAACCCTGTCATTTAAAAGAGGTTTATTACAAATATGACAAACTTTTTCATAGTTATGATAAATTTTGTCCAGTTCGTTCAAAGGGATCATTTTTTTAGGAGCCTTTAAATATTTATTGTATATGTTATACACATCTCTTTCTAAAGAATTTATAAATAATGTATCACAATTTTGACCTCTATATTTTTCAAATTTAGAATAATTATCGTCGAAGGAACATTTAATGTAATAGGCAAATGAATGTGGAATATGTTCATATTGTTTTAAGGTGTATGAAGTATTAGGATTTTTATCAACATTGTCATTATTTAAAGGCTTTAAAATGCATTCAAAATCTGCATACACCACGAAAGGAACTTTCATTTGTTTATGATAATTTACAAATTTCAAAATATTATCATATGAATAGTTTCCAAACTTATCTTTTATTAATTCTTTAGAAGGTAGGTTAATTCGTAAATGATCACAATCATAGCTATTGTGTTGTAATAAATTTTCTTCTGTAGGGAAATATTGTAAACAACCATCGCAAATATATTTTTTTCCGTGATGTTTAGAAATTTGTGCAGAAACTAGTTTTGATAAATCTTTAATATAGCAATAATGAAAAGTTTTTTCATCATCATCACTTATTAACAATAAATTGACATGTTGATTTTTTTTATTCGATGAATAATAAAGTGGACCAATTACTTCATACCCCTTTTTAGGATTTATAATTTCTAATCCATATACATTAATAGAAATGTTATTTTTTTCTTCAAAAATCTTAATGTTCTTTAGCAACATTGGAAATTCTATACCTGACATATCCAAAACAGAAGAGTAGTGTGGGTAGGATGAAGTTTCAAAATCTAATCCGCGTGGTTGTGAAGAGCAGACACAACTGCCCAGGCGAAGCAAAAGTTGTCATCATTCCTAATGTTGATCACAGCTTGACGTCTCTTGATCTCTTGAGGAAGTTCGATAAAAGATGAGGCTCTCAGCGGATTGTGCTTGTTAACATTAATTTCCAAATGAAGTAAATTCATCAAAGCCCATCCTGCAACGTAAAAATTAAAAAATTACTTTTTTTGTTGCTGTTGTAAAATCGAAAATAAATTCTTTACCTGAATCTCTTTCTGCAAATTCGTCAGCTTTCTGGTCAATAATGGTGCAGATTTGCTCTAACAGTTCTTTTTTCTGATATCCCTGGCAAATGACTTGGAACGGCGCATTAAAAGATTTGACATCATAGCTGTCGCTGCTGGGGTTAAAATAGAAACCGAACAGTTCCATATTTAGCTTGATACATTTATGTTTCTGCAGTTCTTGATCTATTAGATGTGCAATTTTGTATTCCAAATGTTGAAAATATTCTTTCACATTTATGAAGTTTTGGTGTGAGGAAATCCTATAAAATATTATTCGTTCCCTGAATGCTGACTTGATAATTTCAACACCTTCCTCCAAGCCTATTTTAGAATTGTTCTTGTGCACACTAGATCGAAGATGTCCACCCCATAGACTTTGGTTTATATTTTTCTTGCATTCTTTACAATATTTTACAATATTTGTAGAATCTATATAAATTAAGATAAAAATATTTTACAAAATATAACATGAAAAATAAAATGTTCTTACCTTTAACAAGCTTTGGTTTTTTCAACCAACTGTTGAGTTTTGTGGAATTTCCGTTAACATGTTTTTTAATATGTCGCAGTAAATTATCCTTTCTAGTAAAGACTTTATTACATGTTACACACTTATGCATTTCTGAAGTTTAGTGCATAATAATAATAATAAAATTAATATTGTGCAATTCTATTTAGTTATAGTCAAATTTTGAAAAAAGCAATTGCATTTTTGAAGTTCTTTGTATAATAATAAAATTAATATTGTGCATTTTTATTTAGTTATAGTCAAATTTTGAAAAAAGCAATAGAAATTAATTGACTTTATGAATCCATTTCTTAAAATGAGTCAACTAATTTGTCAAAGGCCTGTTTAACATAATTCACCGTACTTTCGTCTTCCTTTTTAATTGTGATCAAATTAGTTAAATTTTGAATAGCGAAACCCAGACACTTAAGGTTTGCTATTTGTTTTTTATTTTTTTTATTAATTTTAAATTTTTTTTTAATGATAAATGATGGTTTCGAAATTGAATTTTGTTCAACTGGTGAATTATTAGGAGAAATATCCGAAGTTAAATTTGTATCAATTTGTTTTTCTTGCGGATCAGAATTTACAATAGCATATGGTGAATTAATAGAAGATATAGCCGAACTTAAATTTTGATCAATTTGTTTTTCTTGCGAATCAGAATTTACAATATCATATGGTGAATTAGTAGGACAAATAGCCAAACTTAAATTTTGATCAATTTGTTCTTCTTCCGAATCAGAATTTTCACTAAACAAAAAGGGAGAGCAAATTGGTCTCGGAGAATTAATTGGCGATTTTAATGTTAAATAATTTGGATTAGATTTTTGAAAACAAACAATATCCTCATAGCTAGAATTTTGAGTTTCGTCAATGTCATTCAGTTCTTTAAGAGTTTGTTTAGTTTTTGTTGTAATTAAGTCCGTTTTGTTGTCAATAATGTCATTAAGATCGTCAAGAGTTTGTTGTTGAGTAGCTGTAAATAAATATTTTTCGTTGTTGTGTTGGTTGGCATTATTTTGAACTTGGCTATTGTAAATAATTTCATTCAAGTCCTGAATAGTTTGTTGTTGACTAGTTGTAAATACTTCTGTTTCATTGTTTTGTTGGTTTGCAAAATTTTGCATTTGAGTACATGTGTATAAGTCAAAGTCATTGTCAATTATTTTGCTACTCGATGCCAAAAAATTGTCCATTATGAAAAAAATCGTAATAACAAATAAAAATGCCACAAATGTACATAAAAATGTCACCAATATATATATATATATATAAGAATTAAATCTTGCTAAATATAAATGTTAGAAATAAAAATAAAAATTTACCAAATAGACACAATGTAAACACCAGAAAACTCGCGAGCTCTGCACAGTGTGAATGCAGAAATCAATTGCATTCGTCTCTTCGCTGAGGCGATTTTATATGCAAAAGTTAATCACATGTGTCCTACTTAAAGTTGAACGACAATCTCTAAAAACCACTTTCCCAAGCCGATCAACAACCTTTACCCCCCCCCCCCCTTCCCCCCGGACCCCTGAATTTCCGAGACTCAAATCTCCCCAATTTCGGGCTACCCTCTTCAGGTTAAGTTAAGTTAGGTTAGGTTAGGTTAGGTTAGGTTAGGTTAGATTAAAAAAAAAAAGAAGAAAAGAAAAAAGGAGAAGGAAAGAAAAAGAAGAAGGAAGGAAAAAGGAGAAGGAAGGAAAAAGGAGAAGCCCCCCCCCCCCGAGGAAACTGACAGGGAAAGGGACAGCGAAAAAAGAAAAAAAAAAACTTAAGTATTGCAGGTAGTAAAAGTGATGGTCGATGGGATATATACTTAAGAACATCCACTCGACGATCATACAGTATCATTCGCTGTAATATCAGTTGTCGATATTATTTATAACCTGTAACCAAAATTGTTTTTTATCAAATATATCTATCTAAATCTAAAGCTCCTAACGATGGCAGAAAATATGATTGGAAACGCTGACCAAATTGAAGAAAATAATGTGGAGAACGCCGCTCAAATTGAAGAAAGAGAAGAAATTTTTATTAACTTGGAAGGCGATTCCATCACTTATAAACATTCATTTTTGGACAAATCATCTAGGCTTGTTAGAAGATCATTCTTGTTTAACATCGACATTAATTATATTGAGGAGGAAGAAGAAGAGATGGAGGAAGATGATCAGGAAATTGACGAAGGAGTGGACATGGATGGACAACTGCTAAATTTAGGAACCGAGGCTGACGTAAAAGTAAGCAAGTTTAGGGCTAGTGAATTATTTAATAATTTTGAAGAAAAAGATGTATGTGTTATACAAAGCTACTCTAAAATTGAAAGTCGAAGACTAGGAACATTTGCTATTTGCCTTCCTTGTAGTGCAATTCACATGAGATATTTACGGAGAGGGGAGTCCGATCATGTGAGCTGCCACTACAAAAGAGCTTATGTTGTTAGTGCTTCTGATTTACATTGTGCTATTTGTAGGATACATCTTTTTCTACTAATTCCTGAACATGCTTGCTTTTACTGCAATAAAAATGAAAAAAAAGAGATAGAAGATTATGTTGTTAAATATTAATAATAAACATAGTTTGTAAAGATTATTTCAACAATATTAATTTTAAATATAGGTTATAAACGTAATGGGTAGATAATGTCAAAAATATTAATTTTAAACATAAATTGTAAAGATAATAAGTAGAATACGTCAACAATATTAATTTTAAAAAATGTCAACTGTTACTATAAGCGGTTATATATTTTCAGTGCTATATGCAAAATACTTCTTTTTATTCTAACATCTGACACTTATTTGTAAATGAAATAGCTAATCATATGTAAAAAAGTGTCGATTATGTCAACTGCCACTAGAAGCACTCATATAACCTTTTGTTAACGCTTGTTTCTGTATTCAATTGAGTTTTCTCTTACTTGATGCAAATTATATTAATATTATTAGTATAATTAAAAAGTAGTAGATTAGGCTATGTCGGTCCGACAATCAAAACCGTCATTTTTACATGTAAATTCCCATAAGAAAATTTAAGCTTCCATTTGCAAAAGTGGTGCCATTTTAGGGCGTGACACTTTTTGTGTAAACCCATAACAATTGTTTTGTTATGTAATGTGAAAATTAGTATGTATTAAAAAACTTGTTAGATCATTGTTGTCGTTTCAATATAGGAAAAGGAAAAAATGTGTGTCAATTATTATATATATTTACATTTACTTTTTTTTACAAAATTATTTGTTACCAGAGTTTTCACAAACACAAATTATAAAAAAATATTATCCTCTTTTTAAAATTACAACAAAATGATGTCTAATTACATCTTTGAAGATTTGTACCAAATAGTAATATCTAGTGCGACATACAGGACAATTGTTTACCATTATAGAACAACCATTTTCATCATTCCATCTTAAAATACATTTTAAACAAAAAATGTGGGAACATGTATTTGGTCTACATGAATCATAATATTCGATTATTTCAAAACAAATAGCACAAAACACTTCTTTCTCTTCACTCTCAGTTTTATTCAAATTTTTTAAAACAATCCTATTATTTTCTTCTCGAACTAATGGTATATTTTCTTCTTGAACTCCTGGTATAATTTCTTCGAGGCTAATTGTCTGAAGCGGAATGGATCGATTTTTCTCCAACTGATTCACTCATTTTATTTTAATATTATTATTAATAGATTTATTCAACAGATTTTTTTCTTTTAACAGTCACTCGTACCTTAACATACTAAAATGATCTTGATGCACCTATTTATAAGACTTAAGAATGCAAAATCAAATGTGGGAGAACAAAGAGAAAAAATTAAAAATATGATGCGAATGAGAATAAAAGGGGAGGAAGTTAAGAATGAGGGACATGAGAGAGAGGAAGAGGAGGAGGAGGAGGCGCTCCCCTATTATAACTACTACTATGTAGTACTTTTGTAGTTAAGTACCCGCCCAGCTCTGCGGTAACTACGCAAATCACGAGTTTGTAGGCATTTCTAAGTTTTATATATTAAACAAAAGATGTTTATTGATTTGTAACGATGGCTTGCGGTATTTAAAAGGCAAATAAGAAACATATTCCAAGTTAAAAATATTTCTTTCAAAAACTTACATTATCTTTGAAATTTGTAGATTTAAGAAGGCGTGTTGATTTTAGATTTTAGATGCACCTACATTATTTATCTTGCAATGTTTTGTATTTCTGCTAAGAACAATCAATTATTCTGTTGGCAACTGCCACGTTTGTTTCCTTTCATACTATAGTGAACTAGACGCTAAATAGCGTTTATAACCCAATACAATCGATAAGTTATGGCTGTTTAGCCTTGACTATCAAGTCATAAAGACGCATTTATTGCCCAAATATTTCTCCATTCTTGCTATAGTTGATTACGCCTTTATGAAAATTGGGTTTTCAGGGTTAGAAACAAATATGTTGACCAAAATATTACTTATTGTGCTACTTGGGACACATATATCAAACCTACAATACAAAAGCAAATACCATGAGCTTGACAATTTTTTAAGTCAATTCTTGTTCTCCTTCTTATTGTCCTATAATAAAGAGGTCTCATAACAATACAAACATCTTGTAACCTTGGTCGCAACCCTAATCCATCCTGCAAAGTAAATGTTGGACCACTGGCACTATTGCATTTGAATTTGATTATTACTATTAGTGTGATTAAATACAACTCCATACTTTCTATTCGGACATCAGCTGACTACACCGACCATTAATCATAGTGAAGACATCAGACACTTTACCTAACAACGCAGCAGATGCATTCCGTCCATATAAGTTTTTTTTGATAATTATGATTGTTAGCGTATGTCAATAAATTAGAGTGGTGATAGAATCATATAGCCCTCGCTTTGCTAGTTTGCTATCGCGTTCCCCGATAGATCGGTTGGTTAGAGCGTTGTCCCGGTCAAGCCAGAGGTTATGGGTTCGATTCCCACTGGAGGGCAGACTTTTTCCACTTTTCATTGCCCAAGCGGTGAAGAGTGGAACATACCTGCAGTGGATAAAAAAATCCGGTGTGTCCTACAGACCTAGACCCAATCCCTATAATCTATCTAGATCTGTTAGAAGCCGTGCGCACTGCTAAAGTATCAAACATTAAAAGCCTATACTTAGTTAATAAAGCTTTATTATGTAAATTATTGTTCAAAGGGATGTAATAATGTAATAATGGTATTGCACTTCTCCACAAAAAAACAGGATTACAAACCATTGGTAATTATTAATACATTGTGCTGTAGCTTTCTTATTTTCTATACAATTGGAAATTAAAAATAAGATTCTCTTAATATAAATAAAATATCTACAGAAAATTCCGATTTTAGGTCTTAAATATGTGTAAACACCAACTTACAAAATATAACAATTCATGCTTTCGATGTTTTAACACTGTTTATGCAGCGTACAACAATTTTGTGTTATTTATTTTCCTCCAAAATTTTAGTTTTTATCTTTTATCTCAATTGGCCTAAATATATTGTCCTGCATTATTTAAACTTGACCTGAAGTAAAATATGTAGCGCCAGTTTCCAGTTTTATTTATTTTGAGAGTTATTATTATTATTATATTCAAAGTAATAATAAGCAGAAGGTAAAATTTCCAAAAATAGGTTTACTATAGGTTACATTGAGCTAGGTCACATTATGAAATAATTTTTAACTAAAACCTAAATAATCTTAAAACACAAAGCTACATCAAAATTAATAATATTTTTAACTTATAAACCTTCCTCTTGTTCTACTGATTACAGCTTAGTATTTATTGTTTTTTTATTTATTCTTAAAGCCTTGCCGATTATTACTATTAATTCTTATCACATATAAAATTAGTCAGTTGAGATTCTATATATAAGTAAGCGTAAAAATATAAACAACACAGGTTAAAAGGTCAAACTGCTAAAAAATTATACGTACAAAATAAAATTTATTCTTAGATCTAATAGGATTTCTTTCAAGGCTCAATAGATGACTTATAATTCACAACAAATAGGTATTTTTTAACGCAAATCAAGCAAATAGCTACCCATAAAATTAGTATTAAGAATACTTTCTTAAAATTATAAACATATTAATTGGTAACACATTTTCTGAATAGAACCCCTTGATACTATTTTTTGCAGTTATGCATATCGACTTCCTCTAATAATCTATTTCGTGAAAAAAAACTATACCTAGAGGTAGCTCAGCGATTCTTCTAAAATCATGTGAAAAACGAATTTACAAATATTTTAAATTTTTTTTTTCGAGAATTCAAAAACTATTTTTTGTAATATTTTTCAACTAATTTTTAAGAACTTGGTTTGTAATTTATTTTTACGAGAGTATATTTTTCACTTATATTATTAGAGTTTATACTTTTGTTTCCGCGAAGGTATTTGACACCAGTACGACACAGACTAGTAAAGCCAGCCTTAAATTAGCTTTATTTTTTTCTCGATAAATGTTTTACGATATAGACGAGTTTCTTGTATGACGGATTTCATACTATCTTTTTGGAAATAAAAAATCATTTGATTTGATATGTAAAACTATTACACGCTCCATGTTGGGTTAATAAATAATAACACAATTTTCATGGTTTATGTAGATAATAGAACAGAAATGTCGTACGGTATAACTTTTTTGTGGTTTAGTTTACCATATTATGATTTATTTAAAACTGGTCTGAACGAATCAATATTCACGCTAATATGCATGCTAAAAAGCTTTGAAAAAAAAACAAAAAATAGTAATCTCAATTCAATTAAATTATTCGAAAAAAATTTTGCTCTAAAATATTATCTGTTTATTGAAAAAAAAATATATAAAATATTTTTCAGAAAATTGATTTAAAAAAAATAAAGAAAAAATATTTTGTAGATCCATGAAAAATTAATGTTACATGGAATACAACTACTTGCTGTTCAATTTTTAGTCAACTACTGATCGATACCTAAAACAACAATACGTAAAAAAATGAACACCTATGGATCGACAAATGCGATCATGATATATCTAATTCCTTTGGTCACAAGTAATCCTTCGTGGTAATGTGTCAATCTACCGGGATGCATTAACATCCACCCAATTTGAGTGTCTGTTACGCTACAGTTGTATCTAATAAATCTACAACCCCCTCCTTCGTAATCTTTTCCAACTTCGTTTAAGGCTATATTAATGGTATAAGTAGAACTGTCATGATGTGGCCTTAATAAAGGTTGTTCATCTGGCTTATATCTGAAATAAGAAATAAAATATATGCCTTAAGGAAACCTGATCAGATGATGTAGTGTTTCCAGTACAACTTTTAGTATAGTTACTGACCGCACATAACTAAAGCTTGAAATTTAAATCAAAATGTCTATTGTTACGAACTAACTCTATTTGAGTACCTATAGTTGCTTTAGTAAATCTGTATAAAGAATATTTACTCACATGCTTTTAAGGTTTCAAATAATTTATAGAAAGTTTAGTAAAGTAAAATTTGCAAATTTGACATCTTTTTTTTTCATAAAAGGACAAAAAACTAACTTTTTTTCTCAAAAATTTGAAAAATGATAAAGGAAAACTATGTTTCGGTTTTGATTTCATACTTATATATTACTAGTAGTAGTAGTAGTAGTAGTAGCAGTAGTAAGGGTAAAATATTCCATTTATTCCTAGAAAATGACGATATAGAAATAGAGAAGAGCTTTATCAATTTTAATAATAATTTTTAAAAAATAACAATTTAAAAATATATTACATTAAACTGTGGAAACTGGATAAACTTTGCATCAAGTTGGATGCATTTTTGTTGACCCATTTACGTTTTCTTCACAACAAAATGGCGTTCAAAATAAAAAAATGAATTACAAAAATGCATTTAGACGATGGATTTATCAAAAATAGATAGTTTAATCCAGGTCTGCGCTTACTTTCGGTAAAGCGAAAAAAGTAAAAAAGAGAAAATTTTGAAGTCAACCGATAACGCGGAAATTTGACAATAAAATCAAAAAAGAAACATTTCCATTCAAAATTCTCCAGTTTTCTGCCATTTTGTCATTTGTCATTACGAGCAAAAACTTTTTGTCAAGTCAAATTTTACTTAATCACTTATTAAACAAGTATCCCATTAGATGCGGACTTTACTGGTTACACTGTATATTGCTCTTAGTAATCTACAATCTACAAATTTCAGGCCTCAACTCTCCAATGCCATCAATAAGAACATACTAATAGGTTTATATTAGTTAGTATTAAGAGGTTTTTGCATTTAAAAAGAATATAGTTATTGGAGGTCTTACTAGAATTTATTATTTGCAAGGATTTGATGACTAGATTCTACACATATCATAAATGAGAGAAATTATATCGGACTGTAGTTAGACGGGAGAGTTTTATAAGAGTTTTTAGAAATCTACCCTACCGAAGTGTTTGTTTATAAACAGAAAAAGATATCTAAAAGTTTTAGGGTTTACCATGTAGTTTTTGCGGAATATTTTATATGTATAAGGGTGTTCTAAAAAAGCTTGATAAAATGATAGTTCGCATTTCTTTAACTGAGCACCCCGTATAACACAAGGGCCAAGTTGAATTTATTGAGAATAACAAAATCTAGCAAGCTATGAAAAACAAACATACACTGTTGTTTAGAGCAATACTTTATCGGTCATTTGAAATTTAGTTGTTGAAGTTACGTTAATTATAACTCAAGTTACTATTTGCTTTAAGTGAGATTACAAGTCAAAAAATGGATTTAACCAAAGAGCATTTTCGAATTATTATTTACTACGATTTTAAAAAAGGTTTAAACTCTTATGAGTACAAAGAGAGTTTAGATTCAGCTTTCCTTAGCTACAATTTACCGACGGCACAAGGAATTTGAAAGTGAAAAGAATTGTGGTCAGCACCAAAAATTATCAGGGCGCCCTCTACGACTGTTACCGACAAAAACATTACTGCTGTTAAAAAATAATTGATGACGACAATAATGACACTTATGCAGTATTAGAGCATCAACTTTGGATTGGACTATCAGCTGATAGAACAATCATACACGATTACCTGCATTTTAAAAAAAAGTGGTCAGTCGTTTTATGCTGCATCACCTTTCTGAGTTCCAAAAAGCAGAGCGTATAAGAATTTACCATGAAAGTTGAAATTTCTTAAATAATGGCGGAATTTTTTTCCAAAATAATGGCAGGTGACGCAACTTATTTTCTCTTTTTCGACGTACCTACCCACCAAGAGAGTCGTATATAGATTTACGAAGACGATCAAACTCCAACAATTATCAAGAACCAGCGAGCTATAAAAAAAGTTATGTATGCTGTATCCTTTAGAAGTACGGGCCAGCAAAGGCACTTTACTAGATGGACAAAATACAGTTACAGCTAAATTGTATATTGAAAAATGTTTGCCTGAAGTGTTTAGTAGAGTTCCAGACAAGGGAATTATGCTGCACCATGATAATACTTCGTCCCATATAGCAGCTTTAACTTCCAGTTTCTGGTTGAAAAAAATATAAAAGTAATAAAACATCCACCATACTCGCTTTATTTAGCAATGAGCGACTTTTAGTTATTATTGGGCTGTGCGGGATAATAGGTTTTCGTCTGAAGAAGAGACTGATGCCGCAGTTCACACGCTAATTTTGAAGGTATTCCGAAAGAAGATTGGTTAGAGGAAAGTAAGAATGGTCAAGTATGTCATTGCTGAAGGGAATAACTTATTCCCTTCAATAAGGGCAATTCCCTGAGCATATTTAAAATAAAATCCAAAAAATATTAACCATGTTTTTTATTCTTAATAAATTCAGCCTGGCCCTCATACATGTTCTTTAAATGAACATCTTCTTGCTAATTATAAAATATCCTATATTTGATATTATCTTTAAAAACCAGATAAAAATGAGAAAAATCCTGCCATAAAGGGCAATTTGATTCCAACATATGTTAGAATTCTAGCTCTCTTTCTCTCTCTAACATATCGCTTTTTATGGTACTGTAACATGTATTTCGCCAGATCAAGTACCATCAAATCGTACATTCTTTTCCTCACAAATGAAAGAACGGGAATGGGTCTTTAACTAGAAATACAGGTTGAATAGGTTCCCAATGTGTGGTTTTCAGGTGCTGGGAAATATACCCTTATCATAGGTCATCGTAAAACATAAGAAATATAGAGAAGAAGCAAACTAAGCAAGGCCAGAAGATGTCTGGAACATCTGGTAAGAATTCACAGTACTGTTTGATTGTCTATTATTTCGTGAAAGTCGTGCGGCAAAATTCAAATGATTTAAATATTTAAAAGTTAATTAGATTGAATTTGCAAAAAGTTTGACCGAAAAAAATAATAGCAGAGGACAAATGTATCTAACAAATTCTCAGTTTTAACCCTATAACATGATCTCTGCCTTACCTTTTCTAGGGTTCAGAAATTCAGCAAAACAAATTGAGCCAATTCCAAAATCAATTTCAAACACTTATTTCACTTAATTTCTACATTCCTAATTATAATAATTCTACAACTATCATAAAACAATGTTAAGCCACATATTTTCAACAGATATTGTAGCCGATGCATGGTCTTGCAAAAAATAAATCGCATGTCTGTACTACTTTTGTGAGTAAGGATATTTTCTAGTCTGGTATTGAGGAATAATTTGAATAACCAAGGATCCACATCCGAATAAGAGATGTAGAATTTTATGTGTAAGTGAATTATATCGAAAATTAGACAGAATTTAGTAGATAAGAGAACCAGTCTTTGATCCAGGCAATCAAATATAAAGACTTGATAAAGGTCTCAATGGCTGGTGAGAAAAACTATAAGAGGGCTTGCCTGTGAGTTATAAGGAATTGGGCACAAGGAGTAAATTATTGCTTGTTAATGTTTTTTAGGGTTAGAGCCAAATTATCGTTGTAACGCTTCGACCACACATATTATTACTTTAAAATGGTTACTGACTGAACCATTTACTTAATATTATATTAGGCACTTTATAAATTTTACAAGAGCCAATTTTAAATGTTAAGTTAAGAACTTGTGTGTGTAGACTTTCAAATTTGTTCTGTTTTATATAAATGAGTATTATGTAGTTAATGATAACATACCTGACAACAAAGTTCATTAAGCTCTTGGGAGGATCATGGTAGTATCCAAGAAATACGTATTCCTGTAAAGGTCTGACGTATTTCTGCAAAAAATAAAGCCAGTGTCTTTCCCAGCCTACTTGATTCATGTGAATGTCGCGAGTGGGGACCGCTTCATATCCGCCCTCAAGCCGTTCGTCCTCGTTCTTGCCAGACGACCACTTACCGAAACTCTCCATCATGTTAATCAAGGCTGTACAGAATTTCTTAGACACTACTGGGAACCAATAAACATCTGGACACGGCTAAAAATACCACCAAAATAAATACAAATTAAATTAAATGATGACAAGGCTTAACACATATTTATCTAAGACAATATTAATTAGAAAAATGAAACTATAACAAGTTCTTAATTAAACCAGAAATGTCAAGGTTTTTAAAAGTTATTTTGTTAACGCTCGCGTTCAACCTTGTAAGGTCACCTATAATAAAAGCATCCTTCCAAACAGCTGTAAAACGAGTGCTGCCTGCACGATAAAAAATATTGAAAACTGTCATTTTCAACTTCAGACCCGTTGTATAGTTAATTGCGGTGTATCGGGTAATTTCGAAAAGTGTTCTTTTAAGGATGGATCAGAATGAATTTAGTCTTCTGAACTTCTAGAAAAGAAGGCACAACACAATTCTCACAAACTTCAGTGTAATATTGAACCGGTGCGAGGAAAAAGCCTAGTAATTACCAAATCTAGAAGATTGTGTGACGTAAATAACAGATAGAGAATACAATCGGAGAAAATGTTGACTGAAATATTAACTTTACTCAAAGAAATACATTTCACAGCCTGCCAAGTTTGCTCAGGCATTTGTTTAATTTGGTTCATTATTTAATGGCATTTACTTTTTTTTAAATACCAGTGAATTCCTGTCCCTATTCCTAAAATAGCAGAAGGCTCCTCGAACACGTCGGAACTCTTTGTAGAGCTTTAAACACATTGGAGACCGGCTGCATTTGCTTCGTAACCTAGGCTTACAGTAAAACTTCTATAAATAAGAAGGATTAAGCTTAGAATGAAACTTAAACAGACAAAATGGCTAAACATGAGTGGGTGCCTATCCGATTCGTCTCATAGAACCGCTGGGGACGACTGGAGAATATAAGAAAGGTGGTCACAGAGTGAGACAAGATAAATTAATTTCTAAACAAACCTAAGCTAACATTGTAGTAAATTTTAGTAACGAAATATCATCTTGTTGATAATATAAATCACATACCTGAAGCGGTTTCTTTTCAGGATTCATGTTTTCTGCGTAATCTGGATGAATGTAGGCCTCCTCCCAATCCTGTTCGTTTTCAAAGATCTGGTACATATCAGGTTCCGCTCTAGTGATGTCGTAAGTATCCGCGTTGATTAAATGACCAAAGTCTACACGATTTGAGACATACATGAATACGTCAAGGTCTCGAAGATTCCGGCAAAATGCCATATCAGAGTCAACGTTGGGTCTATTGTATGATAGCTGCAATCTGTCATATTTTCTCAAAAGAGTAGCATTCACTAGGTAAGCATTGCTGATGAAAGGAACGTTCCACAACCCTCTGGAAATTTTTTTTTTTTTATTTTCCGAATTATTTTCACTAATATATATTATTTATTCTAAACTAACATGAAATGAGAATAAGTGAACACTGCTGTTTTACAAAATGTATTTAATATAAATTATGACTTATTTAATTTTATGTTACCTTTAACAAACATATGTATTTCGCCGTGGGCACACTAAATTAGCTCTTATTTCATTGTACAGTAATGTGAAAAACGAAATCGATTTTTTTCGAGTAATTACTTAATAAAGTAGTAAATATTTTAAATAACAAGTATTTTAAGATCAGTAGGTATTTGGCTCTCAGCACTATATGCTCCGCTGTTTCGTCATTTGAATTGCTAGCTTACCTTCAACCTATCATACTTTCTTTAACGCAT
Source organism: Kuschelorhynchus macadamiae (assembly GCA_030620095.1). Classification (NCBI taxonomy): domain Eukaryota; kingdom Metazoa; phylum Arthropoda; class Insecta; order Coleoptera; family Curculionidae; genus Kuschelorhynchus; species Kuschelorhynchus macadamiae. Next base: position 359,668 of record JAUTXW010001843.1, read on the forward strand.
CTGCGTTCATTTTTAGAGTTTAGAACGTTTCTAAAAATGTTTTTCTTGCGTTTCTAGTTAACATCAAAGGCTCGTTGAAAGTCATGCCTTGATGGTTTTTTAAACTTTAATGTCATCAAAGGTTATATTAATTTCGAGGAACGTGATGGGTAAAAAATATTTTGTTTTTCAATGAGGTATAATTGATCTTTGGTTTTTTATGTATTAAATCCTGTATTTTATCACTAAGCATTCAACATATGCCTAAATATAACTAATCTACGGTAGTCTTTCAGGGGCGTGAGTGAGTTTATGTTTAAGATTCTTTGGATGTACTTGAGTTATCTGAAAGATTAACTGTTGCGCCACCTAAAATAGGTGTTGTTAAATCTAGGAGATATTTCCTTTAGTGCAAGGCTATTATAGAACTTGTGATGACAATTAGATCGTCTTGTATACACCAATTTTTATCAAGGTCAAGGTCAGATTGCTTTGTTCTAGAAATTATGTCATATATATAACTCCGAACATCAAAACCTTTATTTGGCAATTTGACTACACGTTGATCCGCACTATAGAAGTGTAGTACTATTTTAAAGGAATATTTTTACTGCTTAACTGCTAGAGTACTACTATACTAAATTTGCACATATTTTGTAACCGTGTAGCATACATTTTATCGATATGTTTCTGTTTTCGCGAGTTTTTCTACAAATTCGCACTTTTTCGTGAATTTTTAATTGTCTGACAAGACCTTATAAATTATGTACTGTAAATTTTGCTTGCGTAAATAAATAAGTCTTGCCATTTGCAGAAAGGCTAAATATAAACCCCACGCCATATTCGTTATTCTGGTTATTAATACTGGGCATTTTTTTATGATTGATTTGTTTTAATAGTTAATAATAATTAATATGTTTCAACAATCTAAAATTTGCATCATATAACTCAAATATATTGTGGGAATACCATCTCGAAGGATTGGCTTCTAATGCATATTTCTTCTAACGTTTCTAGTATTGGAATTAGTAATTTTAAAGTCTTGACGTCCACTAATAGTACAATTAATTTTCAGAAATTGTAACCGACAAGTAATAATATTATACCTTTGGACTGTGTTGCTGTCATCCACCGAATGATTTATTTTATATTTGTGATTTTTAAGTTCTACAAAATTTTATTAAGGAAAATAGTAATATTACTTTAATTCTAGTAAAAAAAAATCTAAATTAAGATAAAAGATAAAATAAATATCGAATTTCTTTTATTTCTATCACCTCTTAGGAATATGCCTTAAAATACATCTTAAAAAACCGGGCATATTTCAACATTTATTTTTTAAAGTAACAACTCCATTTTATTTATTTCTCAAAATTGTGTTGTTTATGTGTTTATCCTATACCTAATTTTACTTGACTTCGAGATATTGCCTTTAAAATGAATTATATTAGAACTCAGTTTATTAGATTGAAAGAACAATTTTTTTGCAATTTATTTTTTTAACAGATTGCTATACAATGTAAAAATGTCTAAATCAGACTAAGGTTAAAAGGCAGGAATTTCTGATATCTAAGTATTCCTATAGTTATAGTATTAGCAAATTTGTGAATACTAAGCTTTCATACAGCCTAAAACTCCTAATCAAAGGACCTTAAGACATTTAAGAAAAAAAATGTTTTATTATTGGTCTCTCACAATGTGTAATAATGCCTGTTTTATTTCTCTATTATGTTCATAATTTCACGTTTCTTATTTGTGCATTGCATACCAATTTCATGTTCTAAAATGTATTTTATATCAAGGCAGTTTAATTTGTTAATTAATTTAAGAAAACATTTTTATTAATAATCTACTTCACAGATACATTTTTTAAATTTTGTAAATTTTTCTTGAACGAATAAATACAATTCAACTAAACAGTCCAACTCTATACAATTTTTTAATTTACGTATTTCAATAGCCAGTCAGGGTTGGCTGATATAAAATCCTTGTCTGGTTCCTAAAATAAAAAATCAACTTCCTCTTTACCACGAACATATTAACCTTTAATAAGCAATGATAAGCGTGATAAACAACTTCAGCACCGAGTTGCGAGTAATTTATATTAAAGTGTTTGTACGAATGTCGGTGGCCTATTTGGCTTTTATTGCAAAGCATAGTTTATTATTACGGTAACGCAGAATGCGGCCCGAGGGGTTGACGTTTCTCTTCATATGTGTCGGAATTGTTGTGTTTCCTGGTTGTGTTTCAAAGCCCGCAAAAATTGGTGGTGGTGGACGAGCGGGAGGTAAACTTAAATATAGATTGATTATGAACTGCTTGCTATTTTTTAATGTCGTAGAGCAGCAAAATAAGTAATTGATTAAATATTTCAGATTATTATTAATCGTTTTATTTAATAATTGATTAATGTATTACAAAAAGTAATTTTAGAAGATTCCAATACATCAACATTTAAGGAACAAAAAAATTAAATACTAGATTAATTAAAATATATTTCTATTGCTTCATTATTTTCCTTTTGTTATTCGTGATATCCGCAATGCTATTTACAAATTTTATAGGTTTTGTACTTTTTACCCAACTCCAACTGCACATGTAAAGTAGGGTAATGTGTTTAACGATCATGTATGATTGTTTGCTTATTACCATCTAAACGTTGAACGCCGGGACCGATTTTCTTGAACAAATATCACACGATTCGTCTGCATCCCGTAAATCCTCTTAGATATATTTCCGTAAAAATGAACCGAAATGGATGCATAGTCGGTAAAAGAGCTCCTTAAAGGGAATCTAAATATTATATAAATATGCAACTATAATATGCAGGGTGGTTTAAACACAAGCGATTATTTCTAGAAATATCTTACACACATAGCATCCGTACCGAGTGGCGCGTAAATCTTTTAATATAGTTTACACCTCCTCCTCCCTCTGTGTCTTTATGAAGTCGGTATCAAACTAATAAAGACAGTAAATAGACATTATACTCTAGTTATTAGATTCTAGGCATTAAATATGTAAATGTATTTTTGTAACTGAGTAATTAAGAATTAGTTTGACTCCAACTCCATAAAGTCAAATTTCCAAGATGGAATAAATTATTTTTTTTTACATTAATATGCATTAATATTATTAAGTACAAAATACAGCTTCTGCTGACCCATTGGTTAAAATCTGAATCACGCTCATACAAGTTGATATTTGGATCTCTAGTTTCTAGGCTTTTTGGTGCTGATCAAATGTAAAATGTATTAGGGTCATTATATTTTAGAATAAACGTGTTATTATAAACTACTCATCGGGGGCGGGAGCGTCCACACATTGAAATTTGGTTTTGTGTAATGTTAAAATGTAACTGTATATGGAACTAAAGTTCTGGGTGTCACTCTTTTTGTTTATAACATCTTGAAGGTTTACGTGTATCATTTCTAGGAAAGTGCGTTTGTCGAAAGAGGAAGCTTTATCCAAAATCTCAGCACTACTCCAGTTAAGCGAGTGGTTTTCTTTAGTGAAATGTTCACTCAATACACAAGACGGAACCCCTATCCTACAGTCACTCTTGTGTGAGGTGATTCAGCCTTTAAAGTTTCTAGAAGTTTGTTCTATGTATGATAACTCGCACTCATTACATGGTATTTTATAAAATATATTATAATTCTCTAGCAATGACAAGGGTGTTTTAGTTTTTGTGACCAGGAGAGCTAGAGTCTTTTGCTGTTTTCACGCTATCTTAACTTCAGTATTTTTAAATATATTTATGTCTATTAGTAAGGTTTTTTCCTTATATTGAAAGACTTCTAGAAGCCTTATGGACCGAATCACCTCACACACGAGTGACTGTTGGAGAGGGGTTCCGTCGTGTGCATTGAGTGAATATTTCATTAAAGTAAACCACTCTCTTAACTGGCGCTCAGATTTTGGATAAAGCTTCCTCTTACTATAAACGCACTTTCTTAGAAATGATACACATAAACTTCCAAGATTCGGTTACGAACAAACAGAGTGACACCCAGAACCTCAGTTTCATATACAGTTTAACATTACATTAAAACAAATTTCAATGTCTGGACGCTCCCGCCCCCGATGAGTATTTTTTATTTGCCTCCAATTGCTATTGTTCTAATAATTAATTGATTACAGAGGCAACTATCTATTTTTAAGGTTTTCTGACCTTTTACACTTATCCCCCTAACTAATTATTATTATATAATAAATATATTGCTCTGTATATATTTTTGTAAATTAGGTTGAGCATTGTATACACACTACAGTAAAATAAGCAACCTGTCATCCTTCTGTGTTGTGCCTGCAGACTATTAATGAGTATACTCTCTCTATTTCTTTATTATTGTTTTTTCCTATGATCGATATAGTCCTCAGATAAAGTCCTAACACTGGAACCTGTGGTGGAAGATAGATCAAAATCAAAAAAATATCATCTGCTGATGATGCTAACTTGGTTAGCGAAACGCGCGTCCAGAACGTAACAAGTTGTGGTGTAGTGTGGTTAGAACTCTTGTATTTTGATCCTCAGATAAACGTCAATTAGATTTGATTTCAATAATAATATACTGTAATTACAAAAATTATTGAGCTTCTTACAAAAAAATACTTACTTTGCAAGTATTTCACCTTATTGACAGCCTGTTGCACAAAACTTAATTACCGTTTAGAATATTTAACCGAACTTTCGGATTTGACAAGTTGCTTGTAGAAATCTAGGAACCCGCTGTCAAATTTGACATTCCGTAAAACATTCTAAACTTTAATTGAGCTTTCTGCAACCAGCCATGAGCCATTTTAGATGAGATATTCATTAATTTAACAAATCGCGCGGAAAGTTACTTTTCAGTGCCAGTAGTCCTGAAATGTTACTTTTCCGCACGATTTTTTTCGTGCTGAAAAGTGACACTTTCCGCACGATAAATCGTAGGAAATAGTATATTGTGCAACAAGTTTAGAAACTGACTCTTTGCACACGAGTGTGCAAAGAGTCATTTTCAAACGTGTTGCACACGATACTTTTTCTACGACTGCAGAAAATAAAAATAAAAATACAATTTTGATTATTTTTATTCTTTCAACTTTGACAAGACTGTGAGAAATTTTTTCAAACACCGTGTGAAAACTTTTCACACGCTTATGTCAAAATTAAATGACAAAGAATATGAGCTTGAACCGAAATTCTATTCACAAATCTTAGAAGGCTATGGCAGCAAATATTTCCCATAAGCAAGCAACTGTGTGCAAAAATTTCACACAGCAGTTTTCACACACCATGTGAAATTAGTAATTTTCAGATCTTGTTTGGCGTGCGTTATTAGACAGTTTTCATAGCAGTCGTAGAAAAAATACTTTTCAATACAGTTAATTGTTGTCAATATATTTTTAGTTCCTCTAACCTTGAGTATCAATTTTTGTCTCTTTAGAATTAGATGAAGAACGCACTTGTTTTTTGTAGGAGATCAAAGAGTACCCTAAATTTGGAAACATATTGTTTGGCATAGAGAGTGAAATTGTTTTCTTTGCAGGGTATACCTTTAAAGTAACAGATTATTATAATCGTTTTTTTTTCGTCAATTTGAAACAATAATTATAATATAAATATATTACACGTACCAAAAATAGATCTTGTTAATAGCTTACTAATCCTGCGGCCTTTTATATTAAGCGTTTGTACCATAAAAAAAAACTAATATTTATAACAATTTTTTTGTTATAAACATTAGTTTTTTTATTGTTTTTTTTTTAGGAAAGCCCATGCACACCAAGCGCACTCTTATTATTTTATTTTATTACTTAAAACAAATATGTATTCATACAAAACGAAATATCTTTTATGTCTCAAACACATAAGATTATAAAGAAGTACATATGTAGTAAACGAAACTAAAAAAATCCAGGTAAAATTAAATAACAATTAGTTGCATGCATAGTTGTGATTTAGACCTCTCTTAAAAGAAGTGCTGGGTTAATGTATATTATTTGCTATCGCTTTAAAAACTGCATTTAAATACATACAAAAAAAAAGAACAATTTTTTTTTAATGAAAAATAGAGACTTCTATGTAAACTGGGGAATGTTTTGGAGGACAATTTTTAATGGCGACAAATTTAGGGATTGTCTCACTGAGAACGTAATGGTAGCGAATGGTCACTTTTATATATAAGTATAAAAACTTATTTTGCAGTGGTTTTCAAACATAATTATGTAAAAATCAATTTTTAGATTTTTCGAAATACCATCCCTAAGGGAGTAAAATGTGTTTTTACTTTATTTGCAATATCTCTTTAACTAAACGAGACTTTATATGACGTTTCTTCCGTTGATATCTTTTAAAAATTAATATTTAAAAATCTATTTTCGGATTTTTCGAAATTTCCCCTATAAGAGCGTGAACTGTGCTTTTTTACAATATGTCTTTAATTTAATGAGATTTTAAGCCAATTCTTTAAAAACAGATTTATGGATTTTGTCAAAATTCCACTCTTGAGGAGGCGAAATGTGTTTATACTTTTTTACAATATATTTTCAACTAGATGTGAATTTAAGAGAATTTCTTCGTTGGTGACTCTAAAAAAAAATCATCTAAAATTTTTTTCGGAACACATTTTCAGGTTTTGTAAACTCTTGAACTAAATGGGATTTTTTTCACTGGCTTCCGAAAATAATAATAGAAAAATTATTTATGGATTTTTTGAAATTCCACTAATGAGTAAAAATAATGTTTTGATGTTTTTTTTTTGGCACAAATAACATTTTAATTCGATTTGAGTGTTAAAAACTTTTTAAATAGTTAAAGAATGATTTAAAAATTCCTCTATTAATTTTGAATTTCTCTTCTGAAAATTAGAAATTATCCCGTCCCGAGACGGCTTGGGAATAACTTGAGAATAAAAGTAGAAATATTTTTGTGAAAATCGACAATTATATCGTTAAATTTAATTTAAAATAATTATTTAGTATATTGACCTTGCTGAAAAATAAAAAATTAACGAGGCCCATTTTTATATGTTTTAACTGAAAACATCAAATAGATGCCATCTTGGTTATTATAAAAACTATTATTTGACAGGTTATTTACCGATTAATTAAACAATGAAAATCATTGTTAAAACTATAACCAAATATAAAAGAAAAGTAGCTTTTTTGATACTTTTGATGGGTTTTAAATACTTTCAATTATCTAAATACCTTTAAATACTTTTAGTTATCTTTTAATACCTTTCTCAATATTTTAAATCCTATTCAATAGTTTTAATATCTAAATAATTATGGTATACAACATTTTGGCATCTGCGCACCCCTCGACCCATACGGTTAAGAGGATTTTATTGAATGAGTTGTAAAAAAAATCTTAAAGTTTCCGCGAAAGTTATACATATTTAACAATTTTAATTAAGCTTGAAAAAAAATTTTCGAACCAGATCATGATGCACTAATCATTTATTAGAACATTTTTAAGGGTCTCCCAAAAAGAAAGAGGTTATCGATTTAATCGAATGTATTTCCTTTTATTTAATGTATGAACACCGATTATTCCAGGATAGTTTTACCAATTTGAATAAAATTGTCAGGAAGTATTCACGGTAGTACTGGATTGGTCCCACATAAAGCATACTGAAAAAAAATTGACAGATTGACGCCATTTTGATTTTTTTTAAGCTAAGAGTTTTTGCGACAAATTTGAAATGCATTAATATACTGCCTTAAAATTTGAAGTATGGAGTATAATTAACCAAGACATTTCGCCGCATCCTAAGGAGAATCTATTTTATTCGATTATTATAAATTTTAATAAACGATCAAAATGTCAAATATCTACATTCTTGGCACAAAACATTTCTTGTGATAATGAGCGGAGGAGTACGGTCAAAAAGGGGGTATTTTAAAAATATCATTTCGTTCAGGGTTTTTAACGGCACGAACTTTAATTTTACTAATCATTTAAATTTTTATAAATATGGTGTCAGAGCGCTTTTTATATATTATTAGGATCGTGATTCTGGCAAAATTACAGATCCAATGGACCAAGTAACTACTTGTATATTTCATTAGGTACATACAAAATTTTAACCTAGGTTTAGGCCTCGAAAAACGTAAAGCTGACCTTTGCAATAAAACTTTGTATAAATATAACTAAAAAGACGAAATAAAAATGTTTATAAAAAAAATAAAACCGACTTAAAAAAAGCACCAAAATGTAAAAAATAATATTCTATTCTATCTCGAAAATGTGTCTTTATGAAGTCGGTGTCAAACTAATAAAGACAGTAAATAGACATTATATTCTAGTTATTAGATTCTAGGCATTCAATATGTAAATGTATTTTTGTAACTGAGTAATTAAGCATTAGTTTGACTCCATAAAGTCAAATTTTCAAGATGGAATAAATTATTTTTTTTACATTAATAAGCATTAATATGATTAAGTACAAAATACAGCTTCTGCGGACCCATTGGTTAAAATCTGAATCACGCTCATACAAGTTGATTTTTGGATCTCTAGTTTCTAGGCTCTTTGGTGCTGATCAAATGTAAAATTATTTAGGGTCATTATATTTTTGAATAATCGTTTTATTATAAGTTACTCATCGGGGGCGGGAGCGTCCAGAAATTGAAATTTGGTTTTGTGTAATGTTAAAATGTAACTGTACTTGGAACTAACGTTCTGGGTGTCACTCTTTTTGTTTATAACCGGATCTTGAAGGTTTACGTGTATCATTTCTAGGAAAGTGCGTTTGTCGAAAAAGGAAGCTTTATCCAAAATCTCAACGCCACTCCAGTTAAGCGAGTGGTTTTATTTAATGAAATGTTCACTCAATTCACAAGACGGAACCTCTCTCCCACAGTCACTCTTGTGTGAGGTGATTCGGCCTTTAAAGTTTCTAGAAGTTTGTTCTATGTATGATAACTCGCACTCATTACATGGTATTTTATAAAATATATTATAATTCTCTAGCAATGACAAGGGTTTTTTAGTTTTTGTGACCAGGAGAGCTAGAGTTTTTTTTCTATTTTTTCGCTATCCTAACTTCAGTAAGTCTGTTAGTAAGGTTTTTTCCTTATATTGCTAGAAGTCTTAAAGACCGAATCACCTCACACACGAGTGACTGTTGGAGAGGGGTTCCGTCCTGTGCATTGAGAGAATATTTCATTAAAGTAAACCACTCTCTTAACTGGAGTTGCGCTGAGATTTTGGATAAAACTTCCTCTTACTATAAACGCACTTTCTTAGAAATGATACACATAAACTTCCAAGATTCGGTTATAAACAAAAAGAGTGACACCCAGAACTTCAGTTTCATATACAGTTACATTTTAACATTACATAAAAACAAATTTCAATGTCTGGACGCTCCTGCCCCCGATGAGTATTTTTTATTTCTCTCCAATTGCTATTGTTCTAGTAATTAATTGATTAGAGACGTCTATCTATTTTTAAGACCCTTTACACTTATCCTCCTAACTAATTATTATTATATAATAAATATATTGCTCTGTATATATTTTTGTAAATTAGGTTGAGCATTGTATACACACTACAGTAAAATAAGCAACCTATCATCCTTCTGTGTTGTGCCTGCAGACTATTAATGAATATACTCTCTCTATTTCTTTATTATTGTTAAAATAATATTTTTATCTTTTTCACTCACGCCCCCTCCACTTTAATGTTCAAAAATTCTCGAAAAACGTGTTGGCCACTAAACAAAATGATGTCCCATCATGGACATCTTTTTAAAAGTTTTTAATTTTAATTTTCACTATAAAATATGTGTTTTTAAAAATTTTAAGTAAACATGATGGTTCGGTTCAACTAAATCTGTGTCTCCTTCATGGAATGTTATTGTTTTAAAGCAAACCCACATTGGTGAGTTCAAACTTATTAGAATTAATTAGTTTGTTTCTAACTTGTTTCTTTTAAAAATATTTGTAGAAAAGTCCAGGGGAAGGAATAAAATTAATCCCGTTTAGTGGGCCTTTTATGTATAAATCGTGGTTTAAAGTGGATATTTGAATGTATCACCTATTAAAATACCTGTACACGAAAGCTTACCTGATATATGTTACCTGACAATGTCAGTTTGATTTACATTGATTTACACAAGCTGATAATTTAACCTTTGATTTAACTGCCAACCAAAAATACAACTATTCTAATCGAAATCCATTAGCTAGGATTTACTGTAAGTAAAGTTCTGAAAAAATTTCGTGAAACTGGAAACGTAAAAGATGCTGCACATTCTGATAGATCAAAAAGCGCAACAGATGGTGATAAGGCTCTAGATGTTTTACTAAGTTTAGAGGAAAATCTCCACCTACCTGCCAGAACACTAGGCAAAGAAAACAACATTTGGCACAGGTCCGTAGATCGCCTTCTAAAAACCGAAAAATTTCATCCCTACAAAATAACTCTGGGGCAAGAACTCTCTCAAGATGACTTCGATAGGTAACTGGAATACTGCGAGTCCTTGATGGAACGCTGTAGCGCCAATCCAAATTTTCAGCAAATAGTTTTCTCAGACGAATCAAATTTTTTTTAATGAGAAAGTTAATAGGCCCAATTATCGATATTAGGCCCAGCAAAATCCTCATTGGAAACGCGAAAATCATACCCAATATCTCAAAAAGTAAATGTTTGGGCCGGTATACTAAGTCAAAAAATAATTGGCCTCTTCTTCATAGAAAAAACATTAAAATGGAGAAAGATATTTAAGTCTTTTGAGAAACGAAATTGTCCCAGTTGTTGCACAACTATTTCCAAATAATCGTTTTTTTTTCGGTAGTCTTGAATATTTGAATGGTATTTTTCAAGTGATAATCAAGTGCCAAATGCTGAAATTTGGCAACATGATGGTGCCCCGCCGTATTATGCTCAAAATGTTCGCCAATTTCTGGATGTTGTGTTTTTTGGAAGATGGATAAGACGTAGGGGTACAATTGACTGGCCAGCTCGGTCTCCAGATTCGTCGCCCCCTATTACTTCTTGTAGGAAGTAAGCTAAATGACCTAGATGATTTAAAGCTAAGGATTGAAAGAGAATGCAGTAGAATCTAGAAAACTTAGAAGAAAAAGAAAATTCAGAAGAAGTTATCCTTCTGAATGTTTTGAATACTTTTTATTGCATAGTATTTGGCTTCCTGTCAGGAAGTAAATGAAGAGCATTTTAAACATCTTAGTTTTCATCACCGTTTAAATTAATTTATTGTTTATTGGATTGTACTTATTGTTTATTCTTGTAATAAATATCCAAATTGGCTTTGCCTATCACTATCTGTTGCGCTTTTTGGCCTGCCATATGTACAGCATTTTTTACATCTTTAATTTTTCAGAACTTTACTTACAGTAGATCTAGCTAATGGATTTCTATCAGGATATTTCTCATTAAAAGTATTCCAAAAACTTGCTGTGTTTGTATTCTGTTCCCATAACCTAGTATCATTAAAATTTCAAGTCGTTGGGTTTCAGGTTAGATGATCCACCTGTGTAAATCAATGTAAATCAAACTGACATTATCAGGTTAGACATATCAGATAGGCTTTCATGTGCAGGTATTTTAATAGCTGGTACATTCAAATGTTGAAATTAAACCATGATTTTCTCAAAAACCGTTAATCTTCGAAAAACTTGCTTCCAATAAAAAGTACCCAGAATTCTAAGCAAAATTCGAAAATGCACACTATGATTTTAAAACAGGACACCCTATACAATATTACATTTTTAAGATCTGAAAAAAAAATTAGTTTTTATAAGAGAGACTGAAGAGATGTTGCTTTCGTGCAAAAATATTTTAATTTTAATATAACAACAAAGCGCTTTCGGCTTTCGCCATCATCAGTGAAAGAAAAAACAGCACAGAAACATGTCGTCTTCTTTTTAGTTAACTAGCAGGTGTACTTTTTACATTAGGTTCTAAGCAGTCGCGTTTTTTATATTAATTAATTAATTCTCATTGATGTTGTTAAAACCGGTGTTTCTAATAACGCAGCATGTTCAGTAATACTATTCCTCATAAAACTTTGGCTTATATAGGCAATAAATATCTAGTTATCTTAGTTTAATTAATAAATTATTTTGTAATCTGTAACGGTAGTTGGGAAGGTAAAGAGGAACGGTTACACATAACCAATTTCAAAAACTTTGATTATTGTATATTCGTTAACTGCAAAATTTTAATTTTTGTTTTGAGCATTCATCAGATTAGATTATAAACTTGCCAGGTCAAAGGTAAAATACATAACTTTTTCAAAAATTATATTTACAAAAATGGAAGGGGTATCATCTAACCTAACCTATTAGTTGTTATTTATGCTCTACTAATAAAATCAACTTAGGAATTTATTTTCTACTTTTAAATATTACTTTTGTAATTTTTCTTTAAAACGACCCATTCTGAGACACAGACAGGATCAAGCACCTATTCACTGTATCGTTTCCTGCATAATTATCTGTATGTTCTATAATATACTTAAATTGGTTTTAAAATAACAAAAATAAATAACAACAAATAAAAATATTTAGTATAGATAAAAATTAAACTAATACCGTCACAAAAGAAACTTCAATTGCATATAGTAGCCGCAGTTTGGAATAACAGTTTCAAAACTAATTTCACATTGCTATTGTAAAGCTTATTTATTTTGTAAATATTCATATATTAATATTACTTTCCAGTGCATAACATTTAGATATTTAATTAACTAACTAAAAATAATTAGTAAATTTGGATAAAAAACTCTCTCTCTAACTCCAACTACATCTCATATTAGCATCTTACAAATCAATTTCATCTTGATACTGCTAGATGCAAAGATTATATTTTTGACAAACATTGTATTCCACTATTAATTTATTATTTTGATTTTCAGCAAAATTTGGAAAGGGCCGGTTATACAGTGCAAGAATTCCCGTAATGATTCAACCCAAAAATCCACAGTCCGCTACTTACTATGAACATAAAGACGTAAGAAAATTGGGGTTGGGATGGGTCTATTAATAATCATATTTAAATTTTAGGGAGCAAAAATTGTGAAATCGAGTCATTTTGATTACGAGTACATGTTGGGGAGAAAGATTACCTTCTTCTGTATGGCGCAAGGTAAATTTTCACTATAAAGCATTTGCCTGATTAACGGATCACCTGTTTCTATTATTTTAGGAATGCCTAGGCCAGAGATAACATGGTTTAAAGACGGGATAGAGCTGTATCATCATAAATACTTCCAGGTTGGAATTAGTAAATAGAATTTCTAAATAATTTTTTTCGCTGTTTTTTAAAAAATGGTATATCAGAATCACAAACGATATTAGTTATCTAAAATGTTTGCGAGCCAGCCCAATTAATGTTACGGTAATTGAAACCTCCGAAAAGAAGGACATTTTGACGAGATTCCGACACAGCACACATGATATCACACCTGTGTCAACATTGTTGCATGATGGTGGACTATAGATACAACCCAGTAATATGCCTGTTGATCATATTTTCAGATTAATGAAAACTGAGTAAATAATGATATTTCTCAGCTTATCAGCATTTTGTTTAATAGTTTCTGCTTTAAAACCATGAATTGTTTCCTTAACATAAATGCACACACCCCCTCCCCTTCTATCTCCCACCCTATCTCCACAAATATACTGAGGTAGTTGAAGAAGTGATTCTGGCGTTAAGCCACGTTTCTGTCAGAAATATTATGTCAGGTTTCAAATTTCCGATTTCTGCAAAAAACTCATCAAATTTAGATAAAAGGGAGCTAATATTCGTATAGAAAATGGTGAAACAGGCAAAGGGGGCAATTATTGCTTTTTTAGACATCAACTTGGGACTTTCCAACTATTTTAGGAATTCCCTTTATGTATTTTATAATAAGATTTGTCTCACCTTTTTGTTTTCTCTATTCTAGGGTCTTAATAGTGCTTTTCAAGTACTCACGCTGCATTTTGATTTAATCACTCTTGATGTAAATGTCACCCAGCAGTTTCGATTTTTGTTTCAGGATCTTCAAAGCGTCCTCAAAGCTTTCAGTGATAACCTTTAGATGTCTTCTTTTTTCCTTGTTATATCTTCCTATTCTGTATACTTTACTTTAATGACATCAACAATTCAATGATCTTCCTAGCTTTCCTTTGTTTTAATGCAACACATTCCTCATCAGTTGACGCATCTAATTCATCAATTCCAAATATTATAATGTGTTTTTTTCTTATCTCTCTTTCCTGCATCTCTGTTATATTTGATTCAACACTCTGTTCATTGTGTTTTCATTTTTCAAAACCGATCTTAAATGATTCACATGCTACTTTCAAGGTTGTTCTTGGTTTCTTTTAGTTTTGCATCAAACTGCTTGTTTTCATCTGAAGCCATAGACAGTGATTTTTTAATTATTGGTTTTCTGGTGTTTCTCTGTTTTCCGTTATCTCCAAAGAGGAGGGCATTTTCTTCAAAAATTCTTTACATTTTTTCAATTCGTTCTTCAGCGTTTCTTCCTCCTTTATAAGTTGTGGCAATTTCCTAACTGCATCAGCACATTTTGGACAGTAATAAAACTTAAGCTGTCTTTGGCCTAGAGTAGCAGCCCTGCATTCTGTTGTTGATATATAAGAACAAGCCTTGCATAATACAAGGCCACATGAGTCACAAGGAGCACAAACAATTTCGCCCTCTTTCAGCTTTGCACCATTTACACACTTCATTTTACATTTTAGCACAATTTAAATCACTCATTGTGCTCAAACTTTATTCTAACTTACTTCAAGAACCTCGCCGACTTGGCAACGTTGGATATGGTCATACAATTACCCACAGATTCCAAAGTTGTTTGGCAACGTTGTTGATAACCTTTTGACAGCTGTCATTACTTGTCATATGACTGACAGTCGACAAGATAGCAATCACATGTGTTTTTTGAGTCTTCCGGTTCGTCTCGTCTAAGGCAGACCTCTGTGTTATTAACATAAGTGGTTCCACGTGTTCGGTTTTGCTGCTTTATTTCGGGGGGAAGCGGGAGACTCAAACGCTCAGAGTGGAAACTAACGACCCCGCTAGAAAGGGAGCAGACGCTGTGAACGTGTGAGGCCTAGTTGTTCCTGTATTCTATCCCGTTCGTCTGCCGCAGTTCTACATAGAATATTAGCGTAATGGCCGCTATGTGGCGGGAGTGGGAGGGGTAAGAGGATAGCTTGAAAGAAAAGGTTATCTCGTGAGACCAATAGTACTCTCAAGGGGTATCTAGTGGAAGCCAAGATGCATTAGAAGAATTTATTAAGAAAGACACATTTAAAGAAATTGAAATACACGGGGTGACCGGGAGCTCAAAGCTCGCCATCCGGACATCCCACCGATAACGTCCCCAAACTGGAATACGGTGTATCTCGCTCCGAGGGTCGCCGGATCAAGCGAGTAAGCCCCGGACGGGGAGCAATCTGGCAAATGGACTAGTATCCGCGCCAACAATCTAGAAACAACAACAACAACACATGTGTTTTGGAGGTTATGATTGCCCTTAAAAAAATCGAATCTTACAGAAAGCTTCACTGGAAAAATATTCAAAGCCAGGGCTTGTAAACACCTTCACAGGTACCTCAGACTTTACATTATAAGTATTAGACAATTTACTAGACAAATTCTCCATTTTATCAACAAAATATACAAATCAATCACCAGACTCTCAAAGACGACACACACTTATGTTTTCAGAGATTAAAAAAAAAATTCTTTAACTGTCAAAATGCTTTGACATGAATTTAATTAAAGATACATAGATGATATAGCATTTCAGGAATTTAGAAAGCCGGGTGTATTTTGGAAACGTTTACACTTAATTTTTTTTATTTTATAGATAGAGGATCGTCATGTCTATAAAAATATGAGAAGATTAGGAAATACCCAGAAAAATATGCATTTCTTAAAGAAACATTACCAATATTCGAACGGCGTTAAAAAGTAATATGTCTCAAAACATATTTAAAGATATTTATAGACATCGAGCAAACCTTTCTCTATAAGCTCGTGAAACAATTAACCTGTTTCTAAGATATACCCGGATTTCGAAACCCTTATAAGTGAATTTTTACTAGCCGCGGCTACTGATTATCTCGACTATTCCAATTTAAGCGATGCGAGGGTTTCAGGTTCGTATTCTAAATATTTTATTCAAATACATTGTACATTTATATCGTTTGGATAATGTTAGTGAAGGCAGATTTTAATTACCTACCCACGATTTCTTTTAGTTTTGCTCGTGTTATTTTACTCTGACGCCGATGGTGCAACTAGCCGATTAGATGACAGGTTCACCTGATTGATTAATTATTATTATTATTTTGAAAGTAAGAGTAGAACGTACTCAAAATGTAGACAATCGACCACCAAATATTGGATTTCGGCCCAATTAAACCAATAATGTTAAATATATTGAAAACATTTTTGTCATTAACTTATTTTGGTTTAATTTATTGCCAAATAAACAAAATACCTTTCACTAAATGTTACCAACGTTAGAAAAATCAATAGTGGAAAATAGAAAAAAAACTATACATATTTACACCCATGCACCTATATTACAAACAACCTAAAAATTAATTTTGACATCTGACATGGCGGGAAATATGAAATGATAAATAGATGCCTAAGTGGATTTTAATGAAATTTTTCTAATATCCATACTTCTACATTTTCGAGGAACTCCAAGCTCGGGTAAAAAACTTACTAAAATATTAAATCCTTTTAAAATTATTTCTTTCTTTATGCCGAAAAGGCATCCACAAACTGCAAAGCAGCAGTCACCAACAACTGGCATTGTATTTAGTAAAACCATTAGTGGTTTTGATTGATTTCTCTGCTTTTCTTCCAGAATGTTATTTTCCTATTTATTATGCCATCTTCAGGGGTGCCATTCTTGGTTCTAAAGAGGCACTTGATTTCAACCACCGAACAAGGCCATCTGGAGTTGCTGCCAAGAATGAAGCGCTTTTGCTAATAAATAGGCCACCTGGTGATATTTCATTTCATCAATTAGTGTTTCTAAAGCATTGATTGACAGTTTTTTATTTTGCTTGTCCCACTAATGAGCTAGCAGAATGAATTTTTGCCTGATACTGAATTTTGAATAAATTGCGTGGTAATTTGATGCCGTAAGACGCTTTCTGAGTTCTAAATGCCACAAATAAGAATCGCTTTGTTCTTTAGTAAGCTCTTCAGTCAATTTTATTTCTTCGGCATTTTTTTTAATTGTTTCCAAAATCTTCTCTTTCTTTTTGCAACTCCTCGGGCGTTAGATCACGCTTTTGACATTTGATCGCCATAACTGGAGTCAAGTCCTGAATTCTCTTTGGCATGATATGATCTCTGGCGTTTCAATTGTTTAATGGTATATATAAGTCTTTAAGTATTATGTGAAATTACAGAGGCTAAACATCGACTCAGATACGATCCACGTTGGCAATAATGAATGTGTTTTCCTCCTACAAATTTAGCAATAACTGAATTGAACTGCTCCGATACATTATTGTCAATATCGTGAATTAAACTTGTGCTATTTCTACCTATAACTGGCAATTACGAAGAATCCCATTAGGATGTAAAAAAAAGCTGCGTGAAACGAATTTACCCATGCACAATATTATCAAACGAAAGCAATAACTATTTCTGCAGAATTATGGTAGATTTTAAAATTCTAAAATATCACCTACCTTTGTATTTCGCCCAGTATAATGTATAATAATAATTTTAGTTAAATTCAATGACTGATCTTTTATAGTTTTTAGTATAATTACTGCTTTTAATATATGGAAGAAGAAATAAAATGTTAACTTATGGAATAGTTCAAACAACTTAAAGCATTTTAAGTATAGACCATATAAAAGCATGCCAACTCGAAAGCTTAATGCCCATCAAAAAGAAAGGAGATTTACTTTTGTCGAAAATATTAACGGAAGAATTCCGCAAAATCTTAATTTATTTTATGATATCGTTTGGAACGACGAATCAAATTTCTCAACCGCGGGAATGTTTATTAGACGAAATGTTCATGTTTGATCAGTTTAAAATTCCTTTTCCGTCGCTGAAATTGCTTTTCAAGGGCGTAATTCAATTCAATCAACGTTTGATGTAGAATATTGCACAAAAAATTCATTGTTTTTTTTTGGGGAACATTAACTGGGGAACGCTATTCTAATTTTTTAGGAAATGAACTTGAATATATAGTTTGTGAATTGCCTCCTGAACAATGTAGACGTATTATTAGGCCTCCCCATAATATAGGTGGGGTTAACAATTTTATAAAATCAGTATAACGAATGGATCGGTAGACACAGAACGTTATATTGGCCTACAAATAGTCCAGATCTAAAATTTTAAATACATTCCTTTGGGACTATTTGAAAAATGTCGTATACAGAAATCAGAATGAAAATATTGAAGAAATTCAAAGAAAGGTGAGAAATGAAATATAAATTTGATCGAAAATAATGCTGAAAATATTATAAACACGCTTCAAAGGAAGGCAAGAATGTAGCATAACCTGGCAAGCCGGTTGAAATAGTTATTTACCTAACAAATGCGGAAAGTGGTACTGTTTCGCACGCGATGGCAGTTGACGGAACGACGCGATGCGTAAGAAAATGTCTTTTAGTATTTATTTATTTGTTGTGTTAATGTCAACATTTTATATGTTTATGTGTTTGTTATTTGTTTAGTGGTTATAATCACTTGTTATTGCTTATATTATTAACTATGTAATACAAATAAAATGTTGTAGTTGTTAAACAGGTAAAATTAAAAAAGGTAGCAGGAATCTTGTTTGCAAGCTGGACATACATATCTATGTGAAATAAACTTTTAATTCTAATATTTCAAAAACGACTGGAAAACCGTTTAGGGTTCGTTATGTAAAATAAGTTTAATAGAATACATGAAATGCAATAAAAACCATACCTTCCCATTTAAAATAAGCTAGAAAATAATCTTTAATACTATCATCTTTTTTATTCCATGCTCAGCTTCCCTGAATTATCCATCATCAATCTATAAAACTTCCATATTAACATTTTCTTCCATGTTTATAAAGAATGAAGTTTTAAGGACTGTTCACTTTTTTATTTGGATATTCCACTACTTATTCTCACAAAAGTTTTGATTCCTATTATCTGTAACCACTACCAAGTGAAAACTAAAGCTTAATGCTTAAGGTATATTGCTTATATACAAAGTGTGTTCAGGGAAGCGTAAATGACTACGCTTTGGTAAGCAAAATTGTTTTGTTGCACTATCAAAACCACCATGAGCGTCCTATTATAAGAATTATAATCCTATTTAAGATTATTTTTAAGTTACCCTTTTTTAGGTGCATGAATGGACTGAAGGTAACGACACGATCAAGAGCAAAATGGAGATTGATCCAGCTACACAAAAAGATGCCGGATTTTATGAATGCCAAGCAAATAATAAATATGCAATCGATTATCGAGCCTTCAGAACGGATTATGCAATGCTGACTTATTAGACAATTTAAGCATTATTTTAAGTCTTAAATTAAAAGTTATTTAATTAAGCATTACAAACTATATTAAAAAGAAAAATCCGCAGGATAATACTAAGGGCCCGGCGCAGAAACGACGTTGAGCCCCGAGACATAAAAACATTAAAAACGTAATCCTTAACACCTTACTTCTGCCTTTATACGAATTCTAATTGCAAATACAATACAGTTATTACATTAATCGTAGCAAAATTGTCATATTGTCTCGTAAAAGCTCTACTACATTTTATAGATATCGTAACTTTTGCTCGGAATTTACTTCCTGGGTCTCTGGCAACAGTTTTTGAAACTGAAAACCGACCAACGCAACAAATGACAAAACAGACAATATTCCATGATTAAAAATAAATGTTTTTCCCAATAACCTTGATCCTTGCTTCTAACAGCTATTCGATTAGGTATTCTTGGCTGTATGTAATTTATTGGCAGCGGCAAAAACGTGATGGAAATTAAAATGTATTAGTTTACAATTAATAGTAAGTATCTAGTATCACATCTAAAAAAACGGCTCTGTGCCTTGGTTTGATAATATGTTTAAAATAATTATTAGAACCTAGAGCCTGCAAATTTATGTGGTGCACAAGAGGTTGAGCTGAATGTAAGCTATTTTAGTTACAAACATACCTTTTTATTTTCGACAACTTTTATCCCAGTGGCATTCAATCGTTTTTTATTATGATAGATCGGAAATAAGGGAGTAATGGTAACAAATAAAGTACCTAAATGGCAATGAAGGCGTTGAAATTATTCAGCAAGGCTGTGGCTATGACACAGGTTATGTATTCGAAATTTCAAGGGGAGTCCTCATAAGCCGTTTTTATTTAATTTTTTTTCCTGATGAATTGAAAGTGAATAATGGAAAATCACATATTAACGACAATCAGTTAGAAGTTTCGAATTTCTTGATTATGGTGTGGTATAACACACATTTTGGTTATCTCAAAGTATAAATCCTGTTAAAAAATGTTAGTTGACTATCATTAACATTTTGCGGCCGATCAGAGTTCTAAACATTCTTTGTAGCTAAATCAATTTTATCTGGTTATAGCTGGTTTAAAATTACAAGAATTAACACAGTCTGTGTACAAAAGCTCCGCTAATTGTTATTAGAATGTAGGTTAATAAACTAGCAGTTTTATAATTGTTTTAACTTGTGTTTTATATCTTTTCACCTTCCATATTATATCATTCTTCTAATTAAGGTTACCAGTAAAATTACTAAAGTTGACAAAAGTTTTTAGAAGAATCTTAAATGTTCTTTCTCGCAAAATTATAAAATTAAAAACGTTATCTTTTAAGAAATCATGATTTTTGGGATTAGACCGTGTCGAAATGGAATCACTTTCCAGGTACTTAAATGCAAATTCCCATCATCATCCAGCACAAAAGCAGTTATTAATTCGTTGGTTTACAGAGCCCTCTGACTGACTCAAGCTTTGAGAGGGAATGGATATTGCACTGATGATATTAGGCTATCAATTAGAAAATATATTAATCCTACTACACGAAATAATACTAATAAGGAATTACCGATAGGAAATGTAGTTCTTCAATTTATACACGGAACCACAGACAAGATTGCAAGGTTACCTCGCCGGTCCAACATACGTACAATCTTCAACACACACAAGAAAATTGGACAAGGTTTGCGATCGCCAAAGGACATTATTCCTTTTCAAACCGAAGGAGTATATGCAATTCCTTGTTCCTGTGGTAATGTCTATTATGGAGAAACTGGACGATCCATATCGACTAGGCTTAAGGAACATGAACGATGTATCAGAAACAATTTGTACAATCTGCTGTATCTGGACACCAACATTCTATTGGATATGTTATAAATGTAAAAGAAACCAACCAGTTCTGGCATCGGTTTCGGGATTCTATAAACGCAAAATTAGAGAATCTCTTGAAATTTGTAAGCATCCTAACAATTTTAATAGAGATACGGGCTTCAGTTTACATCATACGTGGAAACCGATCGTTACACCGAGTCACGCTTCGGTAAACACGGGTCGACTATAAATAGGCCTGGGTCTCTCCGAGCTCATTTGGTGTTCCGATCTAGTGAACTGAAGATCCGTGAAGCGGCCTCGTGGCATCGAAGGCGAAACGTCGGAAAGTGATTCCATTTTGACAAGGTCTAATCCCAAGAACCATGATTTCTTAATTAACTACAGCCGTGAAAGCTTTCGTTCTATGTTACATTATCTTTTATTTAAATAATACAAGCACTGACGAGCGTAGTGTTAGGATGACTGTGTCTGTCACTAGTACGAAAGGTCTTCGGCTCGCCAAACTTCCTTTAAGTAAGTTTAATTCGCTACTCGCCAGATCGAGCGCTCTATCAGTAGTGGTAAAAGTTCCACTCTACCTAGTGCAATTCGGATTCGGTGATAAATTATAGATGCCATAACTGGCACCGTTAAATTGGCTACTTATATTACCCGCGTATTGAAGAATTTTTGTAACACGTGTTGACAAATACGTTTCAACACCACATTATTTGAAAGATGGCGAGTCAAAAAAAAAATGCAAGCAAAGGCTACTTATTTTATTTATAATTTGTCGTCGAGTTTTGTATGTGTGTCAGCAGATCATTGTGTAATGTCGTGTTTCGTACGTCCCATGATTCGTAATTTTTTGTTTTGGTGATATGTTAGTCTAAGTGTGTATCTATTTGATGCATTGTACCTTTATTGTACTTTTTGATTGTTGAATTTGACATGTCTATGTAATAATGTTCTGCATTTGATGAAGAGATTAAGCTGGATCTTCAAGGACTTAACCTTTATTTGCCAGTTCATCATATAGGTCGCATTTTGTCCGTGTTGTAGGCATAGTGTACTGTGTAATGTGAATTCCTTCTTCCTTACCGGCATCGGTGAGTTCTTGGTCATAACTCACGCCATTTTCCAACCCGAGTTGTCCTCAGTTGTGTGGATTGACGGAGGTCAAGCCCATCGCTTGCTATCTTGATTTCCTTAACGCATTATAGGGGGTTCGTGCGCGTGACGAGTATCAGGAGTATGTTTTTGTTAGAAATTTGATGAAGAGCCAGGTGCAGAGATACGTAACGAGACATTGACAGGGATTTGATTGTGGAAGCGATGTTTAGTGTTTTTGGGAATTTATTGACACCTTGTCTAAAGATATAAATGTTGTTCGGAGAGTGGGTGTTGTCTAAAGCCGTTCCATGTTTGTATTTTTTTAGATCCTGTGAGTTTTGGTTCCCATATAGTCCACATCTAGGAAGTTCCAGGGCAACTCGAAATAAGTATAGTATGTCTTTCACGCGATTCCGTAGAAAAATTTATCGTTATTTTTCTCCTTTACCTACAATTTGTAGGTTTGCAATCACTGTGGAGAGAACAACTTTCGTAAAAAATATTTAATATTCCTTATTGGGGCGAAATGACAGTTTATTACGTATTAACTGATATAGAAGGAAACTATTCTGACTTACGCATATGAACGAGTGGCAAGCACACGTCTAGACCAATAATACTACTCCATGACTAACACTAAGCAGGCTTTAATTTATTAAATGGTACTGGCTGAGAGTAAGAAAACTTTCTTACCTGCCAATATTAAACACTTAAACTAGCCGAACTAACTTAAACATGTAAATAAAACCGGTATTGGCAAGTGAAGAAAAAGCGCTACTACTGCCAAGAGTTAGTTATAAGATGAGATTGAACCGCTAATTAATTTTCGTTTTCACAATGCAGGTGACTACATTCTTTTTAATTTAACTTATTTATTGGTAAACCCATTTTTAATAATAGTACTAAACTCTAAAACTAAATAAGCACAACAAAAATAGTGCAAACTGAACTAAATAAGTTAAATTTTAACATAAAAAATTATCACATTATTTCAAATCACATCTATATAATACTCTAAGTTTGTTTCTTAAATCCAGACAGTGTGCAATTAAATATATCAACACTGGAATTTGAATTAAATATTCGAAGATTTCTGTCTATTTGAATTAAATATTCGAAGAATTCTATCTATCGGTGAGTGAATACCATAGTTCGTAGATCGAAAAAGGATGCTGAACAAATCTGTATGACTTAAATATCTACCAGGCATACTCAGATTTATATGGGACAAAGCTGACAATTTGACAATTCAATAATCAATTTAAAAACAAAAAATATCATTGTTGTTTTTGATAATTAAGCACGTTGATGTTGAACTTATATGCATCAAATCTTAAAAACTTGTACTGGACATCTCAAACTATGCACCTGAGAAAACGAGGACCAAACCAAAGTTGCCTCCTCTAAACTTAGTCAAACACGTTAACAATAAATTTGTTTAATTATTATCGACAGAGAAAAGAAAAAAAAAAGCAATTTTTCAAAACAATTGCCAACATCTGTACATATCCACTTTAGAAATACGATCAACAAATGTTAGCTTCTCATTAAACCAGATCTTAATTCAGCTACATTAGTATAGTTTTCAACGGTTATCTAATTTAGCGAAAATTATCTTGACGATGTTGGGTACAACCGCTATAATTATTATATTTGTGACTATGATATAATATTTATTTAATTAAAAATGTAAAACTCAGAATACGCGGGTTATTTCAGCAAGAAGGCAGTGCTATAAAACAACATTTCAATACTTATGAAATCCACTATCATCATTATCCTTGCAGCGTCAGGTCAAATTTCTTGGCCTTACTATTTCGGGCTACGAAATATATTAGGTAATTCGTATTTCTTTCAGTATACGCGCCTGCAGTTCAGCTGCTAAAAAAAAGGACATTTTATACTAGATAAGCTTTGAACAGGTTCACTTGTAATTCGTGGGCGCCTCTTTTTGTTTTAATGTCAACTATTTAGTTTACACCTGAAATTCATAATTCATCAATAGGAATATTTTTTAGATTACACTTTACTCTCGGAATGTTAAAGTATGCCCTTTCCTATTGGATTTAAATCTAAAAAAGTACACGAATATTTAAAATTATCTAAATTTAGTAAATTATGTTCTGCTAATTTTATTTACTAAACAGGTGACCTTTCAATAAATTAAAACTGTGTCAAGCGATATTAATGCGCAGAACTGACCCCAAAAATTATCCAATAAAATCTTCCTCTACTTAACGTAGTGCAAAACGGTTAGAAGTTTATAGCATAAGAAGTGATATAAATAAATTGACTCAAATTATTTTAAATATGTGCATGCACAAAGGGGGAGCGAAGTAACTGGCCAAAATGATTGTTGATAAGTGGATATTAAAGTTAGTTCAAAACGTTTTTCCGTTGGTAAGGTCATAATGAAATTTGCAGCTTCTGTTGTTTTGTTACTGGTGATAGGATATATTGGAGACGTAGAATCTCGAAGGGCAAGGGGTAGAGGCAGGACTAAATCTAAGGTAAGTAGCACTGAGCATTTTAAAATTATATTTATTTCTGGACTTACATTAAAAAAAAATAAATATATGATATTTACTGAATAACTTTAGTATTATTGCATATTATATTGACCATTTTTATTCTGCCATATACATTACACGTATGCTTAAACTACTCAATAAAATTATATATTCACTAATTTCCTATCAGTTTTTTTTTGCATGTACATTTTTTTTTTCACTTTTCCCAATATATTTAATTAAGATATTTACAAATATTAAAACAAAAAATAACAACTGTGCTGTCCAAATTAATTCTTGAATTGAATATTTGCCCAAAGCTCATTTCAATTGTCACTGGTATGAAACCAAATAAAAGAAAAACAGGTGTTTCAAATAACAACTTTTTTGCTTTATTTATATTAAACTCCTAGTGCATCTAATTTTTCCAGTTTACTAAACATAATTATACATATATTAAAAATTAAATTTGAGGTACGAATTCTTTTCAGTGATTGGTCAAAATTGATAGGAAGGAAACAATCAGCAAAAATTATCAGACGTAAAAACACTAATATACCAAAAATCTGTAGTGGTAATAATGCCCTAAAATAATTGATAAAGAAATACTCTCACAATGGTTTCCTTTTACCCTATTTATGTCACAGCACAATTGTTGGTGTTACTTTTATAAATAGAGTAAATGCAACAAATGTACAAATTGTTCCAGTAATAATTTATTATCAATGACACCATATTTCTATAAATAACCTTATACGTCGGACCCCCTGATAAACAATACATAAAGACAAATGAAACCTTATTAAAACATTTAAGGTATTCCCTAAGTGTACTAAGTTGAATGTTATCAACAAACTACTTTATTAATCAGTTTCTATGAACAATGTTCAAAGCAGACTTTAACAAGGTTTTTTTCTTTGTAGTTCCAAATTGGATTACCAATAACTGGAAAATATCGAGATCCAGAATCAGATAAATACTATAACAATAACAACGTAAGTAATGATGAACAGTTTCTTTTGAAACACGCTTGATATTTTGTTCAAATATACTTCCAGCATTATCTATTGGACATATTGCGTATTAAAAACTTTTAGGGTGCCAAGATTACCCTTGCATCTCACTTTGATTATGAATACATCCTGGGACATAAAATCGCCTTTATCTGTGTTGCCAGAGGAAATCCCCGACCACATATAACTTGGTATAAGGATGGCAGTGAAATTTTTACACATCTTTACTTGCACGTAAGTTAAATTTGTAACTGTCCTGATATATTTTTGAAAGTAACAACTTAACAAAAATTGTTAACTGATAGGCTCTAAAAAAGAGTTGCTTGTCATCAGTCAAAACGTGACAACGACTCCTTTTCTCTTTCTGCAAGTTTCCATTTATTCTAAATTGTTGGTATATCCTGTCAAAGATTTTTTTCTGGGGGTTGCCTTAATGGAAATTTAATTATAAAATCCCTAAGGGCCAGAGTCGATTTTCATAGTTAATTTAAAGCAAACTAACATATTTTCCTCTACAGCCAAGATTGTTAAACAAGTGGATGCAGTGTTGCCAGATGATAAGACGTTTTTTCTTCTTTGGCAATCAAAAAAATCTTCAGAAACCTTCATAACATCATAAAAAGTCTATATTAAAACCAGGCACGGATCCAAGGGGGTGGGGGGTAATGTAGGTAATTCCCTCCCCCCTTGGACACCTATAATGGCATAAAGTCGGAAGTGTTAAAAGAGTCGCAAGCCGGAAAGACACCCTGTATATTTTTCCGAAACTTAATGATTTTTCATATTTTTATTTATATTTATTATTTTCGGCCAAAAAAGGAATGTTTTAGTCCAGGAAATAGCATATTAAAACATTTTATTAGGCTGACATTTTGTTTTACGATAAAGTAATTGCACTAAAATTTTACCCATATATCCCTATTTTGCACTTAATTTTTGTGTCAAATTTAAGGTCAATTAGTTAAACAGTTTTTTTATGCTGAATTTTTAAACATTTCATTAGGCGGGCATTTCGCCATAATGACTTTATGCAAACATTTTACCAGTTTATTCCTATATCACATTTGATTTTGAAGCAAAATTTGAGGTCCATTTCATAAGAAGTTTCTTAATAATATTTTTTTTACATTTTGTCAGTTCGCCATTTTGGATTTTTACCAAAATGTAACCATTCCGTCCCCATAAGACCCCTATAAGTTAACCAAACTTTGAAATCAAGTTTTGTAGTTAAGTAGTTTTTGAGCTATGCCCCGTACAGACGGGAGACAGACTGACGAAAATGGGAGAACATGTTTTTGGGAATCTAAGAACCCTAAAACGGAAAGATCTGCAAAAATCTCGGGGCGTGATTTTTTTTCAAAACTACAATACTTTCCTCTTACGAGGGAAGTAAAAATATTAACATTTTAACGCCCTATTTCTATGAAATAAATCACCTCCCAAATTTTTGGACATAATTTTAACCTTGCATATTAAGAAAAAATATTTCGATATTTTGTAAATTGATAGTTATTACATTTTTCGTTTGTATGGTTTCAGGCTGAACTGTTTTAAAATGTGGCACGCATGATTGTATTTTGTCTCAGACTTTATCGCTCTACACACATTAGGATAATATGTCGTACTACGTGTTGAATTTCAAGTCGTATATCATACCGAGTAGCTCACAATATGACTCCTTCGAACGTTACAAAAAATCGTACTACGTGTTGAACTGCAAGTCGCGAGCGAGGGTACATAAAATGATAAAAAGTCAGCACCACCAGAGAGACAACGAAAAATTCTATAATATTGTGCGTTTACTAATTTCTATTTTTTTAATATCTCGTTTAGGCATCGTTGATTTCAGACAAGTTGACCATTATAAGATACATATTTTATAATGGAATAACCGCAGACAGATTAAAGCAATGTAGTAATACTTTTATTCATTATGAATGTTTGGTGCCAGAACAGCAGAGACACGTCTGTATAATGTTATTTGGGAGCATGAAGGAAACATTAAATACCATGATACATATCGACTACAGATCATTTGTTATGCTATTATTAATTCACATTATTCCGTAAATTGTATAGGCCCTTAGCCGACGTGATATACCCATTGATTATAAAAAACTCTTTACCTAGTAAAATTTGTTTCTTTTTAACTTTCACTTTTGCATCAAATGAGACTAAAAAGTAGAACACAACAAACTATATGGCATGAAGTCAACATTAAATACCATGCTACAGTTATACTGCAGAGCATTTCCTATGCCAGTAACAGATCCGGATGCACATTATTCATAAATAATCCATTTATTAAATTCAAATGGCAAAATAAGAGAAATGTGCATAGGTCCTTACTCGACTTAATATGTTCATAGACAAAAAATACTAACCATTCCTTTCCTTTGATCAAACTTGTTTTTTTTTAGTTTAACTTCTACATAACGAATATTTAGTACCTAAACAGCATTAAAAAAGTCGGAAACTCGGATATTAAATAAAATAACTTATTCCAGTCTTTGCATTCCGTGATATAAGGCGGCAAACTAAATTTTCATTTCCAGCAAAATAACACATGCAGGAACGCATATTATGGATAAACAAACATTCATACTTTATGTTTTTTTTTCCTGGCCGTTCTATGTAATTTTTGACCATATACTGTATATTCTTTAAACGCATATTTTACAAATAAAAACAAGATTTATAATATGATATTTTAATTACTTCATTTTCATAATTCACAATTTTGACGGATCGAGAAGCAAAAATGACAATGACTGACTTGTTAAAAGTGTTGAGAACAACAAACCTCCATAGAATTTACCAAGGCCTTTTTCCAAGATACGCTTTGCCTAAATATTACGAAATATGAGTGGTCCATTTAACTTGCGCCAGACGTATATCTCGAAATTAAATAATGTTTCAAATTAAAGTCAGTTTGTGTCAAAGGAGGAACAAAATAGTCATATACTTTTTTGACCCTGAATATGTTCAAGGTTACGTCGGGGTGCGTTTTGTTTTTTTTAAGTAGAAACCTATATTTTTATTACCAAATTTAATTTTTTTTGTCCGAAACTTTTTTTTCTAGACTTCAATAAATAAAAAAAACATTTTTCCTCTAGATATTTCTGCCAGCATTTCTAACCAGAGGTATCATGTTTTCCAGGGTAGTAGGAATATCCAGATACAGTTTGCTGTTGAAGTTACCGTATCGAGGGGAATTAAATCGGTTAGTCTGGCAAGTCAAACAACTTGCCCACACTACCAAGTCAGCGCAATCATTTTACTTACCTTTCTCGAAAAAAAAATACGCTTTGCAGTCATGGTTTTACAAACTCTATGTTAATAAAAAGTGTTATCTTTTATAAAGTAAAAACTACATTATTTAGGTATTTTCATCATACAAGGACGTTATTTTAAATGTTTGCAAATGCAAATTTTTGGTATGTATAAATAATTAAGTTTAATAACATCATTATTAAAAGGAGCTTCTCAATTTATTTATTTCAATCAATAGCGGGGAAATTTAAGTCTAATTAAAACATGAACAGATTAACTTACCATTTTCAAATATTATTAGGTAAAAGTAAATGGAGAAACCAAATAGTGGTATTATCTCTGGACCCTAAATATGTTTTCGAGTTCACTGTGAGATAAACTTCGTTTTCTTAACTAGATGTAATAGATAAACCGAATTAATTCGTTAATTTTCAGATACATGAATGGCAAATTGGGAGAGACAAAATTAAAAGCAAACTGGAAATAGACCCGGCAACACAAATGGATGCTGGTCTCTACGAATGTACCGCAGATAATATGTATTCAATTGATAGAAGGTCATTTAAAACTGATTTCAGTATTGCATTTGATTAATCGTAGCACGCAAAGGGGTTGTGATAAAAAAATGATAATTGAACGAGAAAAAAAAATTAGGAACCATATAAACTACTGTACTTGTTAATATAGACGTTAGAAAAATAATAAAATATGATGTACCATCATTTTGATAGACTCAATTTATTTTAGGAAAATATATATTATTATAAAAACAATTATTTCATTTTCTTTTATACTATAACCTGGTAAGAACACGATATACAGTCAATTTATGTAAAATATAGTTTAGAAAAAATCACAATTAACTACTTGTCCAAAAAAGTAGTAAACAAATTTAGTACAAACCGCTAAAAATAAAAACGCAGATTTTCTGTTTTGAAAACTAAGAGCATTTTCTAAATAACTAAAATGCGCAAAAATTAATCTCATGAGATTTTGATTCAAATTTTTAAAATTTTTGATAGTATATGTTTGGCCTACTTATTTAATTTAAAACTGATAAACTGTACCTTTTATAGCTCATTAGTAAATATCAAATAGAGTATCACAACTCTAAATCGGTTCTCGTGTGTTTAACTTAAAAATAACTTACATGGGGACATTTTAAAGTACAGAGTATAAATGTAGGTTGAGTGATAATCAGTAATTTGCAATAAATCAAAAACAGTCTAACTTGTAGATATAAACAATATGATTGGTATCAATAGAAATATTAAAAAAGCGAATTTTACTTCTGCAAAAACATCTATTTTTTTAGACATAACATTAAACAAATATAATCTACTTACCTTTTTTGGTCGTGAACAATATCCATATAATCGTTTGATCTAGCATAGAATCCATCTTTCGTTAGAGCACCCCAAAAGTTACTCCAAGCCTTACCGGGTCTTACAAGCATGGGAGCAACAACGGTTCGGTTTTGTTCAATTAATAATTTCAGGGTGAACGGATTGTCCAAGTGGGCCACTGAATCAATGGCAAAGTAGACATCGCAGTCTTTTGCCAAACACTGATCCCTAAAATATTTAGCATGACTGAAAACCGTGTGACTGTCTGTGTGTTGACGTGTATGAAAAATATTTCATATGTAAGATAAATGTGTCAATAACTTACTTAATGTTTTCTTAATCAACTTGTACTGATTGCTAAAACTGAATCTTTTTAGGACCTTGGGGTATTTGTCTATGCTTACACATATATACAAATACGTAACGATAAAAACACAGTTTACAGTTTTTTTTTAAATTTTAAGCACGAAGGAATAAAGAATGTTTTGTATTGGTAAAAAAAATCAAAAATCAAAGTACCACACACACACATCTTAAGGAATTTCGGTGAACCGACAATTCTTTGAATTGAAATTTTAGTATGTAACATATCTCGGCCTCCTGATTAAAAGTCTTTATGGAAAAAACTCAGTTCTGTGACTAGATTCAGTGTGTTAAATTCTACCCAAATGGAAAACAAGATGACACCAAATTATTTTTTTCAACATGTTTAGCATATAGTACTTCCCCAAAGGTTTGTTTTATAGACATAGTGCACATAACTTTAACAATGTAACCCCCTGTCTATCGAGAACAAAGCATTTGAGGACCTATGTTCACATAAAACTTTTTTCTTATTTTCGGAAGTACTATTCGTTAAACATGTTGAAAAGAGTAATTTGGTGTCATCTTGTTTTCCGTTGTATTTTATATGGTATTTGGGTACGTTGAACGATTTTGGTATATTATAGATTTAGACCTTCTGATGAACAATAATAATAATAATAAATGGTTTTTATTAATTATAAAATCGTAAATTAGAAAATGTTTATAAAAGAATAGGAGGCGAAGTCTAGCTTTATGGCTACTCTACTTAACCTCGAGAATATTTTTACTAAGTTTAAATTCAAAAAATATGAAAAACACTATACGATAAAAGTATAAATGCTACTTACAAAACGATTTACTTCGTATCATTTTAACATTACTTAACGCTAATGTAACTATTTCTAAATTTTTTGCATATAAATATGCACAGGCACTAAAAAACGTATGATGAAAATGAAGAAAAGGGGGCATTCGTATTTTAGGTTCGGGGACCGTAGTTTCTTAAGTAAGTAAACGAGTAAATAAATAGGGAGTCCATGGTAGAAAGGAAGATTGAGTAATAAAGGTATACTTTCTAGGAAGAAAGCATATATTTAAGTTTTCGACGAAATATATGCTTTCTAGGAAGAAAGCATATATTTAAGTTTTCGACGAAATATATTGAGGCTGGAAAGTTTCAATTACCTATTAAGGTGGTTATAGACTGGTGGTGCATTATAAGAAAATGATCATTTATACGAAATCTAGGATTTGAGAGTTGGTTTGGATTTCTTATATTTGAAGTATTCATTTGATAACGGAAGCTTATTTTTTCGTGCAGATATGAGAGGGTTTTATTGATTATTAATTTATGTACAAACACAAAATGATACCTATATATAGATAGGCTGTATCCACATTCATCCATTTCAATTCTTTACTTTTATGCGAAATGTGATCAAATTTGCGTATTCTTAAAACGAACCTGCAGCTGGTGTTGATAATTTTTTGTAAATGTTGTTTTGTTATGAAGTTCAAATAGGGAAAATATACAGTATTACATCATTTTGGAAAGCACTATGCTTTCACATAATTTTTTTTGTATATTGTAATTATTGTAGAGAAGCCTTAGAGCTGAATAATATCGCTTTATCACCGTGCTAACATGTTCTTTAAAGCGTAATTCTTTGTCCAGTAGTAGACTTAAGTTACGTGCACAAGAAATAACTTCGAGAGGTTGGCGATTAATTTTTTTTCTTAAACTATTTTCGACTAGATCTGTTTTATTTTTAGGACAAAACAGAATTGCTACACTTGTTGTTGCGTTTAGTTTTAAATTATTTCTTTCTGCATATCGTGTAACAGACGCTAAGTTCTGGTTTAGGCGAAATTCAGCAGCATCAACAGACTGAAGAATTGGGTATCGTCAACATAACTCTGTACACTAAATATTTAATATTTTTAAACAGGTCGACTATGTAGATAGAAAAAAAGTCTGACAATATCGCTCTTTAAGGTTCTCTTGATGTTACTTCGACACGTTCGGATACGCCCCCCCCCCACCCTAAAAAATCACTCTGTTTCCAATCAGATAAAAAGTGGTAGGAAAAGCTTAGCGACACCTTCTCGAAACCGAAATAATGCAATACTGATTTACCCAAATTCCATATAAAATACACGAGGAAACCAAGACGACACCAAATTACTTTTTTTAACATATTTATAGTATAGTACTTCGCCAAATAAGAAAAAAGTTTTATGTGAACATAGGTCCGCAAATGGGCTTTATCGGCTTAGATCGACCATTTTATTCGGTTGATTAGTCCATTTAGGTCTTTTGCATGTACATGGTTGGAATCAAGGGCGTCGCTAACAAAGGAGGGGGGGTAGAGGAGATAATTAACCCCCTCCACAGACATGCCAAAAAATCACCTATGCTTATGCATTTATTACGATTAAAAATATGAATAGACATTACCACAACTGTTTGCTCACAACAAAAAGTAAGGACCTTTTTTTTTAGTTACCAAAATTTTGACCTTTTCTCCCAACAGACATTCTAAATACGGCACTGTCGTCAGATTCCATCCTAAACTAAAGCCCATAACTATTTACAACATAATGTTACAAGTTACATGTTTCCCAGCTCTATGTACCCACCAGAAGATTTATATTCTCCCCTATAGCTGATGAAAAAAGTTTTTAAGACAAGTAGCAGAATTTTATGTATATAGGTGATCCTAGTAGTATACTTTTTAATAGCAACATTGTTTTTTAAAGGAGACACCCTGTACAATATTGTTTCTCTAAATATGTCCCTTCTTGGTGATTCTAAATATACCAGGTTTGATATATCTTTATCTTCAAAGACAACCAAGAAAATTGGCAAAATCCCTGCCATAAGATGTAATGAATTAGAGAGAGAAAATATTCTCTCCATAACTGTGGAGTTAATAGGAATCCATGGCATTTTATGGAAGAGTTTTCTCACTTGTCTTTAGGCACATTTAATGAAACAATAAAATCCCATTAAAATAAACAAAGTTGTTATTAAAAAGTACAAATTTTTGAGACAGTCTGTATAGACATTACTAAGGAACATTCAAATATATTTCCTAGGTAAATAGAGCTGGGACATCCTATATATGGGAAATTTATAAATTACGTAACTATA
Source organism: Kuschelorhynchus macadamiae (assembly GCA_030620095.1). Taxonomy (NCBI): domain Eukaryota; kingdom Metazoa; phylum Arthropoda; class Insecta; order Coleoptera; family Curculionidae; genus Kuschelorhynchus; species Kuschelorhynchus macadamiae. Next base: position 393,681 of record JAUTXW010001843.1, read on the forward strand.
ATTCATTAAGTAGCAACAAATTTCATGCATAGATATATTTCATATCAACTCAAATTTAGGATATATTTATCAAAAAAAAAAATTAAATATAAAGAGTTACAGAGCTGTAGACTTTTTATTAAAAATGGACTTGAGATTTGAGTTATTTTAGAATTGTCTTATACTTTTTTTTATTTTCTCAAAGACATGGCTTAGGTCAACCTAATGATTTAAGTCTTAAAAACTAATTTAAGTCAAAATAAAATTCTGCACACAATGAAATAATTTCGTGAAATCCGTTGCTACAGAATCAAACGTGGAATGTATACCTCTTCGTGCGTCTGTGGAATGAAGCAATTTGTACAGGTCTTTATGAATCATTTAAAACCAAATTTCGAAAGAATCGAAAAAAAAACAACAAATAGTACAAGATGACGTGCATTAAGCATATATGGAATGGATATGATAGGAGAAAGAAACTAGCCTTTGCTTAAACTTATGCAGAAGAATGCATACAGAAGGAGTAAGATTTGTCATCATAAAGAACGTGTGAATGGCTGATTGCAAAAGCTTTTTTACTACTTTACCTCATGGATCGGTTCTAAAAATTCCCAATAAAAATTTCGGGTTTTGAGAACTTATTTATCTATACGATAATGTTTCTCTTGAATTTTGAATTGGTCAGTAAAGTACAAAGCAAGTTACTGATAATGTAGACCCAGCACCTCTAGAATGGAAATGAGCACCCCCATAAAAATTACAACCTCCGTTTTTGCATTAGCTTGTTGTCTAATAGGTGTGGATCCAAAGAACATAAGGTAAACATCCCCACTTCCCCAGTCCAAGAAATAATAATGTATATCAATAAAATCCACTACAGGATTTTTCAACCCCATAGTATCATTAGCCTCCTCCCTAACGTTAACGCAACCCTCTAGGCCCAACCTTGGTTGCCCTGCGTTGTCAGTCAAACTTAAGGCAATATTGCGAGAGTATTGCTTTATTCTAAGACAGAACATAGACGACGATTCATGAATAGTAAAAAATACTGCGCCAACAATCCTAAACGTCTGGCCCCGCCTCAATAGAATGTACCAACGAAAATTGCCCCTATCATGTAGAACACAGGCGTAGCATGTAGCAGCTCATACATTAGGAAATCTCAATTAAGTATTGAAAAATATTAAACCACTTATTGGTATCTAATATTAGTTTAACAGAATTACATTTCGTAAACTTGGTTAAATGAAATAAGTTAATCTTAAACTGAATGAGTAAAGAATATTACAATGTACATTTCTAGAACCACCTTAAATTTGGTTGTTTGGGGCACATCGAAATATACAAATTCAAAATTCATCAAAAAATATAAACCGTTATTAGTAATTATTTCAAATAGGATTAATATCTACTACACATCAGAGCTACATTTAAATACACATAAGAATTATTTCTCTCAGTCAAAGTAAATAAATTTGTTTTTTTACCATCACAGGACGTAATATAACATTTCTCTCGGGCGGCGATTGGGGGCGTAAATTTAAACATTTTGGCCTTAGGACGCAAACATCATTTTTGAGCTCAAAAATATAGTTAACAGATTTAATAAATTTCTGCTTCTAGTTTAGGGTGATACAAATTTTTCTTTTGTAATTCAGACGCGAAATGCAATTTTAGACATCGAGTAAATTGGTCTCCCGTTATGATATATATATGATATTATATTATAGTATGACCCAATTTAGTTCCGCACATAGTCATTTATTATTTTATTAATACTTATATACTGTCTCTTCAAATATTTTTATCGGGCGTATTATGTTCCACCATACCTTCGTACTGCCAAATTTACCAGTTTATCACTATATCACACTTAACATTTGAAATCAATTTAATAAGTATTTTATTCTGAACATTTATGTTTCATAATTTTATTTACACAGTCTATAATAAAATAAATTATATCATTTATTGCTCTCCTCTATTAAAAGGTTTTATTCCAGAAAAAGCAATTTTGCCGAATTTTTAAACATTTTATTAAGCCGCCATTTTGCTTTGCCATATATGATTCGCATTAAAATTTGACGAGTTTATCCCTGCTTTACGCTTGATTATTGTGTAAAATGCCAAGTCAATTATATAAGTAATTTCTTCCCTGATTATTTGTAATAATTCATTAGGCTGCCATAATGGCTTTTCACCTCAAATTTAAGATCCCTTGATTAAGTTACTTTCCTCATAATATGATTATTGATTTTTCAGCAAAATTTAAAGCCAACCGTAAAAGTAGTTTTGCAGCCATGAGACGCACAGACAGACCAACGAAAATGAAAGACATGTTTTTCCATATCTTATCTAAGGACCCTAAAATGCCAAAATTTCGAAGGGGGATCAGAATAGAAAACTTGCCACTTACGAGGGAAATAATAAAGCTTAATATGAATTAATAATGAATTTTTTTTGTGGCGTTTACATTGCGATTGTTTTATGCCGCTTTGAAGTGGTTTACAATCAAATACAAACTCGATTTTTCGACAACAGCGTGGCATCTAAAAAAATTGGCTACAATCTCTTTAACACGCTTTTCAGTTATAGCAAACATTGATAAAAAAAAAGTATTATTAAAACTTAATATATGTGCCTGAAATGAATAATATATTTGGATGTATTTAAAGTATTTTGCAAATAATACAGTACAGCAGCATATATTTTGTTTCATTGACTTAGTACAGGTATGTAAAAAATTAACATAGGAACAAAGACGGGGAAAAATATTTAATATTTACAATGTTTTGCTGTATTTTAGTTTCATCTGTAAATAGAATAAAATGAAAACTATTAAAAATATTTTAGGTTTCCAAATCAACCGTTGTTGATTCAGCCAAACGCCACTGAATCGTTTGTTTGTACTGACAGAAAAGTAGGGTTAGAAAAATTATAATCAAGTTTTTCACGCACCTGGCATTTATAACCGACATTAGTTACAAAAACATAAAGCCTCTATTAACTTTAACAACATATAAATCACTTAAAATGCACTAAAACGATACGTCGGTGCTAGATGTCCAGAAATTTGACACACACAAACCGTTATCCACTTTAGGCATGTGCTTTATGATTTTATGTTTGTGTTTACATGTCCATACTCTTGTTGGGCAGCGTTGCCATATTCGTCTGAAGAATTTTTTGTTATGGATCTTTACTAACAAATCCGTAGTTTTTCAAATTCGATTCTTGTCTTTTTCTTGAAGCACACATACTATAGACGAAATACATAATTATGATATCTTTTGCCACAATATTAATTTTATTTGTCCATGTTAATTAGATTTTATTATTATTTTTCTCAGTAGGTTGCACTAATAAAACGCAGAATTGGCCACCTAGGGTCCAAAGCGTTTAAAATGTTAAGTAATCTTGGCTCCTAAAATAATCATAATAGCGTACTCTTTTCTTTCATACTCTAAAGTTTTACTAATATTTTAATATGTGGTTACATGTTTCGCTTTTACCAGCATCATCGGACCTTAAGACATACAAAATACATATGTATAAACACTTTAAAGACAGTTTTCTATTCTCCTGTCGTATGAAAACTTGCAGAATTTCATCGGTATACATTTTTTTTTGCAAATTAAATTTCAATATTAATTATTGCTAATAGTAAAAAGACTTTTAAGTCATGGTACTTTGTAGCCAGCTTTGTATCCTTCTTACAGCAGAAAACACTCTTTCACACGTCTCTGTGCTGACTGCCCAGAAAAGAACAATTTTACAGAGTTTATAGTAGCTGCCGAAGGTATTTTCATTCAAGTACTTTTTTATTTCATTGTAATATGTTTACGAATACTCTTTTTGTCAATTGAAAAAGGGTTGACATATGTTCCATACATTTACGGCTTTCTTCTTATGTGCTTTATGATTTTATGTTTGTGTTTACATGTCCATACTCTTGTTGGGCAGCGTTGCCATATTCGTCTGAAGAATTTTTTGTTATGGATCTTTACTAACAAATCCGTAGTTTTTCAAATTCGATTCTTGTCTTTTTCTTGAAGCACACATACTATAGACGAAATACATAATTATGATATCTTTTGCCACAATATTAATTTTATTTGTCCATGTTAATTAGATTTTATTATTATTTTTCTCAGTAGGTTGCACTAATAAAACGCAGAATTGGCCACCTAGGGTCCAAAGCGTTTAAAATGTTAAGTAATCTTGGCTCCTAAAATAATCATAATAGCGTACTCTTTTCTTTCATACTCTAAGGTTTTATTAATATTTTAATATGTGGTTACATGTTTCGCTTTTACCAGCATCATCGGACCTTAAGACATACAAAATACATATGTATAAACACTTTAAAGACAGTTTTCTATTCTCCTGTCGTATGAAGACTTGCAGAATTTCATCGGTATACATTTTTTTTTGCAAATTAAATTTCAATATTAATTATTGCTAATAGTAAAAAGACTTTTAAGTCATGGTACTTTGTAGCCAGCTTTGTATCCTTCTTACAGCAGAAAACACTCTTTCACACGTCTCTGTGCTGACTGCCCAGAAAAGAACAATTTTACAGAGTTTATAGTAGCTGCCGAAGGTATTTTCATTCAAGTACTTTTTTATTTCATTGTAATATGTTTACGAATACTCTTTTTGTCAATTGAAAAAGGGTTGACATATGTTCCATACATTTACGGCTTTCTTCTTAATCAATAAAGGATTTATTGTTGTCTATAATTTTAGGTTAGTGTCTTTTTTTCATGGAACATATGTATTTTTGTATGTCTTAAGGTCCGATGATGCTGGTAAGAGCGAAACATGTAACCACGTATTAAAATAATAGTAAAACAATACTCTCCCACAATATTACCTTCAGTTTGACTGACAACACAGGGCAACCAAGGCCGGGTCTAGAGGGGTGCGTTAGGGAGGAGGCTAATGATATTATGGGGTTGAAAAATCCTGTAGTGGATTTTATTGATATACATTATTATTTCTTGGACTTGGGAAGTGGGTATGCTACTGCAAAAACGAAATTTGTAAGTTTTTAGCCTTGTACTTGACTGACCAATTCAAAATTCAAGAGAAACATTATCCTATAGATAAATAAGTTCTCAAAACTCGGAATTTAGATATTTTATTCGCCGCCAACCAAAACTTTCACAACAAAAGACTCGTTGGGAATTTTTTGAATGGATCCATAAGGTAAAGCAGCAAAAAAGCTTTTGCAATCAGGCATTCATACTTTCCTTATGATGACAAATCTTTCACCATCTGTATGTATTCTTCTACATAACTTTAAGCAAAGGCTAGTTTCTTTCTCTTATCATATCAATTCCATATATGCTTAATACACGCCATCTTGTACTATTTGTTGTTTTTTTTTATTCCGATCCTTTCGAAATTTGCTTTTAAATGATTCATAAAGGCCTGTACAAATTGCTTCATTCCACAGAAGAGGCGGTACACATTCCACGTTTGATTCTGTATCAACGGATTTCACGCTTGTCATTAGTGTCAAGACCTATTTTTACGAAAAATGTCCAGTGAGGGCTTGCCTAGCCTGACTTTCATATCACTTGGTGTACGGCGCATTAACCCAATATCGTTATTTCATATTATACCCCTGGTGCTTTCAACGTTTAAAGTTCGTGTAAGTAATTTTATAAGAAAATACAAAATAACTAAGAATTTCAATTGTAAAACACTCTAAAACTGATTTAATGTTAGACTAGTTTATTATTGACAAATAATGACATTATGTCAAAGTCAGTTAAATAAGAACGACTTAGGGCGTTATTATAGAAAAATAACGCACTAGTTTGATTTATTACGAAAACTAGATTTTTCTCACAAAAAAAATATATTACTCGGAAACGTTGAAGGCACCAGGGGTATTATAAGGAATAAAGCTTTCGGTCGACGTGCATCCCACCGCAAGCGATATTAGCTTTCTAATACCCTTGATACCTTAATAACTATAATATTACGTCAAAAATAACAACAATTCTGTTTCCACGGAAATCTGGTTCACTATTTTTTGACACTTGATAGAAATCCCAGCCTACCAGGCGAAACTTAATTCAAGAGCTTGACATACTCATTCTCTACTAGCATGATAAAAACACATTTTTCCCTTGCATTTGTTTATTAAATGTTACTTCATTTTATCTTTATAAATGTAAATATAATAATTATAGACGCAATATTGATAAAAACTGTATTTTATCGAATTATTTTTCATTTATCAATGATTTAAGCCTGCATGAAATTTAGAATTATTTTTACAAAATTCCATTAGTAATTTTTTAGAATTCTTTGTATGATAAAAAGAATAAATAATATCTCATAAACACTGTATGAGACAAAATTATTAAATCGTATGAAGAAAACCATATTTCAGTTTACAAACTGCTTTGAAACCCTGTAGCGTTAGAAAGTCTAGTCGAGAGCAATCTATATAATAAAAAAAAAAGTAGTCGTATTACATCAATTTCGTTATATTTAAAAAATATATATTTTTTAAAATAATGTAAAAAGTAAAAAATATTAAGCAAAATATCATTACTGAAAACCCACATATACCAGGAAAATGGCTTCTTTAACAAACTGTAACACAAAAACTATCAAATTTTGTATTGGACACAAATACAAAATTTGATAGTTTTTGTGTTACTTTTGATCAGAATTAACATGGGGCCTAACATATTAAAAATTTAGCCTAATCGACTGAAACTACTTTTACATATACTTACCAGCAGGTTCTTTGAAATTTGTGATGTCACAAAATTTTATAGATGCATGTAAAAACTAAAAAACTTTTTGGCATTTTGGCAATGTTTCGAAAAAAGGAAAAAGTCCCTTTAAAAAACAGTGTAAAATATATTCTATTCCAGCCACATTATAATTTTTATCTTTTTTAAACAGACAATAATAACCCTTAAGTCTAAATTATATAAAAAAACGTGGGATTAAATGAGTGTAATGTTATGCAAAATCTTGAAGAGGTCTTTAATTTACTTACAATGATAAGTCTCTTGCAGCCCATTCCGTAGTGCCATCCTCTGGTTTGATTTGTTTAACAGATACATATTCAGAGCCATAGGTGTCAATAAAATGATTTACTTGTTTTGTGTGGAATTTCATCTAAAGAAAAAATAAGATAAAATGACAACAAAATATGAATATTAAAATTACTATAAATAGAGAATGATTAGCAAAATATGAACTGATCAAAATGCATATTGAGGGAGCTATGGCCCTACGAATGATCAACAATAAAAATTTTGTCGGTGTTGCATTGTATTTATTCTTAATTTTTCACAACGTTTCGATTAGTGTAGTATCTCTAGTCGTTGTCAAGCTCAAACAGTTTGCACTTGATAACTACTAGAGATACTACAGTAATCGAAATGTTGTGAAGAAATTAACAAGACAGACTCAGATAAGCAAGTTTTTGTTGAAGATTTGTTGATGGGGTGGGGATCATTTTCATTATAACTTTATTACCTTAAAGCTTTTCCTTTATTTTTATTATTTTATTACCAAACTGGAAAACTTATAACGTATTTTTTTGAACTGTGATTATGACATAGTGGCCTATATTGATCTGGTGAAATGTGTATAATTCTATATTTTCTAATAATATGCTAGTCTTTGGGAAAGACACAAGTGTTGAACTTAGGTAAAAAACAAGGTGGTGTTTTATTGGTTTTAAACCGAACTTTTAATGCTACTATGTTATATCTTTGACAAATCTTGAGGCTGTATGTATTGTTAATCAGTTAATCAACGAACATATATCTGTATATAAAAGTAATTTACACTGTACCAGGCAGTAGTGCAGGCTTGTGTAGACATTTTTATCATAGTATTGAGAGCAAAGTGTATATATTGAGTGTGTTTGTGATTTTAAAAACTTTTTATCATAAACTTAACCAAAATTAACAACATAAAAAAATTAATGGGATGTTACTGGATGCAAAGTTGATATTAATAGTGACCTATTATTACCCGTTGATCCACATTACCCTCCGCTAGCGGTTGATTTGACCTGTGGGTATGATTGTGAGGAATATAAGCAAATTGTAAACACTAAGTTCAATTTTAAGAATGCTAATTTAATGTATCAAAATCAGAATTAGCAATCAATTTATCAATGTAAGTAATAATGTGTATGATGATGTTTATAAATTGTATGAAATATTACATCTAATATTTACAGAATGTGTTCCATTATCAACGCAAATGGCGAGGACCGTTCCTGTTTGTTTTAATCGTAACGTAATCAAACTCATCAAAACTAAACAACAATATTTAAGGAAATATAAAAAATTTAAAGTAAGATATTCGCTAAGGAAATATCAGAAGTTGAGACGACTTGTCAAAACTAAAATTAAAAAAGCACATACATATTATATGTTTAATTTAGCTGGTTGGTTTTATATTAAGCCTAAATATTTTTGATCCTACACAAAAGCACAAAAATCTAGTCAGGAAATCCCTAAGATAATGAGATATAATAATGTTGGTTTGCAGGGATCTCCAAAGTATTGTTGAAGATTTGGCAATATTCTTTAAATGTTTTTACTACTAAGCTGAAAAACTTAGCCTAAATATAATTAATAACAAATTATTTTTGGAATAGACCTTTTGATGAAAATGAGATAAAAATTGCCCTTAATAAAATGAAGGGAAAAAAATCTATTGGACCTGTTGGGGTACTTGGTTTTGTCGTTAAGGGATGTGGTCAATTTCTGTTAAAGACTCTGTTACTTAGTTTTAATACTAACTTAAATACATATACCTATACCACATCTTGGTACATGGCAAAAGTGATTCCTGTGTTTAGAAGCGCATTGAAGCAAAATATGAATAACTATCGACCAATGACTATCCAAGATATTGGAGATTATATTTTTTTCAAAAATTATATGGAAACGGAAAATCATATTTTCTTGCAACAACATGGTTTCCATCCTCAAAATCTATCATTACAAATATCACATCATTTGTATAACATTTGCATGAAGTTGAGGTTGATATATACACAAATTACAAGAGATTTGGTTATTATCCACCTAAGACTATAATCATCAGCAATTAATGGGGCTTTTGGTAAGTTGTCTCTTGACAAACGTAGAATTAAAGTTTGTCTTGTGCTCTTGTTCAAAATTTTAAAGACTAAAATGAGTGACTCTGGAATTTTAGGCTAGATTCCATTTTCAATTAGTAACGGGAATACAAGAAGTAAAAATCGATTTTATTTAAAGTTTCCCAGAATTAATCTATACAAAACAAATAAGCTGCTGATCTAACTATAGACACTACAAACTTACCAATATTTATATTGCTTATTAACTAAAAACTTTTGGATATACAAGCTCAGGCTCAACTTTAGATATTGATGTCAGTTAGTATGTAGGTGTCATTATTGTATGAAGCTTAGCTATTGATATCGTATAAGAAGTATCTGTAAATGGCAAATGCTGTAGGAATCACGATATTAAATAAATAAATAATTATTATATTGGTAAAGACTGGACATTTTTTACATAAAAACGCTATTTTTGTTCGAAATAGGTAAGATAAGCCGATAATAGGCAAACAACATAGTTTAAAAGTTTTAAAGCTCCACTTGAGCGCAACCAATCAAAAGGGGTTTAAACTAATTTAATTCAAATGAGATTTTAGCAAAATACAATGGTGTTAAAACAATTTGAAATAAAAAATGGCAACGCGTAGTTTTAATACGGTGGGGGTTTATTCTGGTATCTAAGGACATAGCAACCTTAATGCACCATCTTCATAATAACTCTTCTTAATTCGATTTGAGAAACTTGCCCTAGAATGTTAGCAATTGGAGATAAGAATAACTCCAATGTGAAAAGTAAGCATTATAGGCACTGGACATTTTCGTACTTAAGCAATCTGTGCAAGAAAAGACATACTTTTAAGTCGTTCCACATATTGAATCATATCAAAATACTCGAGCTTGCAAGGCTACTTTTGAAAAACTATAGTTCTGACTATACAGGGAGCACCAAACTCAGTGGCCTATAAGAAGTATCTGGGGAACCAATGAATAGATTACTTTGGAAAATTTGGCTAAGAAAAGTGAAATTCATTTTGTTCCGAGTTTGACAATTACAGGGTTATAAAGGGTCAAAAATGTCAATTTTCAAGCGTCATTTTCTCGTATATAGTTGAATGTAATAAACAAGAATTACAAAAAAAATCGGGCCATTATATCAAAAATTATACAGTATTTGTAAAAATCAAAATAATATTGCCCATTAGTGAGATTGATTGGAGTGCACAGAGAAGTCCCTTCGTAAATCAAACTAGAAAAAATTTACCTATTTTTTACAATTGCCACTGATCGACTTTCAGTCGCCTCACAATATCTCTTAACACAGTTAAGTACCAGTTTCACAATATGTGGTGACCAAAAAAATTGTGTTTGTAGCTACAGATTAAAAATTCACCTTCTCAACTACAGAAACCATAGTAAATAACCATAACCCAATGGTTACCACACATTGTGAAACTGGGCCTGAGAAGTGCTCGTTTGGCGGATAAGTGTCTTACAGTGATCAAAAAATTCACAGCTCTGATATCGCAGATATATCACCAGAATGCTGTTTAGCTAGCTTAAAAAAATGTATATATATTATTGCACACCTTTGATTTCAAGACAAACTGCTTCTTGTACACAATATCAATTGACTACGAATTTAAGGAAAAAAAGAAGAAAAACAGCGGAAATACTGACCAGTTAGTACTTTTAGTATGCAACAAACAGAAACTGAAGTAGGTTTGGGCAGAGAAAATAACTGAAGCAAGAAGGGTTCTTTAATTACCTAGATGCAGAAGATGAAGTGCATCTAGACGACTGCCGTAAAAACGTTTGTAGGACAGTAAGTGTTTCAAAAGATGATTACAATGATCACGCAGTGGCTGCTTTTAATTTTTTAGCAACTTTGCACCCAACGGGGTAGCAATGTGAGCCCCGAGGTAGTAAAATTAAATATATGTACTTTACTTAAGTAGAGTTTAATTGGTTAATACAGACATTTGTGATTTTCACACTAAATCGTACCATAATTGCCTAAAATCAAAGTTAGGCTAGAAGAATCACCACCAATTTCAAAAATTGAGAAGTTTTTCTTTTCTATTTAACAGTTTTAAGTTTAAATCCAATTTGACTGTCTACCTTTGTTTCTCCAAATTTTAGCTGTATCTGTTTTTAATCGCTCAAAACTGACTAGCCTAAAAGATTTCTGTAAAAATCCTATGGTAAATAAAACATGCGAATTTGAATCTCTAATATCATTTTTTTTTCAATACCAAAAAAATCTTCTTTTAGGCCTACAAGGAGAATAATCGTCATAACTTGAATCGACAGAGAGTAGCAATAGCCCAAGTTCCAGAAAAAAAAACTGACACATGGTTTAAGAATGTCATTGACATTTTAGTTATGTAATTAGAAAACAAGACACAGAATTAAAAATCTCATATTTTTTTGCTTTTTAAGCTACTTTGTGAAAACTATGAATAATTCGTTACTTAATTTAGATGAACTGAATTAGAGTTAAACTTGAGAATTTACTTTTAATACATAGTTTTCAGATTTTTCGACGAGTAGGCTTTAAAATATTGAATTTACAATATGACAAGACGAACTAAAATAAAATCTTAATAAACTTTTTTCCATCTTTCGGAAGTCATTTTTTTATATTCTAGCTTCCATCAATACCATTTGAAATTGTGCAATTGGGAACTAAGATAATTGAAAAAGCAGTGGACGTTTTCTGAAATTTTACGCCGTGTACTCTTCAAGGTCTCTTCACATTTGTTGCGCAGAATTTGAAGATTTTGCAGTAAATAAAATGCAAACATTATTTATATAAAACACTATTGAATTACTATTATTACTACAATAATATTTATGTTTATACTTACAGCATTATGAACAAATAGATGAATCTTATCCTTAGGATATTTAAGGTTACGTATCTTATCAAAGAATCCCTCCAAAAATGGTGTGTTTAACTCTACAAAAAGAGCTAGATAAACTAGAGGCCACTGTTGTTCTTTAATAGTGTCCAACTTTATTTGACCACTTTTACAGCTGATGCAGCCATCTACTGAATTCCATACTCCATTGGGCAAGTAATTACTAAGATAGTTTAAGTACAATTTTGATGGACCATTTCCATGTATGATTAAAGGTTCAGTATTGGTTTCTACATTTTTTAGGTAGTAAGTTTCTGGACCTGCATCTTTATTCTCTACAGTTTTAATTTCCAACGAGTCTGAAATTGACCAAATATTACTCATTAAGAAACGTTCAAAATTTTCAAAATGTATAAAAACTGCTTGTGGGCCAATGAATTTCAAACTCCAAGGCAAACAGTTAAAAAAGGTTCGTTACATATCTACACCATGAGAAAAAATGTTATAAAAAAATAAAATAACTATTAGGAATACTTGTGAATCAAGGAAGTTTATGTAATCTCCATTTGTAAGATTTTGTAATTAATACACACAGGGTGGTAAAGTACTGCATTTCTTTGTCAAGTTTCATGGTTGTATTTTTTTAAATCTTTTGAGCTGAATGTAAAGAACAAGTTCAAGGGTTTATTTGATGCTCTCAAATAATCCTTATTTGTTTTGTTTTATTATAATCTTGATTACTACATACAGATATATTTCACCAGTGTATCAAAATGTACTACCTTTTTTTTGCTTCTAGGGCTTCTGTGGATCCGATAAAACAATTATAAATCCTCTTGATAATTCTTCATTGTCTTCTCAAAGTTGAGGTAATTTTGGAGATAAGTATTCTTTTCATGTAGGATTATACAACGCAACTAAGTCGTTTTCATGGAAAACATCAGAATTATCCCTGATGTCATGTTAGGTACTCATATGACTGGACGATTTTAATTGGTCACCTGATATCTCGTGAGCTCCAAAACATTCACTGATTTTATCGATATAATGTGGTATTTCCTTTCTTTCTTCATATGGTAATCCATACATTGCCAGGGCAACCGTAGATCTCTTCCATAAACGATTCTTATCGTGCCCTGACCTGTGGAATCATAAACAGCTGTTCTCTAAATCAATAAAAACAAGTAGCGCTTATTTGAGTAGTAATTCAAAAAAAAAAACATCACTTGGCCGATTTTTGTAGCTTGCAGGTTCTTGAGGGCAAATGTTTCAGAGTAGGCTCGAATTCTGGATACGAAACATCAACGTCTATTGCTGTTCTTTCGAATGGCAAATCGACGTTATATTGATTCATTAAGACCTTAACTTGCAGAACATATGTCACATCTTCGGCACGATTCCTTTTTATCTTTATGGTAGCGGACCCAGTATATTCGTTCTAGAACTTTATCCTGGGTGTTGTTTACTTTAAAAGGTATTCTATATTTTATGCCATGCAGTTCTTGCAATATGTCACGGTTTTTTTTCTTGGAACTACTGAGGCCTTTCCATCAACACTCTCCCAAACTGTTTTAAGAAGACTATTTTCGACGACCAAATAATCCTACTGAGCCTACAACAGTCCAGCTGTACAAGATTTTTGTCAAAGTTTTCGCTTCTTCCTTGGCTTAATTCGCAGGTTTTTTTTGTACAAAACACCGTATTTATCGCCTAGGCTGAATTAAAGACTGCGGGGACATAAGCACAGACAGACGTGGGAATACAAAAATAATTGGTAGGTTTCTATAGGGGATTAGGGAAATAAGGCTCAATTATTATTTGGTTTCTGTTGGGTTGTGATTTGACATGATCGCCTGGATATGGAACGGTTAGTGTTTGCTTTTTTTGCTGAGAAAAAGAGCAGAAACAACGAACTTATTAAAAATTAGATACTAGTAGTGTTAAAAAAATAATATATTTTTTAGAAATTATTGACATATATATAATGCAATTAATAAAAAAAGATTTCGTACAACTAAGTGAAGATTGATTTTCCTATCAATTAGTATAATGTGATGTATATAAATAATAATTAGTCAAAATATATTTAATAACAATAATAATAATCCAAACTTGCTAGTAATCTCACGCAACCCTGTTATGTTATTTGTGCGGTTATGCGTCAAATGTCAATGATAATAAAGTTGCAAGCGTAGAAAGTCATAGGTGTTGTAATGCGCCTAGTGTTCCGGTTAGAATAGATGATTTCTAGAATAGTTGTAAACATGTCGCAATAGCAGTGACACTATAGATTAAACGAAGAATGACGATTTAATTGTTGGTCAGTATAATTTGAAGGATATTTGTAGTATACCTAAACTTCCGTCCTAAACGTATTACGAAATCTCCTGATCGTCTCAAGTAGTAATAAGCATCGATTATTATTGTAATTTCCTAAACCCATGTATTTTCTTTTATGTTTGTACATCGATTACTCCGGATGGTTTGACCAATTTGGATAAACTTTTCAGGGGACATTCAGGATATGGACGGAGAGGTCGCATAACAAGCTTATTAAAAAAATTGTTAAAAATGGCGGAAAAACGGCTATTTTGTTTGTTTTTTTTTTATGTTTATACATTGATCACTTTGCGATGCTTTGACCAATTTGAATGACATTTTCATGGGACGTTCAGGATATTACCGGAGTGGTTCCATAGCAAACATATATCCATAGAAAGTCTTGATTCTACGCGTTCACCATTATATCAGGAAAAAATATTATGCAGTGGACCATTTGTTAAATCTGATTTTTATGATAAAATTCATATAGATAAAACTAAAAAGCATAAAATAAATATTTTTATAAAAAAATGAAACCAACTTCAAAAAATGCACTAAAAAGTGAAAAATAATATTTTATTCCAACTTGAAAATTTTACACCCTGAAGTCGGTGCTAAACTTATAAATTTCAATCACAAAAATATAATCATGTATTCAGTCAATTCCGTGTTTTGATGCCTAATACTAGGCGTATAAAGTCTTACTGTCTTTATTAGTTGGAGTAAAATTTCAAAGTAAAAAATTACAGTAAAATGTTTTTTCATTTTTTAGTGCATTTTTTTTAAGTCGGTTTCATTTTGTATAAATTTTTTTATTAAATTCCACTCTCGATTTAACCTGAAACGACATCAACCCTCGTATTCACTAAAAAGGTTTAAGAGTTAGATCAGGTCTAGTTACCATGGTACTTAAAATTCTTAGTTCGCAAGGTAAGTTTCGCTTATGTCACTGTAATTTTGCAATTGTGACATTTGGAAAAATTATTTGTTCAATTGTTAAAAATGTCATTTGAAACTTATAACTGTCCAGTTAGACCTGATCTAAATTTAAACCTCTTTAATATATTCAGGTGCAAAAGTTGGTCTTTTTTAGATTTTAGTACATAAGTTCAAACATCGTAATATCATTAACACTGCCGAATTGCATGGTATTATAGGGATTAATAATGCGTTAATATGCAGTGCTTCTTAGTCTATTGAAAATAACATTTTGACAAGTAACTTGTATTAATTGGGTTAAACACGAAAATTTTCTTCCGGATGCCAATTCTGGCTGAACAAGAAATGGAATTTTAAAACCAAGTATATAGGTAAAAAGTGCCCATATAGGTTTACAATCAAATCTTACTAAGATATACAGCTAGAGTGATATTTTTTTTTAAGTGATCAGGTTTTCTTGTCATATTTTTAATTTGACATTCAAATGTTTTTTATATTATATTTCATTCTCCCTAGAAGTAAAAACGAATGACCCGCTCTCGTGAGGTATCCTGTACAATCCTAAGTAAAATACTTGCCTCGTCCACCAATCCATTCAGCTTCGCTGAAGAAAGATTTATTATTAGTATAAAAAGTTAAGGTTGTTCGAATAACAGAAACGATGTGATGTTCTTTCGTTATAGCTAGGGGTGTCGTATGCGGGACCAGTTAAAGCATCCTGCCTAACCTTAGTTAAAGCATCCTGCGCACTACCTTCGGCGCCGTTCTGTAAGAGGACGCATCAATGCCACCAGTATTCTGATTCCAATTTACATTAGCATGGGACTATCATTTACTAAGATATTGTTGAGCTTGGTTGTCTAAAAGTTTGCTTGCTTCTAATTTGTCTTCATAAGGACTTCCTCGATAATATATCTCGTCGATTCTACAACCATGTCTCGACAACCAACAACTCAAACAAAACTGAACGAAGATTTAATAATAAGTTGCAAAAAGTACCCAAAATATGGATAGATCAGATACAAACAACCAACAATTGGAGATCAAGACATCAATTAATATGATATTTTAGAACCTTTTCAAGATCGGTTCAATGCCAAACTATAATGCATTTGAATAATAATGCTTCTAATAAGTATGAGAGTTAGGTTGCAAAGAAGGGTCCTCGAGGTCCATTAAGTTTGTAAGCTTTGTATTATTTTTAAATTAATTTTCAAATTTGAAGTTTTACACAATGTTTTCTTATGTAGCATAACCTTAACGGCTGTTCTTTAATTATAATAGACCCGATACTTAATAGGTGGCAAAGAAAGGTCCTTGAGGTCCCTTAAGTTTGTCACCTTTTTTATTTTTTAAGTTAGTATTAAAATTTAAAGTTTTACACATTGTTTTTACCTTAAAGGCTGTGCTTTGATTATAATAGAACGGATATGTCAAATTCACGAAAAAATAAATTATTTTAATTTAATTATTAATTTGCATTTTTACATACGCCCAAATAGCTAATTTTTAGTTGTCCCCGAACATATGTTTAGGAGGGTTTTTCCACATGCCCGATTCATTTTTAATGGTTTCAGAATATCAGTTTTCGAGATACTGACCATTATCACGCAATTTTCACCTATGTAACGTATATTAGAGGCCCAGTTAAATGAGCTTACGGTACTTTAGTTTTTTTAATTTAAATTTTAGTTTTTGGTCTATATCTGCCAAACCAAAAAAGTCAGCTCGAATTTCAATTTTTTTTTAGAAAGCGGTACCCAAGAAACCTATAAAGCAGTTTGGTAAAGTTTTTCTATAAAACCATTAGGATGCCCGACAAAGGCAATTTTTTTCGTCGAAAGGACTCTTTTTTTTCAGCCGTTTTAGACCTAATTTTTAGTTGACCCCGATAACGTACGTCTAAGGGTCATACTACTAAAAATATAGAAGGAGATGCCCTAAATATGCCGACTTTTACAGATTGGTCTACATTGGTCCGTTTGACAATTATGGGTTAAAAACTAAAGTTTTCGGCTTATATCTGCCAAACGAAAAGAGTCAGTTTAGTTACCTAACCTAACCTATATAAAAGTTTGGTAAAGTTCTTCCATAAAACCAATAAGGAGGCAGATAAACGTCACAAAAAATTTTTCTTGTCGAACGTTTTTTTTTCAATCGTTTTGGACCTAATTTTTATTTGACCTCGAACCTACATATAAGGAATTTTTGGATATGTCCGATGTATTTTTAATAGTTTCGAAAGCTTATGATTTACGGTTTTTCTTCTTAATTCCTCTGAAATTAAAAAAAAAAGTAAATACATTTTTGAAAAAAAAATTGATAAGAGCAAAAATATTTTTTTTACTCTTAACACTTTTTGTCGCAACTATCGAGGATATAACAGAGCCAGTATCGCTTATGAAAGGGACGACTTAAATATTTTTTGAAATTTTTTTCAACCGCTAAGTGAGCAAAAACCAATTATTTAACGATGAAAAAAAATGACGACGGATCGGTTGCCATTGTGGCTTATGAAAGGAAGTACCTAAATATTTTTGATCTTGTATTGTTTCCCTGTCTTTTCACATAACAAAGAAAAAAATATATGTTTTGGCAATCATTTACTTCCCCATATATGTATGTAAGTCAATGGTTTTCTCAAATTGAGGTTTATATAGAATAAATATAATAAACTGATCTCATCTTGCTGTTTTTTTTTTAAATATAAATAGGTTATTTAATAAATCTTAGCATTTTAAACCCATTAAAAAAAAACTTAAAAATTTTAATTCTGTCTTTAGAGAAGAACTGTTTTATCCCCTTAGATTAACCCTATATGAAGGAAATAATTGCTTATATGTATATGCAAAAAAAGAAAATAAATTTACCTGTTTTAAAAAAACTAAGCGTTATCAAAATAAAAAATATTTTGCATTTTTTACTCTTGTATTTCCTAGGACTACTCTGTATAGACGGAAAAATATACAGGGAGATAAAAAGAAATTTGACATGTTTCAGCCTTTGCTTTTTTAAGTAACCGTTTTAAAACTCGGCTAGGCTTCCCTTTATAATAAAAAAAATGTATTTAAATATAAGAAATTAAACAATGGAAAAGTTTACAACACGCATTACGTACTATACTTTTCCCACGACCACTATCACTTGACATTTTTACTAAATATGTAGATATACTTTTTCGAACAATGAAACCTACAATACATACCAAAAAATAAAATAAATTAGACCTGTTTCGCCGTTTTTCGAACTATTACCTAAATATATATATAATCAAAAAAAAATCAACTATATACGCCAATCACTTTCACAATGTCAGAATATGCACTCCCCACTATTTTTGTTTTCAATTTAACTATTATCGGTTTGTTTGTGCGTTCTCAAAATATGAATTTTTTATGTCTTTATGCCCCTTAAAAATATCCAAGATCTACGTTCATGACACTCAAAATGTAATACCCGCGGGACACTAACCTAGACTATTTGTTGATGGTGCAAATTTAAAATGAATCAATTGGACCGTTCGCATAAAATTCTATTTATACACACCTGCGTACAGACATCATGATTTTTTTTCTAAAAAAAACACAACTTATAGTTTTCGAAAATTTTTGCGATTCCAATACTTAGCCTATATACCCTATACAAATCGTAAGGTTTTTTTAATTTTATTTACTCAACATTTGGCTTTTCTTAATATTATTTTTCATTAATTTCTTACTAGCACACTATACTGCATTTCCAATATCCATATATTATAAGAAACAATTTTCTTAAATTAGGTAACCCATACAAGCTCCCAGAGGGAAAAAAAAAGAAAATCATAGGACTTTTAAATACACTTATCCCATTTACTTACTCTCATATAGCTGACGAGTAGGCAAAAGCAACAGGGGTGGGGTTATATTAATTGGCATTAATGGTACAAGGATTATTAAAAAGTAATTATATAGAAGCATTGTAAAGTTTTGAAATGTATTAAAGTTAAAGAAAATTCCCTTTGTACAGTTTCAAAATTGTTACAGATGGATGACACCAAAGAAAATGAGATTTTAATGAAAATTTCACATCTGTACTTTATAGCCAATCAGATGCCTTTATTTTTCAACGTTACCATAGCAACGGGTCGGATTTCCGGAAATTTTTTGCTTCCAGGGTAAGCTGGAGGTGATTACAGCGGAAATCTTTTTGACAGATGTCATGTGATAAGATAAATATTAATTAGATAAAATTTACATTATTGCATTATTGTGTAGATATTTTATTTCATTATATTTATTATTATATATTAACTTTATAATGTCGATAATTCTAATCTACCAGCTAAGGCATCAAAATATTTCTTAAATTCTTGCATTACTTCTTGCTTTCTTAATGGGGAATAAGGAGGTGCTTCAAGGGTATACAACTCATCAGATTCCCATAAATGTTTATATTTCATAATGGGTCCAAGAAAGAAGATTCTTGATAAACTATTTTCTTGACATTCGCAAAGAGACTTTATTGGAAAGAGTAGACAGCGGCATTTTCTACTACTTTTATTAGGCAAGGCAAAATTCTGTGGGTTATTTTAATATCGTTAATCTTCTTACAAAACTTACATAAAGTGTAACTCTTTAAATTATCCATTTTAATAAAATCTTCACATAACATTGCGCGGTGTAAATGTCACTGTCATTCTTAATTAATATGTTAGTGATATTAAATAAGACTAAATTTCAACTTTAAAATGTCCTGAATCTGATAAAGTATACTTCTCGTTAGTAAAGTTTACGGAGGACATTAGTTTTTTCTAGGTAACAAAAACTCCTACAAGACCGTAGATAGGTGGTAGTTAATTAAATTGGCAAGTTTTACTTAATAAAATATACTTCCTTGAATTTTAGTAAATTAAGCTTAAATAAAAATAAAATTTTAGAATGTTTTAAAGATAGTGCAAAATATTTTACTTTACTAAAGTTTAATTTTAAACCTAAAAAAAAAAATGTTTTTTTATAAGAACCAAAACTATACTATATAATATACGGATAACTAGACCACAGTAAACTAAATCATCAAGAGATCTGTCATCCTGACTTTTCATCATTCACAGCCTACTAAACAATAATTGAACAATATGTCGTTTGCCATTAAGCTACCCGAAAATGGAGATGAAAATTAAAAATAAATTTTGGTGTGAAATTTTCTTCGTAAGCTTAGTTTTTGACCTAAAAAATGTTTTTTTCTATATATACGAAATAAAGTAAAATTTAAAAATCGTTTAATAAATCGAGAAAATTTAATATAAAAAAAAAAATATATTTCCGGCTTAATAACAAGCACTAAAAAATACCCTAAAAATGACAAAAATTCTCATGTTTGAACACTAGCAAAAAAACGTTAAATATAATATTTGAAGCTAATTAAATGCGCTATTTGTCCATAAGAGTTTTGTAGAAACAGGACCGCACAAGTCCTCAATTTTCGGCAAAAGTAGCAACTTGTCTTCCGATATAAAAAAAATTCGTTTCTCTCAAACCTTTTAAGCCTCCAATCCGAAATGTTCATGGACCTCATACATTTCTAAAGATGTCATTTAAATTTAATACACACTATACTGTAAGCAATGTCTACAAAATGGCTATAATACATTTTACAAAACTCCACTTGGTGTTTTCTTAAGCAATCAAAATAAACACAGAACAAAATTTTAAAAGTGTAGAGCCTTAGCATTTTGCTAACAAATGTCTAAATGGTTGAAGTAAACAATCAAGAAGTTAAAAAACAAAAAAAAAAGGAATTTGATTTTCTAAATAAAAACAGCCAGTGACGTCGCTGTAAAAATTTCGGGGGGTCACAAACTGGAAAAAAGTAACACCCAGTCAATTTTTGAAAAACGTGTTATAGCCATTTTATAGATATTGCTTACAGGATATTGTGTCAAATTAGAATGATTTACCTCTAGAAATGTATAAGGTCCACGAAAACAACCAAAAAAAATTAAAATTTTTGACACCCTAGCTCAAGAACAAAGGCCTTGTGGACACATGTTTATATGAACTTTTAGTCCTTAGCCATCAATTAAAAGACACCCTTACTAATTTTGTGTCAACCTGTTTTCCCAATGGATGTATGGGATTTAAGCAAAGTTTAATACCCTTTATCTTGGAAACTAGTCATTGGATTGTTTTGCACCGATAAAAACTTTGATCAGAAAGTGAAGAAAGGATGGAAATTTAGTGAATTTTGGTAGATGGTCAAAATCCCATTGATTGTGTACTGGGTCATGTCTGGCAACTTTGTCGATGCGAATAACAATAGCCCGTTTCAGTCTATTATAACTGATATTATAATGCATAAACTATCTTTAGACAATACATTGTAATATAAACTAAATCAATTAAGAACTAATTTCTGTAAATTACATAAAATTATTGACATTTCAGTTTAAACATGTATTTTCCTTAACCTCCTTAAGTAACTTATTCATTTATATCTAAGTCGAACCTGATTTAAATGAGTTTTCAGATTTTTATCCAACATCGTATATTACCTGACGCCCCACTCATATTTTGGAATATATTACTTAAATGGATCAACTATGTGGATACTCTGTTTAAATTCGGCACCTAAACATGACTCAGTTTCAATTTAAAAATATATATGTATTTTCCTTTTCTAGGTAAGTTACTTGATCATTTATATCTAAATCAACCTTAATTTAAGGCGAGTTGTCGAGAGTTTTTATCTGAACCATTTGTTTACCTGATTCTCCATTCATATTCCAGAGGTTACAAATGGTCAAAGGTGGGTTATACAATTTTTAGTGAAATATTATGTAACTATAACTATACTGATTTTATTGTATTTGTAAAATAATGTAAAAAATAATATTATAAATATATTTTTTATCTTGTAAATAACCAATGAATATCTGGTATATTCATTGGTTATTTACCAGAAGTTAATAATTTGTTATAATATTATTTTTTAGATATTTTACGAAATATATTAAAATCAGTCATATTTAGATGCCGAATATTTCACTAAAAATTGTATGCACGTTGGACCATTTAAGTAACATATTCCAAAATATGAATGGAGAATCAGGTAATACACAATATTGGATAAAAATTTGACAACTCGGTTAAATTAAGGTTGATTTAGATATAAATGATCAAGTAACTTACCTAGAAAAGGAAAATACATATATATTTTTAAATTGAAACTGAGTCATGTTTAGGTGCTGAATTTAAAGCAGTATCTTTAAAAGGTAATATATTCCAAAATATGAGGGAGGCGCAGGTAATATACGATTTTTGTTGATAAAATTATTGGTTCATTTAAATCTTCTTGCCGACTCTATATATAAATGAATAAGTTTCATTTGGAGGTGTGAAGGAAAAACATCTGAAAATATAATACATTTTGATAATTTACAGCAATTAGTTCTTAATTGATTTAGTTTATACAAAATTTCATACTCTTTAAAATACATTATAATATCAGTTATAAAAATAAACAAGCTATTGTTATGTACTCGATTAAGTTGCTTTAATGACCCAGTACACAATCAATGGGATAAATCCACAAAATTCATAAATTTCCATCCTTTCATAACTTTTTGATCAGATAATCTTTTTAACATTGTGTATAATGTGTAAAAACATAAAGGTAATCAGAGATGTATTTAATACTTTTTTGTTTGGAAACCTAATTGGGAAAACATGACAACAAAATTTAATAATTTTAATTGATGGGAAATTAAAAGTTGTTTTAAACATGTGTCCACAAGGCCTTTGTTCTTGAGCGTCAGGGTCTCATAAATGAAAGGTCATTTTTTACAGCGATCAAGTTTTGAAATTGACTGCATAAATGACCTGTCGTTTACTTATAAGTGACCGATTTTGGAAAATGATAACATAAATAACCTAAAATGATCGGTCACTTGCCAACACTATTTCAAACCTTTTTTTATGTTCGGCTTGAACAATTTTTTTGTAAACCTACATAATATCAGTTTAAACTCAATTATTGTAAAATCCTCGGACTCATCCCTAGCGAAAACATTATGTTATATTTAGACTAGAATGATTTACCATTGGATAACTCAACCAAATTTAATGTTATTAGAACTAATTAGTTAATTCGACTCCAAAAAACGTTTTCCAACATATTACTGAACATAATTTTTTTTTGTAGTATCTATAAAATGACTAGATTAAGACAAAATTGTATAAAATACTCATTCCACAAACATTTTAGTTACTAAGCAATCCCTAAACGTAACGAGTCCTGAATAAATCTATAAAATAATTGTTACTTTGAATTTTCATTACTTTCTTTTTGCTTTCGAATCACGAGGCCCAGTCCAAGAGTAACTAAATTTCATTTTAATTTATCCAGACTTTTGCAATGGTTTTCTCTACTTATTTGGGACGGGTAGGTATCGGCATCTATACTGTGCCATTTGCTATGCATATGCTAAATCGTATTTGCCTCTCATTGAGAATAGGATCTAAAAAAGTTTGCTGTGTGAAATCTGTATATTTCTTGCACGTCCGCACCATTTGAAAGTATTTTTGAGACCGGGAGATTATATTTTCAAACTCAAATTATTGACATATTAAATTAAGCAAAATATATTTTTTTTATATTAAATTTTACTTTATTTATTAAAGATTTTTATTTATTTATTTTACTTTATTTCGTATATATAGAAAAAAACATTTTTTAGGTCAAAAACTATTTTTACGAAGAGAATATCCTGGAATCTTGATTCTATTACCACAGAGAGTATAAAGCAACCTGTTGGGAAACTCATAACACAAGAGTAATCAAATTAAAAGTAGATAGAGTCACTTGGCACTTAAGACTTTAAGTCAAATATAATAATAATATAATAATAAATAGCAGTGTGCTAGAGCAGTCATTCCAACAATTTTCCTTTTCTACTATATTATAGTTCTTACCATGTTAACCTTTTTCTACTTTTCATTTAATTACTCTTAAACCGAATCATTAATTTATAACCTGATAATCTGGTTACTCAAATATTCAGTTTTTCCCAACACTTCCATTAGTCTAATAAAACTATTTTTTTTCCATTTTAATGAAATGTGTGGATAAGTTGAAACTGAAATTATTTACATGATCTAGCACTAAATACCTATTGAGAATAAATATAATGTTTTTTTTATTTGTTGTCCTCTTTTACTGTTTGCGGCATTGTATATACTAATTTTTTTAAATGCATTTGGGGAACAAAGGTTCTGACTGTATTGGTACAATAAGAACCCTATTGAAAGCGAATATTAACATTAACTAAGAAGAGCCAAGAGTCTGGTGATTCATGTCACTAACCTGACACAAATGAGTTAATAATATTGGAAAATGTACTTTCCAATGTAATAGTTCTAAACAAATTTAAATATTTCCTGATTAATGATTATATTTCCATTTATACTCATTTCCTAAAATAAAATTTTCCCTTTGAAAATGTTGTCATAAAAGCATTGAGTTTTAAAAGCCGCAGTGTTAAAATTAATTTAAAAATGTTTGCAGTCAAATGTATTCAATGACTCGATAAACAATGATTATGGTCTAGAAGGATCTTCTGTAAAAGTACACTTTTAAAGGACAAAAATCAAACATTTCTCTCACATATATATTTTCTTCGATGTAACAAAACTAAATTTCTTACGTTTGAAAATAGGTATACTCTGCTTTAATTATAATAGTACTTATAAATATTTTGATGAGATCCATTCTATAATTTTAAACCATAAACCTCAAGTTGTTTGTATTTCCGAAACTCATTTGACATTGAAATAAGTGACTCAGAAATTTTCATAGAAGGTTACAATTCTATAAGAGAAGATAGCATTAGTAGACACACAGGTGTTCAACTCTATATACAAAAAACATTTATTCAGAATAGTTAATATAGAACACATATCACTCCCAAAACATTATTTGGTTTTATGTGTTAAACCGACATTTATGGAAAATTAGTTTTAGTTGTTTGTCTTTATCAATCACTAAATAGTAATAATAGGGAATTTTAATTTTTTTTTTTAAATTTGGTGCAATAATTTTGTCTGTGATACTAAGATTCTTGTTTTCATTGTAGGTGATTTTAATTTTAATTGGTTTGCAAATAACGCATATACAAATAGATTAAAGTTCCTTAGTGCTGAGACTGGGCTTGACCAACTGATCTCAGATTTAATAAAACCTCCAATACAGGGAGGTATTCTAATAGACCTGGTTTTTACAAATGTAACCGAAGTGAATTATAAAATATTAGATACACCTAGAATAAATGACCATTTTATTATTAAATTAGATATAAATATTTTTGGCTCAGAAGTCATAGCATGTATAAGCAAAAAAGAAATTTGGCTGTGAAAATTATAAAGAATGAAAAAAGGGAAATATTTTGAAGAAAAAATTGAAAATTGCAAAAAGAATCCTATTGAAATGTGTTTTTTTTTTTATTAATGTAAGGACGTAGCCGATTCACGCATCGGACAAGTGGTCCTTCAGAAACGTACTCTACGGAATGCTAAACATTACAAATGGTACGAATTCGCAGAATAAAAAAAGATAATATTAAGAGTAAAATAAGACTAAAAATATATATATTGGCAAATAATAAAAACAATCAAAACAAAGAATGGTGATACAAGTATCAGACAAAACATAAAAACAGAGGACAATCACATAATCAATCCATTCAACTGTGTTTTTAACTGTGTTGAGGTAAGGCTGAACATGTCGTATGCCGAAAAGTGACGATTATAAATTATATACTAGTCGGTCAACAAATGCATTAAACCCATAATTAGTACGATGATACCTTTCAAAAAACAGCTGTGATTGTCTCGTTCTTCTGATAGGAACCAAAAAGGAGACTGACTGTAGTAGTATTTCACAGTTAATCCCTCCATTCACTAATTTGTGCAAGAAAATCAGAAGTGCCTTTCTTCGCCGAAACTCAAGGGTCTGTAGGCCGCAGAGAAGAATTCTTGTATTATAAGACAGATCTTGATATGGAAAATTAAACTTGAACAAAAGATACTTTACAAATTTGTTCTGAACTTTTTCAATCCTGTCGATGTGACACTGATAGGAAGGGCTGCTGGTAGAGCAGTATTCTAAGATACTCCCTACTAAAGAGTTGTATCAGTGACATGCTTAGTGTGTCTTTTAATAAAACCTAGCAGTCTAAAACCCTTAAGCACTATGTTATCAATGTGCAAATTAAATGTGAGGCTTTGATCGAAAATGACACCCAAATCGTTAAAAGATGTAACAACTTCGAGACTTATGTTGTTTACATAGTACGTGGAAAGAATGGGATTATTGCATTTAAAAAATCGGAGAACTTTACATTTAGTAATGTTAAGATGCAGGTAATTGGTGTTACACCATTTGTCAAGTCTCTCAATGTCAGACTACAGTTGATTGGAGTCAAGGGAAACAGGAGAAAATAATTTTAAGTCGTTCGCATACAAAAGGCATTTCGACACTTTTAAACAAGATACAAAGTCATTTATAAAGAGTAAAAAGAGAATTGGACCGATATGCGAGCCCTGTGGGACCCCTGATGTCGATTAAACAAGTACGACTTAATCCACTCAATCCAGAAAGGCCAATCTGTTGCAATTTTGCTAGAAGAAGCTCATGACAGACACTGTCAAACGCCTTGGATGTCAGTGTAAACGACATCAATTTGTTAGCCGGCTTCAAATGATGTTAGTAGGTAATTTTAAAATACCGCCAGATTCGTAGTCGTTGAGCAACCACGATGGAAACCATATTGCTCCCCCGAAATATAATGTTTCAGCGATTCAAAAATTTCATCGGTGACAACTTTGGTATGTGGGATTTTTTACGTCGCATCTATCACCGGATTTAAATATTGGAATCAGGGAAAAAACCTCCAAATCTCCGGAAAGGAACCAAGATCAAAGAACTTTTGAAAAATTTTCCAAAGCGGTTTGGACAATGATTAATTACATCTCTCCAAAAAAATTTTAGGGACACCATCCGGACCAGCCCTTTTAGATAAATCGAGGGTTTTTATTTTGTTACAGATCTCTGTTTCTGTAAAATGATGTGAAAACAGTGACATACCCGAAGAACTTATGGGCTCCATCCCACCAAGATCTATGTTCTGGTGGTTGGAGTAGCACGACTGAAAGTGAGCAGCAAAAGCATTAGCAATGCTGTTTGAACCACTGATTTCTTCACCTTCATAGCTCATGATGTTGAGCAAGCTAGCTTAAATTTCGAACAAATGACCAAAAGTATTTGATGTGTTTAGGGATAAGTAGTTCGGTGTATGTGATATAGGAAAGATAACACAACTTGCTGTTCAGTCCTTTTGTATTTTTTGTAAAGACGAATTTTTTGCGCAATGAGTTTTCTTAAGGGAAGGTCACACCATTTTGGATATTTACAATCAGAGACAACCCTTTTGGGAACATATTTATTGATACCCTCAAATAATATCTCATAGAAGAGTTGAACCACTTTGTTAATGTCAAATTCTGATAATAAAAATGACCAATCAGCAGGGGCGTGCAGTCCATGGAAGCAAGGGAAGCAGTGCTTCCCCAAAAAAAATTACAAAACAGCTTCCAAAAAAGTAATTTTTGAAATACGAAACCATTAATTTAGTTTATATTAAAAATACGAAAATATTATCTTAATTATCAAGCCTATAATAAATGCGGCCTTGACTCCGACCCAGCCACAATAGAATATCGAATAGAACCTATGCGGGTCGCTAGGTTCTCTGCAGCCAAGTCCTGTATGCTTGATTTCCTGTGAATCGAGCCAGAGGTTATTGAACTTTCCACCGGCTGTTTGCAATTTTTGCATTTCAGTCGCGTGATTTAAATGGTGGCGGAAGCTATCGTTGGGGTAGGTTCTTTGTTTGAACGGTATCCGTGTGTTGTGTAATACGTACGTCGCGTCGTGCATGGTACGATATGGAAGACAATAAATACGGACGTGGATATGCAAATACCGTCAACTACGGCTGTTGGTAATAACGTTGAAATTGTTGGAGAATTTAGTTAAAAAAGTGTGTGTGAATGTGTGTAGTGTGTGTCTTAATAATAAAGGGATTTTCAACATTAAACTTCGCTGATAAGCTTCAAATAATTTCCAAAGGAAGGACAAAACCGCCTATGAAAAATTTAACCACAAAAATGAAAAACTGTATTAGATATTTTTATCCGGAAAAACAATACGAACAATTTAAATGGCTAACACGGTGTGAAAATATAAGTTACTTCTTATACTTTCTGAAAATGAAAAAGGTCTCTGGAATAAAACTGGTTTTTCCGATTTAAACAATTTCCATAAAGCTGTAAAAAGATACATTATATCCAAAGGACATTTGCAGGCAGTCATAAAAGAAAAAGTGTTCGGCAAAACCAGAATTAAATACGCCCTTAATAAACAGTTGAAAATTAGTTACCGCCAACACAATGAACTAGTCGATAAAAATAGGCAAATATTAAGAAGA
Source organism: Kuschelorhynchus macadamiae (assembly GCA_030620095.1). NCBI lineage: Eukaryota > Metazoa > Arthropoda > Insecta > Coleoptera > Curculionidae > Kuschelorhynchus > Kuschelorhynchus macadamiae. The sequence goes on from JAUTXW010001843.1 coordinate 422,404, forward strand.
CTTATCGATGTTGTTTGTTTTCTCGGACCGCACGAATTGGGATTTAGAGGTCATGACGAAACAAGGGTTTCTTCAAATAGAGGAAATTTTCAAGTTTTACTTAGTTTAATGGCTAAATATGATGATTGCTTAAAAAATCATTTAGAGCACTCTAGCGTTTTTCGCAGAACGTCGAATCGAATCCAGAATGATTTAATTTCCGCTGTTGCCACCATTATTCTAAAAATAATTAAGCAGAAGATTGGCGAGGCGCGGTTCATTGCTATTGTTCTGGACGAAAGAACTGATATCACTAATTTTAGCCAATTATCTATAGTAATACGCCACGTTCAAACAGACGGAAGTATTCAAGAGCGATTTTTAGGTTTTAAGAATGTGTCCGAAAATCGTACAGCAGATGCATTATATACTGTAGTTTATAACGTTACTAAAGAAATTAATGGAGAGAAAAAATTAGTTGCTCAAAGCTATGATGGAGCTGCAGTGATGACAGGACAATTAGGGGGTCTGCAAGCTAAAGTTCGAGAAACTTTCCCAAGTGCTGCGTTTGTCCATTGTTTTGGTCATAAATTAAATTTAGTTTTATCCCAGTCCATCAATTACATTAGAGAGTGTAAAGTATTTTTCGTTACTTTAAGTGGCATGGCTGCTTTTTTTCCAAGTCAACAAAACGTATACAACTTTGGACTCCATTGTCCACAAACGATTGCCCAAAGTAGCTCCTACTAGGTGGAACTATAATGGAAGACTTGTGTTAACAGTATCTGAAAATCGTGAATCACTGATTGAACTATTTGAGAATATAATAGAAAATAATGAAACGTGGGACTCAGAAGTAATAAATAGTTCGAGGGGGTTTTTGGACTGTTTGAAACGAGATTTTAATTTTAATTATTTGTTGAACATATTTTCAGAAATATTTCCATTCTCGGACAATGTTTTTAAAATATTACAAACTAAAATAAATGATATTACTTTTTGCCTAAAAAAAGTGGATGATTTTAAGTGCATGTTAAGCCAAAAAAGAGATGACTTTGACCTATTTTGGGAGAAAACGATGACGTTTAATATAGAGCCACAAGCCAAGCGTCTTTGAACAGACAAGGTGGGAGATGTTCAAACATCATACAGATGCCTCTTTTATGAAACAATCGATCAAATTCAGCAACAAATAAACTATAGATTTAACGGTTAAAATAATTTTAAATTCCTCGAGCTCTGCAATTTTGATGCATTTAAAGGAAAAACTTTTTCAGAAGATGCGTTTAAATCTTTTTCTTCATTATGACGAGTTCTTCGACCGAGTCTTACTGCGATCTGAACTAAAAGTGATTTACGAAACTGATGACATTAGCGCAAAAAATAACGCTAAGGAACTAATGAAATTTTAAAAAGACAAGGAGCTGGAAGATGCCTACACCGAAGTGTCGAAATTGTGTGAATTAGTATTGACAATACCTGCCACAAGTTCATCAGTAGAACGCAATTTTTCAACACTTAAACATGTAAAAAATTTCGTGAGAAATTCAACGGGGCAGAAGAGACTTTCCCATACATCGCTGTTGTCCATTGAAAATAAACTTCTCCAAAATATGTCGGAGCATCGACGTTTTTATGATGACGTCATTGACAAATTTTCAAAAAATGATCGAAGAATCTAATTACATTACAAATAGGTAAGTTTCTAAAAATTGCTTCCCTTTCTTAAAATTTCACCGCACGCCACTGCCAATCAGATTGTTCATAAAAGAGATTCAGTTTGCAGAAATTAGTCTGATGAAACTCGTACACACTTACTTTGTTCTGTTTTATTGGAGGGACAAACTGAAGTTTATACTTTACTTCGATCACAGGAGTTTTGAAAAGTGTGATGCTTAATAGCAACTTAAAAAATAAAATTCAATTTATAGAATTTGAAAATAGTGAAATAGAAACAAATAAAGCGGAAATGTCTGGTAGATCAAATACTTATTTTGTTGAAAGTATCACTAATATACTTAGCGAAACCAATTATACCTCTAATTTGAATTTGAACTTAAGTAATACAGGAACACCTAGTCACCAAATCTCGAATTTTAAGATGATTTAAAGAAAACTGTATTTTCGTTTCATAACAAATAAGAGTCCTGATGATCTTAACATAAAAACGATAAAAAACATTTACTCTGCAATAGAAGATCCACTAATTAAGCTTATAAATTGTTCTCTAGAACAAAGTGTTTTCTCTAGCAGCTTGAAGTTGTCTACAATAGTATCTATTCAAAAAAAAAGCAAATTGTTTTAAGGCCTCAAACTTTAGACCTATTAATATGTTAGCTGCTCTACAAAAAATCATTGAAAGAATTGTCGACAATCAAATTATTGATTGTTTAGAGAATATAATAATAATTCCTTTATTTAGCATTTAGCTAATACATAAAAAGTATAATAAAACTTATCTTAATCAAAACAAACACTCAAATATATCAATAAAATAAAATTTTTACAAATCACTTTATGTACAATTATTTATTAGAATATAGTATGTATCACTCTCCCATTAGATGTCTTTTTAAGAGTTTTTTAAATAAATCCAATTTTGGACTATCTTTAATTATCTGTGGCAAGGAGTTAAATTCAATCAAACCTCTATGGTTAAGTACCTTCTCAGTACTCCTCTTATTTTTCATATACACATAAAAATTTTTGTTATTTCTTGTTGGATAGGTATATATAGACACGTTCGTGACAAGTTTTTCTGTCAGATAGTTAGGAGTTAGTCCATTTTTAATTTTATAAATAAGGATTAGTACTTGATATTTCAAAAATGATTCTATAGAGAGCCAATCTAATGCCGTTAGCATATTTCTTATAGGTGTTTCTCTTTTTTCCCCCAAAATTAATCTCATACATCTGTTTTGAAGTTTTTGCATTCTGTTTAGCTCATTTTTGTTAGCAAAATAGAGTATTGAGGAGCTAAAGACCAAATGTGGAAGGATTAATGTGTTAAAGACAGTAGTCTTGGACCAGCGAGTAAGATATGGTGAAACTCGTGACAAAAAATTAACGTTTTTGGTTATCTTTCCAATTATATACAATATGTGTTCTTTAAAACTAAGATGTTTATCAATAATAAAACCAAGATATTTAATATTTTCTACTACTTCTAAATTATCACTACCTACTATTATATTTAAATTACTTGATATGAATTCATTTTGAACTTTATTACTTCCTATAAGCATAAATTTCGATTTTTGTATATTTAATTTTAGTAAATTTTTATTAGACCATTTATAGAGATGACTTAATTCTAAATTTATTGTGGAAGTTAAGTGAGTTAAATCCTTTGAATTAAAACACAGCAATGTGTCATCTGCAAACAAGTGTAAAGAACAATTTTTTATTACCTGGTTTATGTCATTAACATAAATTAAAAATAACATCGGACCTAATGTACTTCCTTGTGGAACACCATTATTGTTAAACACTTCTGTGGAAATTTTGTTATTAATTTTGGTAACTTGCTTTCTATTCTTCAAATAATCTACAAACCAATCAAGGGCAGTATTACTTATACCAATTCCCTTCAATTTGCTTACCAGTATATCCCTATCTATAGGAACACTGCTCCTATTGCATAATTATCATCCAAGAGATTCTTCCATTCATAAAGAACATTCTGAATAGCCGTTTCACAGCTGTGATTCTTTCGAAAACCAGATTGATTTACCATCAGAATATTATTTGCAGCAATAAATTTCATTAATTGCTTATATACAATTTTTTCTAAAATTTTCTCAATTGTAACCAGCATATTAATGGGCCTGAACTGATCAGCCTTAATAGTACCTTTTATTTTTAGGAATTGGGATTACTGTAGATAACTTCAATAAGGATGGAATCTGTCCAGTTTCTAAAGAAGTATTTATGATGTTCAGAAGTGGCCCTTCTATATTACTGTAGATATTTTTTAAAAATTCTGGTGTTAGTTCATCTGGACTTCCTTTGTTGGGCAATGAAAATACAGTTTCCCTTTGCTCTATGTTATCAATTAAGCAAAATGAATCAAAATGGTCTTGCAGACTGGAATTATTTATACTTGGTGTCGTTTCTGGTCCTATATTCGTTTTATCAAAACCAAGTATTATATTATTAATACTTTCCACAAAATAAATATTCACATTATCTGCAATTTCTTTTGAATTAATCAAAACGCTATTGTTGATTTCCAGTTTAGTAATAGTTTTTTTATTAGTTGCAGAAATTAATTGGCTTAATGTTTGCTTAGCATTATTTTTTGATAAATCTATTTTGTTTTGATAATGTTTTTTTCTTTCCTCTCTGATAACTGACACCACCTTATTTCTACATTGTTTGTAATTCAATCTATTATCTGCCGATTTATTTATTTTTAATTTTTTATAACTATTGTCCCTATCCTCAATTGCTTTTTCAACTATGTCAGTATACCATTCTTTAAACTTTGGTTTTATTACTTTTTCAAGTCGTGGAGCTATATCTTCTAATGCACCTTTAATATTACTATAAAATATATAATATTTAATATTTAAATCCCTAACTCTATAGTCCCATTTTATCTGTGATAATCTATTATTTAACACATCATAGTCTATCCTACCTCTTGTTTGAATAGTTAAATTATCCTTCCTAACCCTTTTTATCTGAATATTTATACTTACAATAAAATGATCACTTATTTGAGGGGTTTCCAACACCTTACATTCCAAAATATTAAATTTGTTAGTCAATACTAAATCAATTATGCTTCCACCCTGGTCATTAGGATGTGTTACTGTCTCAACAACAAGAAACAAAAGAATGGGTCATAATTTTACTTTCTTCAAGGGATTTGATATGTTTAATAAGCTACCAGATTTCATAAAACACTGTCAATCTATTTATTGTTTTAAGAAACAGCTTAAGGCATATACTTTAGAAAAATGCAATTTATGTGTTAGGCCTTAACTGTTAATATATATATATATATATATATATATATATATATATATATATATATATTATTTGAAAATAAATAAAAATAAATCCAAACTGGTAATAATTATTAACAATATTTGTACAGACGAGACGGTAAACTGAGGAAGAACCATTGTATTGTATTCAGTGAGTTTTGCCCAAAACGATAAATACGAAGCACATTATGATAAATGATTTATATTGTAGTTAATTCTAGATATTACATATTAGTTCATCAACAATTATTCCCAAGTATTTAATTTTTTTTTTACATGTTCTATTGAACAATTGCCAAACTGTATGGCATGTTTATTTTCTAACAGTTTGAGTTCCTAGGATTATAAATTTCGTTTTTGATATATTAACCTTAAGTAAGTTCTGACAGGTATTCATATATATTAGTCAACGCACTGTTAATGTTAGCCCCCAGTAGTACAAGATCTTTCGATGAGGCATAAATGAGAGTATCGTTTTCAAATAAACGAATATCAACTGAATTGACAACAGGTACTATATCATTTATGTATAAGACAAACAATAAGGATTCCAGAATACTTCCCTGTGGTACCTTACCATTCAAAATTACTATCTGCTTTCTATTGTTAAGATAGCTTTCAAACCAGATCAACATAATATTCTATATTCCCAACATATATATTTTAGATAAAATCTTTTTCCTGTCAATAGCCTCAAATGCTCTCTAAATACTATCCATATTAGTTTTCCATTCATCCAACACACACTGAATAGCAGTTTCACAACTATGTCTCTTTCTAAAATCAGGTTACTTGTCTGTTATTAAATTATATTCTCTAAACAATCAATAATTTGATTGTCGACAATTCTTTTTTCTAGAACATATTAATAGGCCTAATATATATATATATATATATATATATATATATATATATATATATATATATATATTTAATTTTTGAATTTATTTTTATAATTGTTATTGTTTTACTTTTATTGACTTAGATGTTTATTTTTTATATGCAGTTTAATTTAGTTTAATCTAACTTAAATCATTTTAATTTTTTAGTTACGAGGACTACAAGGCCTTGTTTTTCTGTTTGTGTTTATTTTGTGGGTTTTTTTAATGTTAGATTTTCAACTATAAGTGGATAGTGTTTGTGATTCTATCCATTTGCATTTAAATTTGTATTTATTTTGTAATTAGTTTTTTGAGCTAAATAAACGATTCAAACAAACTGTAACTTCTAAATGAAACCACTCCCATACCAATAAAAAAATAACTACATACCATTATTTTTATTAAGGAGCTGTATTCATTTTGTTCTCTTATTCTTCCATCCTTCAAATTCAAAACCACATTACGAAAAATATTGCACAGTACAAAGTTACATACTGACCCCCAAAAATACCATAAAGAGAGAGAGACTTTAAACACATTTAAAATGCAAATACAAAGAATGGTAACACTGCACACAGATTAAAATGTGTTATATAAAATTTCTATATCGGAGTAACTCCAAAATGTGATTTCGTTTCAAGACCTTATTTACCAAAGAGGAAAAAAATATCCCTAATAATCAACAGTATGTTGTTTTTTCATAAAAATTATAGGAAAGTCAGTAAGTATTTTTTTATTTCAATTTTTTTTTTTTACTTCAAAGAGTTTATATCTTTTGTATATTCTGCTATAAAATTAAGGTAAACTTTATTTATCTAATTTTTAAAAACCCAACGGTTTTTTCTTATTAAATAAAAACTGGTTTCATGAGGTCCACTGATCCAACGCCATATTTAGTATTTGGCAACATATCCGCCTCTCTCGCTAGCCTAAAACGCTATTTTTCGGCAAACCACATCGGCTTGTCGCACTGAAGACATCATGGGGTTTGAGTTTAGCAACATAATCGAGAGTTGAAAATCATTCTCATAGCCTCTAAATATTACATTTAACGTATCTTAAATGTACCTAAGATATTTTAAATTGCGGTCGGTCTGCAGTCAGATCTCCTCTATTGCCTACATTGACCTAAAATAATTTGTTTCATTTTTTCACTTATGTGCCGGTCCAGATAGATCTACGTCGCCCAAATAAAACGTCTTTAGAGTTACCAAATATTTCAATTTTATTGTATCATTATTTGGCGTACATAAAATCTATTTTGGTATGATCATAAAATAAAGTATAAACTTACTGCAATAAACGAAAAATTCTCGGAAACATTATTGAAAATAGAATTTCATTTATGAAGGATTGTATCTAATATATACAATATAGTAATATAAATAGAAAGCAGAGTCTAGCAAAATACAAGAGAAATTAATAATAACAAAACCACATTCTAATTAATTGGGATGGATAAAATTAATTGTTTTTTTTAATGAATAACATTAATTCAGTATTGAAGTTATTGTGGGTGTGTTTTAAAGTATATTTGTATTTATACTTTTTAAAGTTTTATATTTATGCTAGCACCGTAAATTCAAAGCACCAGCTTTGAGATATGGTTGATTTGATAGATGATTAAGAATGTTGTGAGAAATTTCAAAATAAAGGCAAATTATAACCAAGGGTTCTTTTTTTCATAATTCTCTGGGAGTTGTATACAATTTCTTTTGTAACAATGGTATTGATAAGAGTGGATTAATTTATAAATCCTGTTTACAAAAAATGAAATTGTGGGAAAAAATTGCCAAGAAGATGGGTGAATATGGGTACAAATTGAGTTTTGCTGACCTATATGGCAAATATAGAATTTTTTAGACATTAAGAAATGACCACTGAAAAAGTGTTAAATTATAACTATACATATGACTACAGTTCAAACACTATAACCTATAAGGTCACTTGTCCTGTAATGCAGTCTTCCCTGCCCTTTTTTACATTTGTGTTAACTTTAAATACATGTCTGTTTCAGTCAAATCTTGTAATCTATTTTTGAACCACTTCTGCTTGACCTACTGAATTTAAGTTTTTAACACATAGGCATATAGATGCGGTGACAATACAATAATATGAAAACCTTCACTGTAGCTTACATCAATTTTTGAAATCAATTTGACCACTTCAAGTTAACCTCCTCATTTGAAATTTTGTACACATATGTAACACTTCCAACAATAAAAAAATATGATGAACTTTGACGATGACCTTGGCAATCTCAAACTAAATTTTTGAGAACCTCCAATTTACTTATTGCTTTGAAGTGCAGTACACATATGAAAATTCAGTGACAATACAGGACCTTGACTGCGACTTTGATCAATCTTGCAACTCGATTTTAATCCATTTAAATTTGACCTATTGCTTTAGAATTTTATACACCTAGATGACAATACAATAGTTTTGTGAACTTGTAACAATACAAAAATATGCTCACCTTGACTTTGTGTTCTTTATAATGTTTAAAGCAGAGTATAAGAGACAAGCAGCATTTTAATTATACACAGAAGAGATATGTCAAAATGAGGCATAACAGAACAAGGCTGATCAAAACCAGGGTTGTTTTGAAAGTTGACGTAAATCACGATATTCTTATAACTTAAAATCGGTAAATTCGCCTTTACCCAGAACTTCCTTCCTACAGAATTCCACTATGTACAGATAACATCCTAGGATCTAAGGTAACACCCACAAACCTCACATCACCCTCAGTCTCATCATTAGAAAGTTTTCTCATGGAAAATGTTATGTTGTAAGTTTTTGCTACATTTAGGAGAAGCATATTCGAGGAAAACCATCTTTGAGCTGCTGTGTGTGCCTCTAGGGTCCTCATTTGAGACAGGTGTTTATCTTGGTTTTTGAGGGTTATTGTATTATCATCAGCGAAACATGTCCAATGCACTCCAGGGACAGCAGAGTGTTGATGTAAAGAAGGAAGAGGAAAGGACCGAGCATCGATCCCTGAGGCACTCCAAATGTTACTGGTAGAACATCCAATTCAGCATCAAGGTCTCACATGTTGTGTCTGGTTGGCCAGATATGAGGCAAGAAGATTTATATTACTACTGCACAGGTTATTTACTTATTGATTTATAATCAGGTACACTACAAAACATTGTTCCAAATGGTACACAATACGTATTTATATATAAATATAAGCTAAGTTAAAGAATTTAAATTTTTAAACAATTATACAGAATAAAATCACTACATGTAAAAGCAAACTAACAAAGTGCTTAACTTCTCAATTTTCAGTTAAAACTCACATAAGCCTTCAAAGAATTAATTCTTTTAAAAATAAATGGATCAATGTGATGGTATTTATTAGTATAATTTGTTAACATCCTATCCTCAAAAGAGGTAAAACCATAATTAGTACGATGTGCATTTACATGAAACAGCTATCTAGAACGAGTGGCTCTCTGAGGTACTCTTAAGTTAATTTTTGATAAAAGAAGTGAGGAATCATTGTCACCCTTTATAATCTTATACAAAAAGAATAACAAAGCATTGTCATGAAGCTTCTCCAAACTTTCCATTCCCAATAATAGGAGTCGAACTGGATAATCAATGTTATGATATGGAAAGTGATGTTTCCACAGTAACATTTTAGCAAATTTATTCTGCACTTGTTCCAAACGAAGGATATGTATGTTATATAATGGAGATCACATTATTGAGTTGTCTAACCCACTGCGTACCAGGGCAAAGTAAAGTGTTTTTATAGCCTTTGTGTTACATACATATACACAGTTGCATCTGATGAAACCTAACATTGGAAATGCCTTTATGATAATATCATCTATATGTTTGGTAAATGTTACCCCAGTATCAAATTAAAATCATAAGTCATTAAATATTTCAACAGACCCTGAAAACTATTGGATTTTGACATCTAAAAAGCGCATTATTTTACACTTATTAATATTTAGAGTTAAATAATTTCCCTTACACTACAAAACAAGACTGTCCAGATCCCTCTGCATATTGAGGCAATCCTCCAATGTTTGTACTGCACACAAAAACTTGAGGTCATCCGCATATATCAAACACTTACAGTTTTTGAAATTTAAAACTACGTCATTTATAAAAAGCAAGAATAAAACTGGTCCCAGATGAGATGCTTGTGGAACCTCCGAGGTGACCCTAATCTCACTTGAAATTGCGCCGCCTAGCCTCACAAGCTGAACACGGCCCCGCAAGTAAGCCAAAATCCACAACAAGTAACGACCATGAACACCAAAAGACTAATTTTTTTAGAAGGAGAGCATGACAGGCACTATCAAAGGCTTTCTCCAAATCGGTATATATAACATCTACTTGGGAGCCATTTTCAATATTATTGATAAGGAAATCCTGAAATTCAGTCAGACTGGCTGCAGCTGAACGGTGCCTATAAAAACTATGCTGCTCATTGACCATTTGATGCTTGAGCATCTCAAAAAGCTCATCAGTTATAATAGCTTCAAATATTTTCGCCATTACAGAAAGATATATACCCCGATAGTTTTTAACATCATTCCGGCTTCCAGACTTAAAAATGGGAAAAAGGGAAGCCTCTTTCCAAATTAGAGGGAAACTCATATTATCATATAAGCTCTTAATATCTGTAGCAAGACATCATGGGGGACACAATCAAATGCCTTCATCAAAAAACTGTGGAAACATACTCTCACTGCTCAAAACAACTCTCAGTGCAAAAGACCAGACCCAGGATACCCAAACCAGTATTCAACTCCCTTCTAAAGTCAAATTGGGACTCTGAAAAAATGTTAATTTCAAAATAGTTTGCAAGTAGAAAAGCTACGCACCTCTCAAGTACTTTTGAAAGTATTGGCAATAACGAGATAGGTCTATAGTTTGAAGCATCCCCAGTACTACCCTTTTTGCATATTGGTGCTACCACAGCATGTTTGAGGCAATCCAGGAACACACTCTCACAGATACATAAGTTTATTAATTTTGCAAGTGGAATATAGATCAAATTATTTATTAGTTTTGGAGGACCACGGCATTCACGACTTGTTTTCAAATTCAAATTCAAATTGGTTTATTGTCTAACAGAACAAGTTCCAGTAAACAGACAATACAAAAAAAGAATAATTAATTATCTGATGAATAACAAACTTAGACTATGAAAAGTAAATTCTAAAAAGTAAAAAAGTAAGGTAATAAAGTAAGAAATTTAAAGTTGTAACAATCAACCTTATAAAGAATCTCAATTATACATATAACACTAACATATACCTACTCCAAAATTAAGCCAATAAAGGATTGTTAAGTAATATTAAGTATTATTATTACTCAGTGACTATCAGTCGCCAATAGGGTTTGATGTACAGTCTTCCTAAACTTATTTAGTGACATATTCCACAAATCCAAGTTGGTGTGCTGGGAAAGAGAATTGTATAATGTGCTAGCTCTATATAGTGGTGCTTTTTGCAACATTTGTTAGAGAAATGGGTAAGTAGAATTGATTTTGAATACGCGTGTTGAATGCAGGTACAAGAAAGTTTATTTGCTCTAGGAGTTCTGGCGAATCAATACTATTATTACAAAGCTCGTACAAAAAAATTTGATTAGCTAGTACGGAACACTTGAGAAGAGATAAGCAATAAAATTTATTTAGTAGTCTATTTTGCTCGATACACCTTTCAGGGTAAACACCATCAGCTTTGAAAGATAAGAATTTTAAAAACCATCTTTGAACCCTTTCGAGTCTATTTATATGTACATTATAGTTTGGGAACCAAATTACTACAGCATACATCAACCTGGACTTGACCAGCGAGTTATAGAGTGTCCAGAGGCAAGACAGATCCCTGAAGCCAGACGCCGATCTGATCAGAAACCCAAGAGACCTTAGGGCAGACTGAACGACAGTATCAATATGTTCATTAAATGTCAATTTCTTGTCAACAATAACACCCAGGTCTCCGACTGAGGTACATTTGGGAAGTGGAAAGCCATTTATTGAGTAGGCATAAGTAATTTCCTCCTGTAGCAGAGAGATTGACATTTTTTTGCACTTTTGAATATTTAAGGGCAGACTGTTAGTTTGACACCATTCTGACATCAGATCAACGTCCAACTGCAGCTGCGCGCAATCCTCAGCTCTCGATTATTCAAAATATCTTCATATCGTCTGCAAATAATAAGCAGTAGCTATTTAAGTTATTAATAATATCGTTTTTGAAAATAGCAAATATTAGGGGTGCTAGATTACTGCCCTGTTTTGTTATTTAGATTATTAAATATATTTCTAACCTCAATAAAAGTCACCTCAGAAAAGCAGAGATTTTGGTTAATTTTCAAATTTTGCCTATTTATGTGCTTAGGCATATCTACATCTACTGGGACAATAATGTTCTTATGTATTTCATTGGGTATGGTAACAAAGAAAATGTTAAATTCATCTGCTGTGGTGCTAGGTACATTTGCCATCCCCTTAGAGCTTCCTCGATGTTCATTAATTATTTTCCACATGCATTTTGTTAGGATTACTAGAGCTTTTTATTCTAATGTTGTTAGAAAGTAGCTTACAATGATTAATGGTGCATTTATATTTTAGGCGACTAGAATTTCTTTCTTGTTTTAGTATTAAAAGTTTTGCATAGGTCATTAAGAAATTGAAGATTTTCCCTTATTTCCCTTAACTCATGTATGAAGATAAAAGTTGTGTTGTTGTTTAGGCTTTAGCAATAGTTTTCTCTCAGAGAATGCAGATTTTATACTATCCTGTAAACAACCAAAACTTTGTGGTTTGTGTTAACATCTACATCATTAATAAAACCCCAGTCAACTGACTCAAACAAATTGTAAAAAGTCTACCCTTTTCAATAAGTGGTCTTTTCAGTTTGTTGATTTTTGTCATGTTCTCTGGTACTGAACTTCTCAGCTGCATTAATTGACCCAGATGATCTGAAAAACTAAAGCAGACTTATCTTGTAATCTTCAGCACAAATATTAGTAAAAATATTGTCAAGACAGTGGGAGCCCCTTGTTGGATCCAGAACTGCACGGTTTAAACCATATGACAGGAGCATATTACACCAGTCAACACTCCTCCTATCATTCATTCCGAAGTGTTTCTAAAAATATTTCAAAACAACCTAAGGGTGCCCTATAAATTGTTATTAAATTAAGACGAATTCACCAAAGAATGCTTAATTTAAGAACCTCTGTTAAAGGCAAATAATTGAAGTTATTACTGAAAGCTGCTACTTCACCACCTCCACTCAATTTATGGGAAAAGCTGCTAACAAAGGTTAGGTCATTGATCTTCACTGCCTTCCCATCTGCTTGTAACCAGTGTTTGCTAATACAAAGTGTCTCAAGAGATCCAAAAGATATACTTCCTGGTATTTTATTTCTAAGTGACTACATATTGACACTGCATCCTTCACATTTTGAGGAGCTGCAGGCGTCGTAGTTTGCGCAAATGGTTGATTATGATACCTGTAGGCCAAAGGTCTGCAGACATAATGGTCTTCTGCTTCTCCATAGGTACAACTAGCTTAAAAGAGCTTTGATCTTTGTCTTTTCTTATCGATATCTTCTCGTAGGAACATCCATCACCCAGGTTGTGCTTTTTGAGATAATTAAGTACATTTTCTGCTTGCATTTGTCGGTCCATTATCTTTTTGATTAAACAGTTGTTAATTTTCCATCTTCTGGAAGTTCCACACTCTTATCTTGGATCAAATTGCTATTTGGCGATTTATATTTTCTGCATTTTGTGTCAAAATGTCGATACTGATGTATAATCTTTATTAAGATTGACCAGTGCATTTGAACTACTGGAATACAATTTATCTACTGGCTTTTTAGAGCTTTCGATTTCGACGTTGGTAGGAGCACTTTTTAGTAAATTACTAACTTCACAGCAAACTTCCTGACTTGTTGCTTTATTTGCTGGCTCCTTCATGACATCCTCTTTTAGTGGAAAAATTTGTTATAACTCAGGGGACTAAATTTTCTATAACTACAACAAAAAATTTTATTTTTTATGTTTATAAAGTGATTTTGATTATTCTGCTGGTTAATACCACGACCGGCAATTTCAGAATTATACTGTTGATTTTTGGGGAGTCTCTGGCGGCCTAATGAGCTCTAATACGAGTGAAAACGTGCTCGTCGTTTGACTGAAATGGATCATTGCGCCTGCGGCATTGCAGGACATGTATCTGACAGGGATAGTGGGTCCTTGTTATGACGTTGGTGTAATGTGAAACAAAAATATATTAATACTATATGTCAACCAACGAAAGTCAGTGTAATTCAATGCTGGTCGTGGTATTAGCCAGCAGACTAGTTGTTTTTATGATTACATTTTATGTCGTTACCCTACATGGGGCTCATTAGTCTATGGGGGCCTTATGAGCTCTAAAGAGCGAATTCTTGAACGTCGATTCAATGAAATGGGTCATTCCGCCTACGGCATTGCAAGACATGTTGCAGACAGGCATAGTGGTGTCCTTGTTGGGACATAGGTGTAACGTGAAACAAAACGAATGCCAGGAATCAACAGTATAATTCGATGCCGGTCATGGTATTAACCAATGGTATAGTTGTTTCCGCGATTCCATTTTGTGCTTTTGCCCTACATTGGGCTCGCTAGTTTATGGCTGCCCGATGAGCTCTAAAGACGAAATCGCGATAGGCTTTGCCTGAAATGGATCATTGCGTCTACGGCATTGCAGGACATGTTCCAGAAAGGGATAGTGGTGTCCTTGTTTTAACGTTGGTGTAAGGTGAAACAAAAATACATGAACATTATTTCTCCCAATGAAAGTGAATCAACCTTGTAATTCAATGCGGGTCGTGGTATTAACCAGCGGGTTAAGTAGGAGTTTTTTTTAAAGGTAAATCTTCTGATATTCCGACATGTGTCCTAGAACTTTATACCCGTGAGTAAATGCTCTATTTTTTCAAAGCAGTTATGTGCTATTTTATAAATAGGAGTTTTTATTGAAGGCGACTCTCGTGATTTTTCTGACAAGCGTCCTAGATCTTTATATTCATGCATAAATGCTCTATAAAATATTTCGGTTTTGGGATTTCTTGACAATTGCCATTTGATAGAATATAACTTACTAAGAGCTGATTGTTCAGACTCACCTAACTCATGAAATTATCTTTGAAAGGAAATCTGGCAATAAATCTACCAATTTCATCTCTAGTTATGGTTTGTAAAACATTCTTCACATTCAATTTTCTGTTTGGTCTTTCTGAAACATGGATTTGGATTTATTTCACCTATTAGCCAGAATTTTTCTAAATTTTGATTTAGTGAATTCTCAAGAAATTTGACAACATGATATCAAATTTACCAATTTTCCTTTGAAAAGGAACTGGACCAGTTAGTTTTTTGTAATATTGAGACATTTTTGTCTAATTTTATTTGCACTATATAAAGTAAGTCAAAAAACACTTCACAGCCCAAAGGTGTATCAATTTCCGCATGGATATTATGATTTGGGTTTGCTAGGGAAAATTCTTGAGGAATGTTTAATTTTGAGAGGCCAAAATAGTTTTGTGGGGAAAATTCCATTATTGTAGATAAAATGTGAAAATTTAACTTTGTTCTATAACTGCTGTCCAAAAGCAAGTGATATCTCACCACAATGTGATATTTTGGTTTTCATTTACTCAATTCCAGTAACTGGAAAACCATTTTTCAAAGTGTTTAATCGTAATTTTTTTCATCATGGCTGAACTAACAAAATTTGATTGTCACACCCTACAAGGTTTTTGCAGTTATCATTATTTTTTTCTTTAAATAATTCCCTTTTTTTATTATATATAATATTCACAGCCAAATTTCTTTTTTGCTTATATATACTTTGACTTTCATCTGTTTTTTCATCCAATTTATGGATTCTGTAGTATTCATCCCTCTCTTGCACTGCATTCTGAACCCTTTCATTCCACCTTGGCGTATATTTAGATAATATTTTAATTTGCTTTCTAGGCGCAACCTCATTAAATATATTGAAGATATTGTCAAGCAAAATGCCACACTTATATTGATGTTCATTATATTAAATTTCCAGTCAACACTCATTTTTTACATATACATAATTGTTATATCTAGAATATTTTGGCAGCAAAAAAAAATAGCAAAAAAATTAAATTTTTGATTTTTTTGCAATTCTTTTTGAACTTGCAGAGGGCTTAGCAAAGTAAACTCTTACTAGTTCAAAAACCTTTCAAATAGCTACGAAACATTACCTGCTTCCTAATTTTTCCATAGAGCCAACCTAAAAACATGGACTGTAATCGGAATTTTCATACCTATGTTCTTCCCCCAAAACTTTGTACTTGGATTGCCGGTTTTCAGTTTCAGTGGGGTGTACTATTGTCAGTATAGTACACTCCAATATACGAACTCCCAAACATGTTTCCAATACTGAAATTGATGATTGGCTTAGAGTAATGCCTTTATCCCTAACCGAGCACCTCTTTAAAATCACAGAATGGGGAGCAAAGAACTTTTTCCAATTTAATGTCACTTAGACACAGTCATGTTTACTATCTCACAAATTATCTCCCAATACTCACACCGTTTAAATAAATAATTAAATACTTGAAGCTAACGATTCTTTTAGCCTAGGTGAGGGAGGGAGTTAGAGGGAGCCCTTGGTTTTCAACAAGCATGCCCCATTTAAAAATGTCCCCCATTTCACTTTAATGTCTCGATTTTTTATTTAGAACCTGTAAAAGTATAATATACTTCATTTCTTTATATTAATTTTTTGCAAGGAAATATATAAAACATATATAGTAGAGTTCACTTTTAACAAACCCATTTATAGCAACTTCCGGTTAAAACGAAAGTTTTTTCCCTTTCATGAAAATTCAGCTATAAGACCAATGTATTTCTTTACCGGTTATAATGATCCCGCTTGCGAACTTCAAGATACAGCAAACCTATTTTAATGAACTAGGATATGGTTTCCTATTATAAAATCTTTTTCAACCATGTAAAGTATGTATTATAGCAGTGTCCAAAAGTTAGTGGAAAACCCTAGGATAGACCACTCTGTCCTAATTGTTGGGAGGAAACCTCATACCACTTAATAGGAATCTGTGATAGGTGGGGCAAACTCAGAGGTAAAACCTTTGGATCAACTGCCTCACCTAGAGAGGAGTTAGGAACCCTTGATTGGGATAAGCTGCAAGCCTTCATAAGATGGATGTGCCAACTCGAATCTGGGGCGAAAGGTTATCTACAGTGAGAGTGGGTGGACAGAGGATGGTCTTCTAGGCCTATCCACCAGGCTTACGCCGCCCCACCCTTACTACTACTACTACTACTACTACTGGTAAAGCCGTTTGGAGAAGCTCTGCAAAGTGGATATGAGCTGAATCTATCGTCATTCAGTGACTACAATATTGTTGTTGTTTATTTGTAGAAGCAAGATTTGGTGACTTGGTAACTAGGTGATTTACCAAACATAGATTCCAAACTCGTAGAATATGGCTTACTCATACAGTTTGCTTGGTTTCATGTGTAAAGTTGAATTAACCGCGTTTTTATTAAACTGCACAAAATAAGCATTTTAGAATGGAAAAGAAAAAACTAAAGGAAGGTGAAATATTATTTCAAAAAATATACAAAGTGGACATTTGCAAAGATATAAATCTCATGACATCTACTGTTATAAGAATGTGGAAAAGACAGGATATTTTGTCTGCATATAACAAAACAAATGTTAGATGTAAAAGAAATAAAAAACATGAGTGCATCAAGATGTTGACAAAGAACCTAAGTGGTTTACCCAAAAAAGACAAGAAAATGTATAAACAGTAGTGTTTAACAAGAAGAAGCTAGTGAAAGGGGTAGAAAGAAAAACCTAGTAAAAGTTAAATATTCTAGACAGTGGATAGAGAAATTCAAAAGGAGCCAGAATATAAGTAGACAGTCTATCAGAGTGGATATGTATGTTGCAAATGAATGGTTAGACAGAGACATCCAAGATAGCTATGAATATGAAGACATTTTTAAGGCAGATGAGTAAGCCTATTTTATAAAATGACACCCCCACAACTGTTTTGGTAATTGGGTAAAAGTTGTGTTGGAGCACAAGATCTCTATAGCAAGGATTACAGTTCTGTTGGTGGGGAATATATCTCGAACACAGAAAAGAAAATTCCTGGTGATATGAAAATTTGCCAAACTGCATCTAAAAACTAAATCTACTGAAGCAGTGAATATTACTTAGATAGTGATCTTCTACTAAACAAATGATTCGAAAAAAAATCAACTAAAATATCGGACCAATCCGATGTGTAAGATTTAATGGAAGAACAAGTTAAAATAAAAATTAGTATCTTCAGTTTCAACGAATATGTAAATGTTGACTAATGAGCCAATTGTAACCTCTGTAATCTCATGGTATTAAGTGATAATGATGAAGGCCCTGCTGTAGTGGGTACTACTAAAAAAAATGATGTTTATGTTCCATACTGAAATGGAAAAATCGTAATCTTTTAGAATCAAGCCGAGTTCTTAATTAACGGCATTTTTAAAAACTACATAAAAACTAATTTACCTAGTAAAAATGTACTAACAAAAATTTTTGATTTTTAGAAAGTATATTTATTTATTTTTCTTAGTTGTATTTAGGCATACATGTAAAAGCATAATATACATCGTTTCTTATTATATTTCTTATTATATTATTTAAAATATATATATATATATATATATATATATATATATATATATATATATATATATGTATATATATATCAGTCAAGTATGTATGTCTAGATTTAACAATGTATTTTTGTGTGCTCTGTAAATAATAACAAGAAAAGTGTATATATATTGAGTTTTAAAATAAAGTGGTAATTTGGAGGATTTAAGTGCAATTTTGGAAGATTTAAGTTAAAATTTAATTCAAGAGTTTAAAAACCTATATGTAAAAAACACTATATTGTTTGCTTATCTCCGCCTTATCTACAAATATTCAAATTTACTGATAGGAAGCCAGTGGCCAGTGTGATACTTTATTTCTTTATTATTTTCCCTATTGCGAAGGGAATTCCCTGTTTTTGCCACGGAATTCCCTGTTTTTGCCACAAGCAATATTGGAATCACCTTTTTTTTGTGGAGCAGTGGTCAATTTATTTACATGAAAAGTAGGTCAGTGTCAATGACCTTCCTTGTTGTTGTTTACTGTTTGTGGATGCATTTAATAGACTTATAATATTAACAGGTCCGACTTTGTAGTTATTCCATTAATTGGGTGATATTACAATGGATTCAGATGGCAAATTCAAATGTTACAAAAATAAAAATTTTGAAAATTTTGTATGCATTAGCTGTTATGGAATTTTTCATCCAAGTTGTCTAGATAGGCGAAATACTTTTAAGAAATTGGGTGGACACAAGATATACTGCAATAAAAAATGCGAACAAAAATATCTAGGTCAGTTTTGTCCTGCATCCATTGATACTAAACTAACTCCATTACATAGTGAACTTCAGGAAAAAGAGGCGTTATTGGAAAATCTGCAGGATGAAAAACATGAACTTATTACAGGTTTTTCAGAAGAAATAAAACAACTTCAATCAGAAATCAAGGCTAAGGACAATTTTATAAAATGAGAAAAAAAGAAGTCTCAAAGCTTTCAGGATGATGCTATTGAGATTGAACAAAACTTTGAAAAAAAGATTGCAGAGCAAAGGGATCAGGTTCTAAACCTAAATAAGCATATATCTCAGATCTCGGGTGATAATATTAAACTTCAAAAGGATAACATGATACTTGGCATTGATTTAAAAAAATTACAGGAAAATTTTGATGATCTTATGAAAACAAATAGGGATATGATAGAAACAATAATACACTAGAAAAGGACAATTCTTGGTATGGTAATGAAATTTGCAGGATACGTGGTGACTTAAATAAGTGTAACGAATTGTCAAGTCGGATGGATTTAAGACAAGTTTGTATAGCTGGTTGTGCTGATTTAAGGAAGCTAATGATATTGTGTGATCAACAAGGCCGAAATATTGACAAGTTAATCAATCGTAGAACAGGAGTGTTTAAAACTGAAAGTGTGATTAAGCCAGGCACTCAATTTTCATCTATTATTGAAAATATTGAAGAGCTGACAAGAAACTACCCCAACATTGACACTGTTCTGATTATTGCAGGTTTGAATGACTTTAAAATTTTTAATATTCCCTCTGTACACTTAATAGTCGATAAGCTATCTTTATGTAAACACACAAACATTTTAATCAGCTCTGTACCTTTTGGCAAATTTGATGAAGGTTCTGAAAATTGTATATTTAATTTTAATTCTTCATTTAAAAAGTGTCTTAAAAACTGCTCTAACGTTAAACTATTGGAAAGTAATATAAATAATTCATTAGTAAATAAATCTATGTTAGCGGGTAGGATAATTGACGAAATTTGTGAAACAAACAAGACCTGCCCAGTAAATTGTAATTTTGGTAACTATGACATACCTCAAAAGCCACTTTCAACTGGTTCAAAACCCGATAGCCTACCTTTACCATGTTCAGTGTCGGTTGATTTTTTAGTGAACAACAGTCGTCCGAAGAGTCCACCATAGTTAACAAATCTAACAACAACAAAGTGTCTGTGATGTTATTGAACATATAATGTATTAGAAATAAGACGGACGAATTACAATTACTTTTAGAAAGTCTTGATTATCCAGACCTTGTTTTAATTACAGAGCACTGGCTTGGGCCAGGGGAATTAGTGCATTTGACTAAATATTCTATAATTGCCTCCTACTGTAGATCAAGGATGTTGCATGGTGGTACACTTATACTTATTGAAGAATCATTTAAGAATAAAACCGACTTTCATGTAATTAATAACTATGATTATCTCATAACTGATCAAGTTTTTGAGTTTAGTCTAATCACGTCCAGTAGTTGTAATATTTATTTTTTATGTATATATCGAGCACCGTCAGGTAATATTATTGAATTTTTAAAGGAGCTGGATTTTTTGTTGAGTCAAATTCCTCACAAAAGTCAGGTCTTTTTGGGTGGTGACCTGAAATGTTGATTTCTTGATCAGTAGTAATAATTCTTTACAATTAATTAATCTGTTTAACTGTTATGAGTTGAAAATGCAGGTATACTTTCCCACTCGCTTAAGTCTGTGCTCACAAACATTACTAGACTATATTTGCTCAAATTTTGATGTACTTTGTCAGGTTGTGAACGCTGGTTTGTCTGATCATGAGGCTGTGTTGTGCCATTTTGTACACAAAGCCACTGACACATCTAAAGGTAAAACTTCTAAAAGATATGGTCGTCTGCTGACAGGGAATAATTATATACAATTTTCACATCTATGCTCAGCCTATCACTGGAACAGTGTTCTTCAGATGGAAAATCCTCTTGAGGCTTATCATGCTAAAATCATTGAAATATTTAATATGTCTTTTCCTGTAGTAAACATCAAACATAAAGTTAAAAAACCTTGGATCACTAAAGGATTGAAAGTCTCATCTAAAAACATGAGATGTCTTCACATGTTAAGAAAATATTTTTTGAAAAACATTGCTTTTATTAGTCATTTTAATAGATACAGAAACATCTATCGAAAAACCATTAAAGTTGTTAAACAACTTTACTACTATAATCGAGTTAATACCGCAGGAAATAAACAAAGGGAAATCTGGAATATAGTTAATGAGCTGCGAGGCAAGAAATCTGGTCATTTGATTAACACTAATTTAAGGGCAGATGAATTGAATCATTTTTATTGTACTATTGCACAACAATTGAGTAGTAATCTTACTGAGGACTCCATCGACCCCTTATCCTTTCTCAAGCATGTGTCTGTACCTCAGACATTCTATTTTACACCTGTTAGTCAAAATGAGTTGAGAGCCATTCTTCAAGACAAAAAATAAAAACTCCTCAGGTTGGGATGAAATTTCAATCAAAATTTTCCAGAACATCCCCAACTCTGCGTTAGAAACTCTTGCAGATGCTATCAATTTGAGTATTCAAAATGGAACTTTCCCTTCTCTCCTCAAAATGGCCACTGTCACTCCTTTATTCAAAGGAGGTGACAAAGACCTACCCTCTAATTTTAGGCCAATTTCTTTGCTACCTACACTCAGCAAGATTGTGGAAAAAGCAGTAAAAACTAGAATGCTTGCTTTTTTGAATAAACACAAACTGCTTTCCGATGCACAGTTTGGTTTTCGGTTCTCCAGAAACACTGATGATGCTATTTTTCATTTTATGGAAGAACTGTATCTGTGTCTCAATGAGGGAGAGGTGGCTTCGGCGGTGTTCTGTGATTTGACGAAGGCCTTTGACAGTGTCTGTCACAGGATACTACTGAGGAAGCTTGAACTCTATGGTTTTAGGGGCGCATTTTTGGAGTGGCTTACATCATACCTTAGTGACCGTCATCAGAATGTCCGTTTTCAGGGGGAACTGTCATCTAAACTTGGGATAACCGCGGGTGTGCCTTAAGGATCTGTTCTTGGACCGCTTTTGTTTTTAATATATATTAATGACCTGCCTTCCTTCATTCGCAACGGACACTGCACCTCATTTGCCGATGATACCACAATTTTATGGCATCACAAGAATCCCGACATTCTAAATGATATGGTGAGGTCTGACCTGCGTAACATACAAGAATGGTGCAAAGTGAATCATCTGTCATTTAATGTGGCAAAAACCAACATTTTAAATTTTAAATGGCACATGATGGTCAGACTATGAAAAACATGACAGAAAACAAATTCTTAGGGTTGATAATAGACAATAAATTGAAATTTGAGGTATATATTAATAACTTGTACAAAACATTGAGTTCCGGATGTTATGCCGTTCGTACAGTCAGAAATGAATTAAATGAAACAGTGGCAAGGAATGTCTATTTTTCAGTTATCGAAGCACATTTAAGATACGGAATACGTTTTTGGGGCTCTTGCTGCAATAACTAATTTCGGTCGATTTTCATCCTGCAGAAGCGTTCTATAAGATACTTGTACTGCATGAAACCTCGTGATTCATGTAGGCCTGTATTTAAATCAAAAACAATTCTGACTTTAGCAGGTCTGTTTATATTGGAGTCAGTGTGCCTGATGCACAAAAAGTATTTGGACAGAATTCATACCGTGTCTTTGGTGGGCACCCGCAGCTCTTTCAATATTGGTCTACCTATACCTTCGTCAGCTCTAACTAAAAATTCTATTTTTTATACCTCGAAAAAGATGTTTAATAACCTCCCAGTCAATATTCGAAGCATCAGTAATTACAGATTGTTTAGAATTAGGGTTAAGAATCTAATGATCTCTGAGGCTTTTTATAGTGTTGAAGAATTTCTGTCTAAGAATTTTAATTAATGCTTCTTATGATATGTGTATATTTTGTACTAATAATTATACTTTAGGACTTGCATATGTTAAGAGTATTAAGTATGTTATTTTAGTTTTTTTTTTTTTTTTTTACTTGTTGGACAGGATATAGTATGGATGAATCTGTTTATTGAATTTTAATCTTGTGTATTATATTGTTATATATTATAATTGATTATCATTGTTGCAATGTGATGTGATATACTTTTTTTCTTCTTTTTTTAGTTTTTTTTTATATTTTGTGCAGTTTTTTTTATGGTACCAATGTTCAATAAAAAAAATAGAAGCTATTGTTGGTAGATGTAATACATTTTAGAATTATTGTCTCCCACTCTTCAGCGAAGTTATTCATAGTCACATTTTACATCGTTTCCAGATTTAGTTTCTCCAAAGTGTTTATTGGATACATTTGAATGTAGAGGTCAATGAGATGAAGCACAATAAATTGGGATAGGAAGTAATAGTACAATGATACAAATACATAAAAGCATGTTTCTCAACTTTTTGAATGCCATGTAAGGTACAATACTCAACAACATATGGGTCGCTGGTGTGTAACGAAACTGTCAATTATTTCCAAAAGGAACCTAGCACAAAACACTAAATATAAACAATTTAGAGTTTTTGTGAAGTGAAGTTGTTGTAAGAAAAGAAAAACTTTATACAGGATTGATCATAAAGTCACGACAAAACAAACTTGCATTTTTTAAATGGAATAGCCTATATAGATAGATATATATATATATATATATATATATATATATATATATATATATATATATATATATATATATATATATATATAATATATATATATCTCGGCCCCATATTACCAGGTATATATATATAAATTTGGAATATTGTTGTATGATCTCGGCCCCATATTACCAGGTTCACATTGTACAGCACAAATTCATAAATTTCTTATTGTATAAGTTGAGTATTGACAAGTCAGACTTTGTATATGGTGATCGATTGAAATTGTTGGGTTTAAATGATTTAGCAACACGAAGAATGATTCTTGCATTGTGTTTTGGTCATAAATTGCTAAGTGACAAAATTGACTGCAACGACTTACTAACAGCTATTAATTTTAAAGTTCCATCGCGTATTATGAGAAATAGTGACCGATTTGCTCTTAATTATGCGCGTACAGACGTCGGCAAAAATTCTCCAATTAATAATCTGATGAGGCTTTTCAATTCCCTGCCCACAGATTTTAACTTTGACACTAGTCCATGTAACTTTAGGAAGAAGGTTCTAAACTTGCTGCGACCTTGAAATGTTTTATGTTTTGCTATGTTTGTAATTACCATTGACAATGTTCTAGTATTTTTATATATTTCCACATGACTATTTTACTTTCAAAATTGTTTTAACCTTAATCATAGTTTAGTATTGGATAGAATTAAATTTAACAATGATTTGTAGCACTACTTGGGCTCTGCCTGTAATGTGTACTGTTGATAAATATATATATATATATATATATATATATATATATATATATATATATATATATATATATATATATATATATATATATATATATATATATATATATATATATATATATATATATATATATATATAGAATAGAATAGAATAGAATAGAATTTATTAATGAAGACAGCTATTACACTTTTCACACCTCATAAGGAGAATTAAAATTAATAAATTTAGAAATACATAATTTTACAAAAATGATAATAATTAAATTTAAATCAATAATATAAAATAATTACAATACATAAAAAGACAAACTATGCTTAATTTAAACGAATATAAACACTAACTAAATTTAAATAAATATACAAAATTACAATAAATATATAGAATAAATACCAACTAAGTAAATGACAAACAACACAAATTTTACAGGATAATGAAAATCTATGGTCAGTCTTGTAGAGTTCTAAAAGAGTTAGGTAAACCTTCAGCTATTTCTTCTAACGAAAAAAAGGCACGACCCAGGAATACAGCTTTTAACCTAAGTTTCAGCTGCTTAGGTGCCAGAAGCCTGATGTTAACTGGAAGCAGGTTATAAAATTTTATTCCATAATAGTTTATGCCAGTTTGTCCTCGTGTTAGTCGGGTGTATGTTGTTAATAAGTTGTTCCTGTGTCTAGTATCGTAGTTATGATGGTCGGAGTGATTATCATATTGAGTTGTGTTATATTTAATGTACATGACACATTCAAGAGCATAAAGGCAAGG
Organism: Kuschelorhynchus macadamiae; assembly: GCA_030620095.1. Lineage (NCBI taxonomy): Eukaryota > Metazoa > Arthropoda > Insecta > Coleoptera > Curculionidae > Kuschelorhynchus > Kuschelorhynchus macadamiae. The sequence continues at coordinate 447,902 of JAUTXW010001843.1, forward strand.
CAAGGTTAGCACACCCAGCTGCACAAAGGCATCCCTGCACTCGTCTCGATAATTAAGACCTCCCAGTATTCTTATGGCTTTTCGCTGAAGACCAAATAGGCGGTGTTGAATAGGAGAATGGCCCCAGGACACAATCGCATATGTAAGCCTAGACTGGAATAGAGCAAAATAGGCCACCCTCAAGACAGTAGTGGACACTCTGTTAGCCAGCTGTCTAAGTGCATAGATACCTCCACACAACCGCGCACCAACTGCATCGCCATGTCGGTCCCACCTTAAGCTAGGATCGAGAGTGACTCCCAGATATCCAACCGACTCTGGATTACCTTCAACGGTGCTCAAATCCCTAGTAGATGATATCATTACTTCGGTCTTTGCTTCATTTAGAGCCAGCCTGTTGCTCGTGAACCATTCCTGTGCCCCAGACCGTGCCCTCTCCACACTCGAGCCCAAGTTGACCAGACTCTTCTCCGCTACAAAAAGCACCGTGTCATCGGCATAAAAACTGCTATTGATGTTGGTCATGGCAGACTCCATGTCCGAGAGATAGATGAGAAATAGAATGGGGCCCAGGATGGAGCCCTGTGGTACACCGACGTTGATTCCCAAAACCTCCGACCTAACCCCATCAAGAAACACTGATTGCCTCCTGTTCCGCAAATATGATGCAATCATTTCCACGCAGTGCGTTCCGAAACCCAGTTTTACCATCTTGTTAAGTAGTGATTGATGAGGCACGCAGTCGAAGGCCTTGCTAAGATCGCAGAAAATAGCAGCCGAGTAAAGTCCCTTCTCGAAGCAGTCAAGGGTAAATTCCACATATTTAAGGATTGCATCAGTTGTACTTAGATTTTTACGGAACCCAAACTGGTTTTTGTTTATAATATTATGTTTATCCAAATATTTACATAGCTGTATTTTTAAAGCCCTTTCAAAAACTTTTGAGACCACAGGCAAAACAGAAATAGGTCTGTAATTAGATACATCGTTAACATCACCTTTCTTGAAAATCGGGACCACAGAAGCAACCTTGAGAATGTCAGGAAAAACTCGTTTCTCAATACATTGATTTAATATTTTGGTAAGTGGAACAACCATGAATTCTCTTACTATTTGAAGTATTGGTGTGCTCAGACCATAGACATCTTTGGCGGTAGTACTTTTCAGGGAAGTCATTATGTCCCGCACCTCAATGAAAGTCAGCTGGTGAAACTCAAGACTATCCCTATCAGTTGCTTGGACAAAACTAAGTGGGTCAATATTAGTGGACGGAAGCCTGCTAACCAACGTGTCGGCAGCATTAACAAAAAAGGTGTTGAGATCGTTAGGAGATATGTTGGGCTTTTTTAAGTCGGGCTTTTTTTGATTTATAATAGCCCACATGGACTTTGTTGGGTTATTAGCATTGTGAATAAAATTGTCATTTGCCAAAATTTTTTGTTTTTTAATTTCATTTTTATATTTAGATCTAAACTGGTTTCTTATAATTTTATTTTCCTCTGTGTTGTACATTTTACAGAGATCATTCAAGAATTGAAGTCTTTCTCTCATTTCCCTCAACGTATCAGTAAACCATAAAACACGCATAGATCTTTTTTTACATGATATACGTTTCTCGGCAAAGGAGTGTTCAAATGCCGTAACAATTTTTTCAAGAAAAATATTTATCTTATTACTGACGTTCATATGAGGATCATCGACAAAAGTCCAATCAGTAGCACTAACTAGCTCAAAGAATGCATTCCTACCTGTGTGTGTAATGGGCCTACAAATCCTCACACCAACCTCGTGATCCCTGATGCAAGACCGAACCTCAATAGTTTGACAATCGTGATCAGACAGCAATGCGTCAATATTTTTCGCTCTATAAAAGTCCAGACTAAAATTAATAAAGATATTATCAATACAATTGTTATTTCTTGTGTTGCAATGGATGGTTTGCACAAGGCCGTACGTTGTCAGAAGGTCAATTAATGTGATGGTGTTCGCCTCGTTTGTATTAAATTTAACATTAAAATCCCCACTCAATATTATGTTTTGAGTAGGTTTAAATGTTGATAAGACTGTATTCAAATGTTCCATAAAAATAGCAAAGTTGCCCTGTGGTGTGCGATATATATTTACAACATTGATGCCACAATCCTCCAATCTCATTGCCGAGACCTCACAATGTCTCTCGATAGAAGGAATATTAAGTGACAGAAAGGAAATAGTGTTTTTAATTAAAATCATAGAGCCACCATGTGACGTTTCGCTCCTAGAAAAACAAGAGGCAATAGAATAACCACTTAAACAAAAGTGTTGCGATTCAAGAGGTGTTAGCCAGTGTTCGCTTACACAGATAACATCAGGCCCACAGGCACCAAAACCTGCCAAGAGAAATGCCTCCATTTCGCCAGTTTTGTTTCTAAAGCTTTGAATATTAATATGAATTAGTGATATAAGATGTAAGTTATTTTTTGGATTTGTAATATTGTTTAGTTTAGATGTATTATTAGTACCTGATATATTTTTTATGCTAAAAAAGACTGACCATAGCTTTTTTGCCTGCGAAAATCATATCTCTTCACTCCAACACCGCGTGGCCAGAAATCATTGTTGTATAAAATGTCTTTGGTTTGTAAAGGGGCAGAGACTCTAAAACATTTGTTTTTCGTTTCATCAGTTGGCAGCTCGTTCACCATGACTTCTACATCCTTAAAGTTCTGGTTCCTTTTTATGTAGTTTAAGATTATGTTTGGTGTAGCATCCCGTTTTACACGGTACAGGTAAATCCATGCCTTCTTTTCAGTTCCACCGAAACCATCAACTTCATCTGCTGTCCCAATTCTTTTTTCGAAATTTCCTGCTTTGAAAACTCCATGAGGGCCATTATTGATTAGAACATTGTTTTCAGAATTTGCACTGCGCCTTCTATAGTTCGATTGGCTTTTCTGAATGATATGTCCTTTGTAATTTCCAGTGGATGGTTTATCATCAGAGCCCTCATTGAGTTGCTTGTCTTTGAACTGATTGTTTGCTAAATTAATGGCTGTACTAACTTGATTTAGCGTAATTTTACGATTTTGGGGCGATTTATTAATATTCGAATCTGATATGTCATTGCTTGAAACTACGGTTTTGTTGACATCATCTTTTCTTCTTCCTCTTTCATTACCAATTGGAGTGAAGTTAGACATATTGTTACTGCAGCCAACTTTAGGACCATTGGTGTTGCTATTTTGAGTCCTGTTGCTAGCTTCACCATGGCCAATGGTATGTTTATGTTTGGCAACACTGGTCTTTCGGGCGGCAACACAGGTCTTGGAAACGTCAACGTTGTCACTGTCAACATGGTTTTCAGAATCAATATGGCCGACCTGGGTACTTTTAGGAGATGGAGGGCAAGGGGGGGCGTTACCTTGAGAATTTTTACGATTTTCTTCGACTTTTGCCAGTTTTTCCTCGAGAAACTGTGCTTTTTCCCTTAGCAAGCATATATATATATATATATATATATATATATATATATATATATATTGTAATGACGATGGTGTAAGTGGAATGAAAACATACTATCATTTAATGCTCCCAATGAAAGCCAGGAGTCACAATGTAATTCAATGCCGGTCGTGGTACTAGCCAGCGGAGTAGTTGTTCTTGTAATTCCATTTTGTGCCTTGGCCCTACACCGGGCTCGCTAGTCTATGGCGGCCTGATGAGCTCTAATAAGAGCGAAACCACGATTGTCGTTTGACTAAAATGGATCATTGTGTCTGCTGTGATGCAGAACATGTTCCAAACAAGGATCATTTTCTTGTTATGACGTTGGAGTACGTGGAATGAAAACATACTATCATATATATATATATATATATATATATATATATATATATATATATATATATATGTTCATCAAATGGGTTTCATTTTGATGATTATCTATATAAATATACTAGATTTGATATCGTTATCATTAGAGGCAGCCCAAGGAATTTGGAAAAAACCATTTCATAAGAGGCAATGTGTTAGAGGGAAATGAAAAATATCTTACTATATTGTGATTTGGTAATACAGACACTTATAAAGCAGTTTTTTTCTACCTTTACCTACCTTTAAAGATAAAGGTATCAAATCACCCATTTGAAGTATGTACAGAGTCTACCATGTAAAAAACTTTGTTTTCTTATGATTTTATGGACATTTCCAGACATAACAGTGACCCTGTATATAGTTTTACGGTATAGAGAGTACTGGGAGCCTATGGAAACCATTTTCTTTTCATATCATGACAAATCTGATTTTAGTGTACAGTAATGCTTGTTAACGAATAAAACATGGTATAATAAGCAAAAGTTCCCACATGACTAAGGACCCTGCAACCTTGTTTGACTTTTTATTATTATTTTTAAATCGAGCAAGAAAGATCTTTAATTGAGTTTTTAATCCTGGCAAAATATATAGGACGGTCAACCTAAAAATTTAAACTTTTCACTGTTTATACTCTTGTATTAGAGAATGAAATCAGGGAAAGTGAGGATCATATTAAGCTACTGAAAATAAGTGTGAAAACTAAAAAATTGAAAAAAACACTTTTTAGAAACAAGCATATATTTTTTATGTTACATTCCCTTCTTTTTTGGTAGTTTAGAAATACAAAATTCAGTAATTCAACATTAACTACTAAACAGTTAAGTACCGCAATTCACTTAATGAAAAGTCAATGTCTTATTACATTCTCTAGTCATAACAGAAAACAAACTCCAACCCCAGTGGCAAATATTAGAGAACACTGAAAGCACTATAACAACAGAGTTGGGAATAGGACAGTGGGTATGGAAATATATAAATAATACAGCAATACAGAAATATAATGGCAATATGGTAATAAAAGTAATAATGCAAAAATAAAATGGACAATAGAGACATATACTGGTTTATGCTGTAAATTAGCAATAGCTGTCCCTTTTTTTTTTTGGAGTGAAAGGCCAGAGTGAAATTAAATATATACATCGGTACATTACAATTTTATTTTAAAAATACAACATTGTGCACTGTAATGATTGAGCAGGTCCCCTGAATAAACAAATAAATAGAATATAAATTAAAAATCTAAAAAAAATCTTCTTCAAAAGATGCTAAACTCTGGCCAAAAATTCATCTTAAAACTTATTTCATAACTGTATAATAAGTGATAAAAATGTAAAAATACTTTAATTACTATAGCTTCTGTTTAAACACTTTTGCATGTGTGCTTGTTCAATGAACTGATTACATCACTGGCAATTAAAAATGTTTATCTCTGTTTAGCCTGTTTCCTGTGTTCTAAATTAAGATATCTACATCTGAGCAGCATATACAAAAATTGATTATATTTGTTACTGGAAACATGTAAAGAAATTCCTTTCTTTATTGCAAACATCTTATTAATACTTAGTACATACATCAGTGCCTAGAATACACAGAAAACTAAAATACAAAATACTCTTAGAATCTAGTTGCAACTGCAGTGTAGTACGAGTACGTGATACGTGACTACCGGCACACAACTTTGCGTGTTAAAAATGTTAAAAACGAAATAATTTTAGTGTACACAAGTTGCGGATTCTTGGGTGACTATTTATATTTCTTAAAATAAACAAAAGCATACATTTAAATAATGCTTACCACTTTTAATGGCACTTGTATTTTCTAACATAAACGATAAACATACTAACACGAATATAACAGACGATTTCATCATAATTACTTTTTTTAATATCAAATTTCTCAAATAAAGTATTTTAAACTTAAACTAAACCCTCCACCTAAAAAAAGAAAACATAAACTAAAACAGACTTCAAGCTTTCTGTATCATGTTTACTGAAATCTGAAATGAGATTCCTCCTTCCTGCTGAATCCCCCTCCGATCCCATCTTGCTAGTGGACACTGACAGCGGCCAGCTAGTAAACAAAACATTAAATAATAGATGGTTTTAGCAGAATTTACGATAACGCTAAACCAATTAGGGGGAAGCTAGCCCGTTATTATTTAAAGATTCCAAATGACAATATTGACATACATTTAAACGCAAGTTGACGTGCCAAGTATTGTGTATAAATTGTTATCATGAACGACGGTCATGCTACTTTTGCAGATTTAACATTTTTGACAATGACGAAGTCCTGTTTGACCGTTACTATATTTGCAGGCAACTGTGAGAAAATTAAATTCAAAGTTCAGCAAAGACTGTAATTAAACTACTATGAATTTACACAATATTTAAATATCGTAAGTAATATGAAGCATTTACTTTAGTGCTTCTTGAGTAATATGTTAAATTAAAAAACTCAGAAGAAGAAATTTGACTTTATTAAATATTCTAAAACTGCAAGTAATAAACTTGAGCTTATTTAAAAAAAGTAACATTAATATTCACCTGTGGAAAATGTAATATAACCAAAATGACTTTCTTGCTGTTTAGAATATTTAACAGAGCTTTCGGATTTAACAAGCTGCTTACAAAAATCTGTCAAATTTGACATTCCGTTAAACATTCTAAACTTTAATTGAGCTTTCTGCAACCGGCTATCAGTTTTTTATTTTAGGCGGGGTCCACAGGCAATGTATTGTACGATTTCCTTGTGGCGGCTAAAAATAGCAGAAAAAACGTTACAAACGAAGTGCATCTACATTAGAGCGGTTTCTTTTTAGTCTTCAGTATACAATTTATCTACCACTTATGGTGAATGTTTTTTCTTTATTTAAAGAACTTCAGGGATTGGCTAAGGTGGTCCAGAACATGATTACTAAAAAATGTGCGGTTCCTTAACGAAACATTAAATGAACCTGAAGACTGGAGAAATTACTTAAGAACGGATGTTGAAGCAATTAAGCATACAAGAATTTGCTAGAAGAAGAACGCTATATATCACCATGATACATCCGTTTATTATATCATGATATCATATATAGCATTTAGCACTTTTGGCACGGTATTACGGTATATTACGATATCTTAATAATTCAGATTCATAAATTTAATGCAACCTTTCTCTTACAAATAATTTAACAATTTAAATCAGACTAACTGAAACTTTATTTATTTGACAAATTTTATATTAAAAAATGTATGTTGCATGTGTTAGTATGTTTATCGCATATGTTAGAAAAAACAAGTGCTGTTAAAAATGGTAAGCAGAGATAAAATATCTGATTTGTTTATTTCAGGAAATATAAATCAATTCTGAACTCACGTTTTTTTCCGTTTGTGTTAAAAAATAAAAAAAATCTCGTCAGATTTTATAATTCTGCAAAAAATATTAAGGAGTATACCTACCCCAAATAAAAGTTTTCACGCAAAAATATGCATGTAAAATATATATAATTCCGCATTTTTAATTTCTGCATAATAGGTATGTTGATGCCTGGCAAAAAGAAGAGTTTAAGATGGGAAAATTACTACATAATACTTTCCAATACTAACTTTTAAAGATCTGTTTGATGATCCATCTGAAGTGGTACTTATAATATATGCTTAAAATTTTAAGTAAAATTAAACTGGTTTATATTTTCCAGACTCCTATAATCCTAAATGGCCAATTTTCAAATATCTCGAAAACTTTATTTAGTAGTCAAATAATACCCTTTCCGTTAAGTAAACAGTTTAAGTTTTTTTAAAAAACATAAAGCCGATTTTAAAATAAAGATAAGTGAAACCCCAACGTTTCTGATATAGGGCGTATACAAATATGTCGCTAAAGACCCCTAATACCAGCATAGTTCAGTTTCATTTACCGAAATTCTAGGGGAATAAAATGGAACACACCATAAAAACATAGGTGTAAATGTAAATAGGGAGAAATGAGTTGGGTTGTCGATAGTCGATATTCCTGAATAAGTCGATAACTGGAAAGTTTGAAAGAAATTAAATCGGAAAGGATTTATTTTTTTATACACTTACACTTACTATATTGACACACTGAAATCTCTTTTTTTTATGTATTTTTCTCTGTAGTTATTTCCAGCTGTCCGAACAGAGAAAAAGTAGGAAATCTTACATAAACAGTAAAAAATTCTAAAATTTATAAATGTTTACAATTTTTTACATAGTTAACCCGGCATCTGACACGATTGAGGTCCTATTTACTCTACGTGATTTTATAGTAATATAGTAGTTTACACATTCGGTAGGGTTGCCACCTGTCCTTCCTCATGAATGACTAAAGTCCTTCCGTTCTTCCCAAAAATTGTCCTTCATAGTTCATATTGACAATTTTTTCGAACGTCGCTGTTATTTAAACGAAGCTGCAACGTGAACTGCAAAAGCATCATCGACACTGTGCACAATAGACCGGAACGATCCAATGTTGAGGTTTAACGGTAATGCAGTTTCAGTTCAGAAATTCACAGAGCATATTTCTGTTCTAAATTCAAAATTGGCATCTTCACGTTTTGCGCTGAAAGTAGTATCTAATGAGCTAAGCCGGTCCGCTGCAAGCATTTTCTATTTTTCTATGGTAAACTCTCAGTTGCGTTATGGTGTGGCATTCTGGGGCTTAAGGGCTGAACATTTACTGAACTCTGTGTTCGTATTGCAGAAGAGGGCAGTTCGGTACCTGAACAATGCTTGACCGCGGGATCATTGTAAACCGTTATTCATCTAGTCCAGGATTTTGACCTTGCCCTGTCTGTTTATTCTAGAAGTGTCTTGTTCACAAGAGACGAAACGAATATACCAGTGGTGGTGGTATTTCAAATCTTAATTAATATATGTAATAATTTTTTATTATTATTTTGTGTAACCTTAAATATTTGTTTTTTATTTTTTCTATACTACTAAATTACGGCAACAGATCATTAGACCTATAATAATTTTTTGACCTATAATAGTTTTTGTCAGCTTTGTCAACAAGATTATACTTATCTTGTAATGTAAAAAAAGTAAATTAAATATAGTATATAGTTAAATAGAAACACCAAAACAGCAAATTATTAATCAAAAACAGACAAAACCGCAAAGTTTTTGACCTTTTGCTTTTTGTCCCAAACGGGTGTGTCTAATTTGCTGATCTAGAATGAATAATTGCCAGGTACTAGGAACACAACTATAAGTCAAAATTTGTAGAGGTTCTAACCATCGATAATACTTTTTGGCAGGTGGACTACAAATCCTCTGTCAATGTTGGAAAAGGTACTTTACTCTTGAACATTTTTACAAAGAAGTTGCCAGGTACTAGACAAATAGCTGCAGGTCAGTCAAAATTTGCACAAGTACTAACTATCGATAGTACTTTTTGCCAGGTGGACTACATATCCTCTGGCAATGTTTAAAAAGGTACTTTACTCTTGAACATTTTTACAAAAAAGTTGCCAGGTACTAGACAAATAGCTGCAGGTCAGTCAAAATTTGCACAAGTACTAACCATCGATAGTACTTTCTGCCAGGTGGACCACAAATTCCCTGTCAGTGTTTAAAAAGGTACTTTACTCTTAAACATTTTTACAAAAAAGTTGCCAGGTACTAGACAAAAAGCTGTAGGTCAGTCAAATTTTGCACCAGTACTAACCATCGATAGTACTTTTTGCCAGGTGCACTACAAATCCTCTGGGAATGTTTAAAAAGGTACTTTACTCTTGAACATTTTTACAAAAAAGTTGCCAGGTACTAGACAAATAGCTGCAGGTCAGTCAAAATTTGCACAAGTACTAACCATCGATAGTACTTTCTGCCAGGTGGACCACAAATTCTCTGTCAAAGTTTAAAAAGGTACTTTACTCTTGAACATTTTTACAAAAAAGTTGCCAGGTACTAGATAAATAGCTACAGGTCAGTCAAAATTTGCACAAGTACTAACCATCGATAATACTTTCTGCCAGGTGGACCACAAATTCTCTGTCACTGTTCAAAAAGGTACTTTACTCTAGAACATTTTTACAAAAAAGTTGCCAGGTACTAGACAATAAGCTGTAGGTCAGCAAAAATTTGCACAAGTACTAACCACCGATAGTACTTTTTGCCAGGTGGACTACAAATTCTCTGTCAAAGTTTAAAAAGGTACTTTACTCTTGAACATTTTTACAAAAAAGTTGCCAGGTACTAGATAAATAGCCGCAGGTCAGTCAAAATTTGCACAAGTACTAACCATCGATAGTACTTCCTGCGAGGAGGACCACTGATCCTCTGTCAAAGTTCAAATAGGTACTTTACTCTTTAAAGTTTAAAGCGATAAAAAAGTCCCATGTTACACTACTTTTTCTCTTTACAGATATGGCCTGAGGTTTAGACATTTTGATAAAAAGTAAAACCCTAATTAGGAAACAATGGTCACGATTTGAAAGATGAAACTTTAAAAAATCGCATACATAAACCTCAAACGGGTTTATTCTGAGAAATTAGTCGCGCAAATATCGTAACCTAACTGGCCTGGCACATACTAAAATATATTCGGAGAATTACAGACTATTAATGCCATCTGTAATAAAATAATGCAACTGCAACATTTACGGCTATGTACAGTGAAATAATGCCCCTCGGAAAATTAATATGTAGTACCTTCTGCAATGAAATATTGCAAATGTTTTCCTAAAAATATTTCGATCCCGAATTAAGTCATTCATCTAATTCATTTTAAAGTATAATATTTCATGTATTTTTGTTTTACTCATAACATAAAGTGAACAAAAAATCTTTAGTAAAGTTTTTCTAAGCACTTCCGCTTTCGAAGCCAACCAGCGCGGCTCCCAAAGTTGCTCCGGTACTTGACCTGATCTTTTCAAAATTACAGGTTTTTGTCACAGCGACATATGGGGAGCAGTTACAGGTCGGAAATGTGATAGCAAAATCACACTTTTTGCTAGCCCTAGTGAACACTGACTCGCCCGCACAGCACAAAACCGGCGTTACCAGGTGATACATATTGAAAATCATAAGGCCTAAGGAAAAAAAATCGTGAGAAATCGTGAGATTATTTAATATTACACCTCTATTATACTATTGTACAAGATTGTATGTGATAAAATATTAGATGGAAATTATGTAGATTTTAAATATCTTATTCTTTAAAATGCTTTTAATAACAATAAAAAGCTTCATTTAGCTTTATATATTTTATTTAAAGGAAACTTACAATAGTTTAATAACCCTACCTTGAATTCGTACCACAATTTTACCAGTTTATTTCTATATTAGAATTAATTATTGCACAAATTTTGACATCAGTTTAAGAAGTAGTTTTTTCAAGTTGACTTAAAATATTTTATTAAGCTGCCTTTTTTTCCCACCATCTTAGATTCGTACCAAATTTTAGAATTCATTTCTATGTAATATTTGATTTTGATAAAAAATTTGAGGTCAATTGTCAAAAATGTAAAAAAATAATTATTTTTTTACATTTCGTTAGGTTATTTTGTTCCCCCACACTTAATTTTTACCAAAATATTACCATTTCATCTCCAAATGAACCTTAATTTTTTACCAAAAGCCGCATTTGTTGTTTTTTATCTATGTCGCGAACAGACCGACAGACATACACCCACAGGCAGACACTTCGACGGAATTGAGAAAACATGTTTTTTGGCATCTCGTGAACCCAAAACGTGAAGATTTGAAAAAATCTCGGAGGACGATTTCTCACAATATCATATTTGATTTTTTTAGCATTCTATTCATTCTATTAGGTCACCATTTTGTTCCTCCATATTAGATTTTTACCAATACAATGTCTGGTTGTTAACGATAACATCTTTCGGTTTCAAAATTCCTCGTTCTTACTAGAGTCCGTCCCATGATGTTTATTACAAGTACAGAACTCAAAATCTTGACCAAAATGAATATCACAACCCACAAAAAAAAGTATAAAGCGGGGCGCAATCTAAAAATAGACTTCCGGTGTGTAGCGCGTGTTTGCCAATCGTCCTAGATATGTTTAGGCTTACTACTTTTTAAACGAATTCCTACTATTCTCGATTTTAGATTTGTAGGCAAAAAGGATTAGAACGAATTTTTTCGTAACGTAACAAAACTTGTTAAGAAAATCGGGAGGTATTACGGAAACTACATTATAGTTTAAAAGTTTACTTTTATAATTATAATATTTAATAATGTAATAATGCTTTCAATTTTTTGTGTATTCAATTTTTTCTAAATAAGTTTCTTACAAACTATTATATAATTAGAATACATCCCCAAAATCTAGAATTATTTCAATGATTATCTTCTATGTAATTCCGAAAATCATTTTTTGAAGATACAGGTAGGTGATGAATCCTCTTAAAACTCTTAAAAACACTTCAGATTATTTCCACCATTGACTTTAAATAGGAAAGACGTGCAAAAACCCTTTTGTAACACAGGCTCCACTTGTTCACACACTCAGCGCCAAATATTTATTATCCTTAATATCGATCAACCGGATCACCGCCTTTCATGGATCGATGGTAGAAGCGTGGAAGGGGCTACGTATTTAAGCCAGGAATTTATAGCGACGTTGCCGACATTACTCCCGCGATTTAGCGTGTATACGAATATAATATTAATTTCATACTTCATTCAGAGTCGCTGGTGAATCGTTCGAGTTTTAGCTAAGGTTTTGCCGCTTTTAAATAGTACCATTTTTACATTTGTGCTTTTACATTATTTTGTAAATACCAATGGACAATAAATCTTATAAATAAAGTAAGTAAAGTATGGGGTAAAGAAAAAAATTTGATATAGAGATTTTAAGATATATATAAGGGTGTTAATATTTTTAATTTTAGAAAGTCGGTTAAATAGTCGGGATGTGACAAAGTTATATTTTTTAAATAATCGTGTCGAAAAATTTAGAATTGTGAACAGGGTTTTCTTGTATAACATGTGCACCTACTAAACAAGGGTTTTTCAAAATGTAAGCGTTATAAGGTGAAATATGTCTATACATTGTTTACAACATGCCTTTACCTAAAAAATATTTTACGACGATTCTTTCGTCAATAGCTTTTAAAGTAAAGTACCTTTTTAAACATTGACAGAGGATTTGTGGTTCACCTGGCAGAAAGTACTATCGATGGTTAGTACTTGTGCAAATTTTGACTGACCTACAGCTATTTGTCTAGTACCTGGCAACTTTTTTGTAAAAATGTTCAAGAGTAAAGTACCTTTTTAAACATTGCCAGAGGATTTGTAGTCCACCTGGCAGAAAGTACTATCGATGGTTAGTACTTGTGCAAATTTTTACTGACCTACAGCTTTTTGTCTAGTACCTGGCAACTTTTTTGTAAAAATGTTCAAGAGCAAAGTACCTTTTTAAACATTGACAGAGAATTTGTGGTTCACCTGGCGGAAAGTACTATCGATGGTTAGTACTTGTGCAAATTTTGACTGACCTGCAGCTATTTGTCTAGTACCTGGCAACTTTTTTGTAAAAATGTTCAAGAGTAAAGTACCTTTTTAAACATTGACAGAGGATTTGTGGTCCACCTGGCAGAAAGTACTATCGATGGTTAGTACTTGTGCAAATTTTGACTGAGCTGCAGCTATTTGTCTAGTACCTGGCAACTTTTTTGTAAAAATGTTCAAGAATAAAGTATCTTTTCCAACATTGACAGAGGATTTGTAGTCCACCTGGCAAAGAATACTATCGATGGTTAGTACTTGTGCAAATTTTGACTGACCTGCAGCTATTTGTCTAGTACCTGGCAACTTTTTTGTAAAAATGTTCAAGAGTGAAGTACCTTTTTAAACATTGACAGAGGATTTGTGGTCCACCTGACAGAAAGTACTATCGATGGTTAGTACTTGTGCAAATTTTTACTGACCTGCAGCTTTTTGTCTAGTACCTGGCAACTTTTTTGTAAAAATATTCAAGAGTAAAGTACCCTTTTAAACACTGGCAGATAATTTGTGGTCCACCTGGCAGAAAGTACTATCGATGGTTAGTACTAGTGCAAATTTTTACTGACCTGCAGCTATTTGTCTAGTACCTGGCAACTTTTTTGTAAAAATGTTCAAGAGTAAAGTACCTTTTCCAACATTGACAGAGGATTTGTAGTCCACCTGGCAAAAAGTGCTATCGATGGTTAGTACTTGTGCAAATTTTGACTGACCTGCAGCTATTTGTCTAGTACCTGGCAACTTTTTTGTAAAAATGTTCAGGAGTAAAGTACCTTTTTAAACATTGACAGATGATTTGTGGTCCACCTGGCAGAAAGTACAATCGATGGTTAGTACTTGTGCAAATTTTTACTGACCTACAGCTTTTTGTCTAGTACCTGGCAACTTTTTTGTAAAAATATTCAAGAGTAAAGTACCTTTTTAAACATTCCCAGAGGATTTGTAGTCCACCTGGCAGAAAGTACTATCGATGGTTAAAACTTGTGCAAATTTTGACTGACCTGCAGCTTTTTGTCTAGTACCTGGCAACTTTTTTGTAAAAATGTTCAAGAGTAAAGCACCTTTTTAAACACTGACAGAGAATTTGTGGTCCACCTGGCGGAAAGTACTATCGATGGTTAGTACTTGTGCAAATTTTGACTGAGCTGCAGCTATTTGTCTAGTACCTGGCAACTTTTTTGTAAAAATGTTCAAGAGTAAAGTACCTTTTTAAACTTTGACAGAGAATTTGTGGTCCACCTGGCAGAAAGTACTATCGATGGTTAGTACTTATGCAAATTTTGACTGACCTGAAGCTATTTGTCTAGTACCTGGCAACTTTTTTGTAAAAATGTTCAAGAGTAAAGTACGTTTTTAAACACTGACAGAGAATTTGTGGTCCACCTGACAGAAAGTACTATCGATGGTTAGTATTTGTGCAAGTTTTGACTGACCTGCAGCTATTTGTCTAGTACCTGGAAACTTTTTTGTAAAAATGTTCAAGAGTAAAGTACCTTTTCCAACATTGACAGAGGATTTGTAGCCCACCTGGCAAAAAGTACTATCGATGGTTAGTACTTGTGCAAATTTTGACTGACCTGCAGCTATTTGTCTAGTACCTGGCAACTTTTTTGTAAAAATGTTCAAGAGTAAAGTACCTTTTTGAACATTGACAGAGGATCGGTGGTCCACCTGGCAGAAGGTACTATCGATGCTTAGAACCTCTACAAATTTTGACTCACCTATAGCTGTGTTCCTAGTACCTGGCAATTATTCATTCTAGATCAGCAAATTAGACACACCCGTCCCAAACAAATTAGCCGTAGCCACCTACTAATTAGACACAAAAGAAAATTTTAGAAAATCTCAAATTGTGTGCTTGTTTTTCAAAATAATTGTTCACATATATATTTTTGGAAAGCCCACGTTATTCTTAATAAGTATATAGAATAATATACAGGGTGTCCCATTTAAAAAATAAAGGAGTGTCCGATAACTTCTGGACCTGACCCCGTACATTTATTCTGAAAGCGGCACTGAATTTTACGGAAAAAGTCAGTTTTCGCCTTTTTGATAAGTTTTTGAAAATGTAACATTTTCAAAAGCGCAATGTGTTTCAAAAACCAAAAGGGCTATGAAAGTTTTATTGACGACAACTTTAATTTCACAAACAAGGTCGCGAAAACCTCTACCCTCTATCTTTAAAAATTAGAGAGATACCCCGCAAAAGTGCTGAAAATGGGATACCCTGTTTATACATGAAAATGGACACATGCGCAATAAGTTAATATCGGCCGTAGTTATCACAATTTATATGGCGAAACCATCTTTACTAATATATATATATATATATATATATATATATATATATATATATATATATATATATATATATATATAATATATATATATACTATACTAATACTACTAACAAGTTGAAAAAAAAAAACGTCAAAACATCCTTTTTCTTCATAAGTTTTATGTAATCTTTATTACTTACCAGTGGCGAAACTAACTTTTAGAAGCGAAGGCAATCATAATAGGAGCACCAGAATGAAGGAAAATTACGCTATAAAATATTTTTTTGCGGACAACGAAAATACAAAATAACGTCAAGAAAAAGCAAGCGATGACAAAAAAACGTTTTTATAATACAGGGGCGCAAAAAGGTGAAAGGTTGGGGGTAAATTGTTTTAAAACGTGTTTAAAACACCATTATTTGTTATTAACTGTTTAAAATCAGTTCTTTAATTACAGAACGTTAATCTAATAAAAAAAATCATAGTTATGCAGATAATACATTAGGTAATAATAATAAACAAAGCAGAATACATAGGTTGAACTATAAAAACAGAATTCAAAATATGCCTAGTATTTTAAGCATCACTTTAGAAATAAAAACATATTAAGAAAGAAAGAAGAAATAAATTTGATATATTTTACAACAATTAGTATTTATTGTTTATTTTTAAATCATATATACATTTATTTCAATTTTTCATTTTTTCCAATGTGTGAAAAAAAAACATGTATTTTTCTCAATTTTTCCCGTTTTTCCGAACTACTAAATTTTTAACTCGTTGCAACAGAATTTTGTCGGTGTTAAATACTCTAGTGAAATAGCCGTTTATATAGGGTTATTCTAAGAGAGTAAAAAAATAAAATTTATTTTTTTAAACGGTTGAACAGTTTAATTTTAAATAATGCCGAACATTAGTAAAATCAACTCCAAATTTAAATAAAAGTATTACATAGTGCGTTGGAATGTAAAAAAACATCTAGCAAAGCTTAATTTCCGAAGTTACTCATATCAGGTGATTATTGTTTTTGATATTTAAAATTATTGTAGTTGCGTTTAATATTAAATGTTCCTCCTTTAGAACGAAATACTTTTAATCAACGCTTAGAAATTCAAAATGCCGGCGCCAATATGGCAGGCGAATTTTGTCATTTGTGCAAATTCAGCTGAACATCAATTTCTAGGATTATTTCGGAGTGAAAATTATGAACTTTTAGTCGACATTTCAAAATCAAAATGGCGGCGCCAACATGTGTCGAATTTTGATAATAGTGCAAATTCGACTGAAAATTGGTGTCTGGGAATATTTAAGACTACAAGTGATAAATTTTTACAACTTAAAACTGAGCGGACGATGGGTAGATTCGACTAAAATTCGGTATCAGGGTATTTTAACAGTGCAAAATATTACAATTAAAATAGCTGGTATACATAGTTGCATTTATCGATTTAAACTGTATACAATTTATTAGAAAATACACGCCAAACATCAAATTGTTAAAAAAAGCCAACACAAAAAAGTTATGGCCAAATAATGCTGAACAAATTCATAATCCATTACCACCGATCCACAATACTGATAAGAATATATAGTGAAACATGTTTTTCTATATATGTTCCTACTATATCAAGTCCCATTCGAATCTAATAATCAGGCTTGAATATACACAGGGAAAAACCAAAATTTATGGCATAGCACAAGGTCTGTTAGACATATAAGACAAAAACAATGAAAAATACGTATCTAAGATTATCTGGTTTCTTCAGTAACTAAAACTAAGCTAATAGACCATTCTCAATAGTGATAGTGGTCTGTACCTATCAAAAAGCTTACTCCTTGCGAAATACAAATTCTTCCGAAGTATGGTGTGATCTTGTCAGGGGCGTGCAGTCCACGGAAGCAAGGGAAGCAGTGCTTCCCCAAAAAAAAATTTCAAAACATCTTCTAAAATGTAATTTTTTAAAATAGGAAACCATTAATTTAGTTTATATTAAAAATGCTAAAATATCTTAATTATCAAGCCCATAATAAATGCGGCCTTGACTCCGACCCAGCCACAACAGAATATTGAATATAGAACCTATGCGGGCCGCTAGCTCCTTTGCAGCCAAGTCCTGTATGCTTGATTTCCTCTGAATCGAGCCAGAGGTTATTGAACTTTCCACCGGCTGATTGCAATTTTTGCATTTCAGTCGCATGCCTTAAGTGGTGGCGGAAGCTATCGTTGGAGTAGGTTCTTTGTTTGAACGGCTATCCGCGTGTTGTGTAATACGTACGTCGCCTCGTGCATGGTGCGATATGGAAGACAGTAATACCGACGTGAATATGCAAATACCGTCAACTTCGGCTGTTGGTAATAATGTTGAAAATGTTGGAGAATTTAGTAAGAAGAGTGTGTGTGAATGTGTGGTGTGTGTCTTAATAATAAAGCGAATTTCAACATTAAACTTTGTGTGTCTTAATAATAAAGGGATTTTCAACATTAAACTTCGCTGATAAGCTTCAAATAATTTCCAAAGGAAGGGCAAAACAGTATTTGAAAAATTTAACCACAAATATGAAAAATGTATTAGACATTTTTATCCGGAAAAACAATACGAACAATTTAAATGGCTAACAGGGTGTGAAAATATAAGTAAATTATTTTGTTGGCCATGTTTACTTTTTGAAAATGAAAAAGGTCTCTGGAATCAAACTGGTTTTTCCGATTTAAACAATTTCCATAAAGCTGTAAAAAGACACCTTATGTCCAAAGCGCATTTGCAAGCCGTCATAAAAGAAAAAGTCTTCGGCAAAACCAGAATGGAACACTTCCTTAAAAACAGTTGGAAAATAGTCACCACCAACACAATGAACTAGTCGATAAAAATAGGCAAATACTAAGAAGGCTTATCGATGTTGTTTGTTTTCTCGAACAGCACGAATTGGGATTTAGAGGTCATGATGAAACAAGGGTTTCTTCAAATAGAGGAAATTTTCAAGATTTACTTAGTTTAATGGCTAAATATGATGATTGCTTAAAAAATCATTTAGAGCTGTCTAGCGTTTTTCGCGGAACGTCGAATCGAATCCAGAATGATTTAATTTCCGCTGTTGCAACCATTATTCTAAAAAGAATTAAGCAGGAGATTGGCGAGGCGCGGTTCATTGCTATTGTTCTGGACGAAACAACTGATATCACTAATTTTAGCCAATTATCTATAGTAATACGCTACGTTAAAATAGACGGAAGTATTCAAGAGCGATTTTTAAGTTTTAAGAATGTGTCCGAAAATCGTACAGCAGATGCATTATATACCGTAGTTTATAACGTTACTAAAGAAATTAATGGAGAGAAAAAATTAGTTGCTCAAAGCTATAATGGAGCTGCAGTGATGGCAGGACAATTAGAGGGTCTGCAAGCTTGAGTTCAAGAAACTTTCCCAAGTGCTGTGTTTGTTCATTGTTTTGCTCATAAATTAAATTTAGTTTTATCCCAGTCCATCAATCACATTAAAGAATGTAAAGTATTTTTCGTTACTTTAAGTGGCATGGCTGCTTTTTTTTTCCAAGTCAACAAAACATACAGAAGCTTTGGACTCCATTGTCCACAAACGATTGCCCAAAGTAGCTCCTACTAGGTGGAACTATAATCGAAGACTTGTAACAGTATCTGAAAATCGTGAATCACTGATTGAACTATTTGAGAATATAATAATGAAACGTTGGACTCAGAAGCAATAAATAGTTCGAGGGGGTTTTTGGACTGTTTGAAACGAGATTTTAATTTCAATTATTTGTTAAACATATTTTCAGAAATATTTCCATTCTCGGACAATGTTTTTAATATATTACAAACTAAAACAAATGATATTGCTTTTTGCCCAAAAAAAATGGATGATTTTAAGTCCATGTTAAGCCAAAAAAGAGATGACTATGACCTATTTTGGGAGAAAACGATGACGTTAAATGTAGAGCCACAAGCCAAGCGTCTTCGAACAGACAAGGTGGGAGATGTTCAAACGTCATATAGACGCTTCTTTTATGAAATAATCGATCAAATTCAGCAACAAATAAACTATAGATTTAACGGTTTAAATGATTTTAAATTCCTCGAGCTCTGCAATTTTGATGCATTTAAAGGAAAAACTTTTCCAGAAGATGCGTTTAAATCTCTTCTTCTTCATTATGGCCAGTTCTTCGACCGAGTGTTACTGTGATCTGAAGTAAAAGTGATTTACGAAACTGATGACATTAGCGCAAAAAATAACGCTAAGGAACTAATGCAATTTTTAAAAGACAAGGAGCTGGACACCGAAGTGTCGAAATTGTGTGAATTAGTATTGACAATACCTGCTACAAGTTCATCAGTAGAACGCAATTTTTCAACACTTAAACGTATAAAAAATTTCGTGAGAAATTCAACGGGGCAGGAGAGACTTTCGCATACATCGTTGTTGTCCATTGAAAATAAACTTCTACAAAATATGTCGGAGCATCGACGTTTTTATGATGACGTCATTGACGAATTTGCAAAAAATGATCGAAGAATCGAATTACTTTCGAAATAGGTAAGTTTCTAAAAATTGCTTCCATTTCTTAAAATTTCACCGCACGCCCCTGGATCTTGTTAATATGAGGACTGACTGAAAGTATATTTTTAGTACAAATTTGAAATGCGTCTGGGGGGCATCTTTCCCTCTGCCCCCCTTTCTCGGTTACTCCACTAGCCATATAAATAATGTTGAAGCAAATGGTTTAAGTTATTTTTTTGTGAAACATTTATACTCCAAACCAATATCAAATGCACTTTTAATTTACTTCTGTACTTCTCTATTGAAGAGACGCGTTGCTAAAATATATGGGAAACAAACATAGAATGGATTTCTGTGTACAAGTTGGTAACCAACCGTTGTTTACTTCATCCATTTCTAGGCTCTATTTCCATATTTTGGTCATGGCTTGACGAATAACACATTACCACTACCGCTTTTTCTTTTGATAGTCCTCAGCTAAGCTATGTATGTTTTTTTAAGGAAACTTTTTGCCTTTTTTCTTAATTAAATACATAATTATAGATTAACTTAAATAGTTTAAGAAATTGTGTATCTCAGCATGTAGGTTAATATCTAATAAAAAAAATATGCCTGCGATAATTTTAGACACACAATATTAATAAAAATATTTTTAAAGCAAAAAAAAAGAAGAAATAAATTGTCATTTACCTTTAATTTTGATATATATGATTTATTAAATTAAACTTAAAAAAACCAGAACATACACAGTAATGCACTAAAAAGTTCAAAATAATGTAATTTAGTGCATTTAATAAATATTCAATGATTATACCAAAAAGCATGGAGATGGGGCGTTTTGTCAAAGTGGGCCGCTTTTTGAAAGTCAGATATGGAATACCGCTTACTTCTGTGGGTCTTCAATTTATCAATGAAACGGGAATATAGTGTCTTGGGTGGATCCCTAGGGATACAAATACACTGGCTATTCAAGCCTATATACAATCGCTAGAATCCTCATTGGAGGGACGAACATCAGAAGGGTCACTTCCAAGAGGAAATTTATGAATCAAGGGGTAGATGAAACCACCCTGTGTACCTTCCATCCTTCCAGGGTTCTTTTTAGGGATACAGGGAGGGCAGAAGTTTGAAACAGCTCCTTTTGATAAGTTTGGTAACGTTTCAATTTTTGATGTTTTGGCCACCCTGTAGGGGGACAGTTTCAACTCGTCACCCGGATTTTCTGGAACCGCCAGATACTCTCGATGCCGGACTACAACATCCGCATTAGCAACTTTCGGGTTAATTCGAGTGCGGGGCTAGGCAATGGGGCTCAAAGGGAGCAGGAATTAAAGCGTGAGATGAAATTTCCGGGATTTCACAAAAATGGGTTTTAATAATCAGGGTCTGGAGCGCACCAGCTTTTTCAACGTATCTGTCTTAGGCACGCTTTCAGCTACCCTTTCCACCTCTGGTAGGCACCGTTTCATGGGGTACGTGACCAGGGAGGGACCTTGTATGTGCACGTTCAAAACCTTGACTTTCGGACTTCTCTGAACTATTTCTAATTTTAATATCTTTCTCTATTCCTTAGAAGGGGTTTTGGGGACATTATTCCCTTGGGAGACGGACAGGATGACCCATGGTCACAATTGGGTTATTTTTCGAATCAGGTAAGTACGCTTTATTTTCCGGCACATTCATGTGGTTTGATTTCCCAACTGTTGTCTTCCTCTTTCTAAGAACTTGTTCTGCATACACAGGGCGAGTAAAATTCCCAACACTGAGGTCGGGTTCACAGTCGGCAGAACCCCATCCGACGCCGAAGTTGTTGACGCGGTCTCTGGCGACGGTGTTTGATGGTTTTGTCCTTAGCCGTCTTTAAAGTTACCTTGTTACCGAATTTTATTTGCCACGTTATTTGTTGGGCATCCGTTATCACGTCGGCCGATCCGGACTGCCGCCAACGTTACACAAATGTCGGGCCCCTCCAACCTTTTGCCTCCTTCTTCTATCTTCTGTTTCATTTTCTTTTTTTTTTCTTAAACAAAACTTTACTCTTATTCTAAATTTATTAAATCAAACACGTTTAGTCGACTGTTTTATTTCGGATCGCCAATACTGATATGTATTACATTTACATCGAAATCACAACTAAAGATCGCAATTCGTTACGTTAATTCTAAAAATCACATGAAAATAGCATTAAAAGACTACGCCTTTGGTAGGTGAAGGAAAGGTGTTCATCGCAGGTTAGAGTGCCATTCTATCGGATAACGCAGCATCGCCCGCTATTTGTAGGGGGTTGATTCCGCAACAAAAGATTACATCAGCTCGATTGTACGATACCAAATTATTGTATTTTCAGTCGAATTATATATACTGGTAAAATTTCAAATCGATATATACGACAATTCGAAGTGGGTTAAAATCGTCCGGTACCATTTGGTACCATCGAGTATGAAATTATTGTATTTTCAACCGAATTACATACACTTGCGAAATTTCAAATCGATATGTTAATTTAAAATAGATTTAAATCGACCGGTACATTTGGTACTGATCTAATCAGTTTGATGGTACCAAATTATTGAATGTCATCCGAATTATATAAACTTTTCGTCTATTAACTAGCAGTGGCGTATATTGACATTCTTTCTGGAGGGTTTTGAGACGCTGAAAATTTACAACAGTAAAAAAAAATCAGTTTTTGTTTTGTACTAGTTTTCTACTAATTGAGCGTAACTAATATAAACAAAGAAAAACACTCTATTTTAGGTAGGTATAAGTAAAACTCTCTGGGGGGCGGTTACCCAATCTCGAAAAAAAGGTCATTATTTTGTACAATTTCTATCATTTTAGCCTTATTATTTAAGCTGTGGCTCTGGAAGGGGGGGGGATACACCGCCACCCCCCTTTATATACGCCACTGCTGGAAAGTCAAACTAGGAAAGGACTTTTTAAGTATCCAAAGTTTACATTGTTAGACTCTCTGCAAATGCAAAAAAATGCAGGGTATTTACAAAATATTGTAATGAGGGTGAGTATATCTTGAACAAAAATATGCATATATATATATATATATATATATATATATATATATATATATATATATATATATATATATATATATATATATATATATATATATATATATATATATATATATATATATACGTATATATACAGCTAATTTTCTCCCACTAACATCTCCTGTCAAGGGTTAAATCTGAAAACTGTAGCACGTTCGGAGACCAAATTTATAATAATTCTACTGAAACTTGAGAGGAAAAAATAGTGGATACAACATGTGTTAATTAGTTTTTACCTAAAAACTTCTCAGTAGATAAAAATATTGATTTTTTTGCCTAATATTTTTACAGTTTTACATGTTTTATCCAATTTTTATAAATAATGTTTTATTCACTTTAATTGTTGACTTTTTTTTTCATGTATGATATGAGACAATATATTGTTACATTGACAGCAAGGTTTCTTTAATATTCATTAAATTTATTCATTTTACTTTTTATTATTTTTTCGAATTTCATTCCTATTCATCATATTGAGCTTCGTCCTTTGAGTACGTGGAGAACGCTTCAGCAGCTGCTATTGTTTTACTTGCACACTGCCGTATGACCCAGTTCGCAGATAAAAACTAATTATCACATATTTTAGAAACAGATTATACTTTTTAAACTAATTATAACATTAAAAAATTATACTTTTAGGTGAAATTTTTATAACTTTGGTTACGCGACAACTATTATATTTTTAGGAATCATATTTAGTAAAAAAATCAATGGTACTATTTTTGTTTTCAGATCCCAGGGACCCCCTGCTGGCGACGTGCACTGTTACACCGTATAAATATCAAATATGGTGGTGTTGAGGTTTAAAGTTATCTGGAATTTTGCAAGACTATGCAAGACTTTTTTTTTATAAATCTTTAGGAAACACATCTTAAACATTGAGAAAATGGCTTAAATTGTATTAAATTCCACTTATCTATGCACTAAAACCACTGAAATTATAGCTTAACGCACTCAACATCTAAGCTCCTCCTGTAATACCGCATTTTAACAATGTTTAAAAACTATTTAATTAGATTTTCGCAATACGATTTTTTTTGGTTGTGTACTTTCGAACATTGAACAAAGTGATCCCATTGTTAATATTTTTGGGTACTTACCAGGGTAAATTGTATTTAGTTTCTCAGAATACAAATTCCTCTCTTCAGTGCAGCCGTTTTCCCCGCGGTCAGATTTTTCGCAAGTATCGTCTGAAGCAACATTTCTACAAACTAAATATAATATGAATTAATTGTAAGGAACGGAAGTTAAGTTTCTTAACAAATTAATCTTACCCAGATTTATGCTAAAAACAGCTACAATTAATAATAAATATACATGTACTTTTCGTGACATCTTAACGTTAACTATTCTAATCCTTAACTGATCTCAGCTCGTTTATTTACATTATTATGCGGTGACCACAAAAGTAAAAGTGAGAAAAATCAATTCATCCAACAATTTAGTAAAAGCTAAAAATGCATAGAACCGTAAAAAGCTATTTTACTTCCGAGTATTAGTATTAGTTTTTTTTTGTGAAAAAAAAGATAAAAATTAGCAGTCGCCAAAGATGCATTTTCACGTGACCTGCGAAAAAATTATGCAAACGTAGGCTGGTCATATAAAATATATAAATTTTCGAAAAGTTGTTACAGAAAACATTGGGAAAAGTTGAGGTGTATTAATATTTAAAAACGCTCAAAGCGTAGTAACAGAAAATGTTATACACTGTTATATAGTGATTTTTTTTATTTATTTATTTGCCGCGTAGACTCCAAGTCTAGAATGCGTGGACTGTTCAACGATTAACCGACGAGGAGAAAAGTGTTCTGACTAACAGTTTGCAGTTTTTTTGGTAAGATTATCAGAAAACTAGTATATTTATTTATTTTTGCTGGTTTTGTTTATTGACTAATTGCAGACTTTCCGATATACTGTTATAAAATTTAGATACATTTTATTTGAGCTTTTTCAAAAAAGTTCCAAGAACAGTGTACAGTGGAACTAATGACAGCGCGGCGTAAAATTATAAATGAATACGATAGCGCAATTAGTTAGAGCAATGGACTAGTGATCCAGAGGTGTGGGTTCGATCCCCGCTCGTATCATAACTTTGGCTGTTGATTATAAATATTTCTAAAAATATATTTCACAGTTTAAAAACAAACTAATAAAATACTTCTATTCAATGTCAGTTTGGTTGATTTACAAAAATGGATCGTTTAACTGAAAGCTAATGAATTAAAATTTTAATTATACTAATTATAATAAGTATGGGGATAGAATGGGAAACCTGGAAGATATTTGTAACATTTCTAATGACTAATATCCTAACAGAAATCTATTAACTAAATCTACAATAACTAGAATTAACAAAAATTTCGTGAAACTGGAAAGGTAAAAGATGCTGTACGTTCTCGCAGCCAGGAAAGCACAATAATTCCTCATCTTGCTACCAAAACACCATCAAGAGGCAACAGCGTCTCAACTTTAAAAGTACGTTGTGAAAAACAAGTGAAACAATACAATACAAAAAAGAAATATCTAATACAACAAATAATATATTAATGAAACTAAGTCAGGTAGTTAAAATATTGTCCATTTACTTCCTGACAGTAAGCCAAATACTGTGGGAAGACATAGATTAAAAAGAATGTCAGCCTCCTCGTCTACATTTGATTTCATATTTCTATTCGTTCCTTTAAATCTTCGAGGTCATTGGGATCCACTTTACACACCAAATTTTTAACGTGTCCCCACTAAAAGTAGTCGAAGGTCATCAAGTCCGGAGACAGAGGTGGTCACTCTGTTGTACCCCTACGTCCAATCAATCTCCAAAAAAAAAAACATTGTCTAAACATTCCCGACCATTCCGAGTTAAATGCGGTGCAGCACTATCCTGCTGAAACCATATTACATCGTTTGGTGCACCATTACCTAAAAAAATCAAGTTTAAATACTTAATACAGCAGGTAAAGTAAGGAACCTACGATTATTCGGAAATAGTTCTGCAATAGTTGGGACAATTTCGGTCCCTCTCCCAGTTAATCTTTTGGAAAATTGGGTATGATTTTCACGTATCCAATGTGGATTTTCTCTCGCCCAATATCGACAATTATACCTGTTTACTTTTCCATTAAAAAAAAGTTGCTACGTCAGAAAAAATAATTTGATTGACAAAATTTAGATTGGTATTGCAACGTCCCATCATGATTTCACAAAATTCCAAGCGCCTATCGTGATCATCCTGTTGCACCAAAATTATTTTCTATGGATGAAACTTTTCGGTTTTTAGTCGCACTACGGACTTGAGTGAGACGTCATTTTCTCTTCCTAATGTTCTGGTAGAAAGGCGCGGATTTTCTTCTAACCTGATTAAAAAACATTCAGAGCCTTATCCCCATCTGTTGCGCTTTTAGGTCTGCCAGAAGTACAGCATCTTTTATCTTTCCAGTTTCACGAAATTTTTCGTTAATTTTACTTTAGGTAGATTTAGTTATTGGATTTCTGTTAGGATATTTGTCATTAAAAATGTTATAAATATCTTGTAGGTTTCGCATTCTATCCTCATAAACCAGTATAATTAAAATTTCAATTCTTTTGGTTTCAGTTAAACGATCCATTTTTATCAACCAACAAAACTGATATTCTCAAACATATCAGGTAACCTTTTGAGTGCAGGTATTTTAATAAAAGGTAATATATTAAATTATGGATATTAGACCCTTATTTTTAAAAAAACTGTTGACATTCATAAAATCTTAATAGAAAGCATTGAAAATTTTACGCAGATTTTAAAAAAGTAATATAATATAGGGTATCCCATTAATTTTTTTTTTCATAACAGAAAAACGGTAAACTTTTCCAACAATGCGGCTCGCTATTGGATCCGACATAATTAGATACCTAAGTGTACATATTTTCATTAAATTCAGGTAAGCAGTATCTGTTCCACGCTGTATGAATCAGACCTTCTGTCGTTCTTATCCAGGCGTGTGATGTTGACATTCAAAATCTACCGTTCTCTGTCTCGTATTTTCTGGGCTACTACACTTAGATTATTCATGTTCGTACGTTTAACCCCGTAAATGTAACAGACGATAGATAACTTGGTCCCAGCAAGTGTTGAGCAAATCTTATCATCAATCAATGTTATAAGAATTACATGTTTTATGGAAATATAATCAAAATTTATACATTCTGAAAGGTTAATACTGTCTTGTAAAGATTGCCACGGATCTTGGATGACTTCTCTGGATTCCTTTATGAATTGAGAGTTCAAGGGTCTGCAATGAAATGTGGATGATGAATTTGGGTTTTCCCAAACTATATTTGAATAATCATTTGACAAGCACAATTTTAACATTCAACATACGCTGTCATGAAAATACTTGAATCGTCATCATTTTCCGATTTATCCGCAAAATATGTCTGTTTATATATATTTTGTCCAGAAGTTCCATTGAAGCCACATTTGCCCATTAGGCACACAATATCTTATCCGAGACTTTATGCAGTCCATAGAAAATAATTTGGGACACTTTGTACTTTATAAAACATCTGTACGTATTTTAAAGTAAAACCTTTAATAGAATTAATCAAATATTTGATAGTTTTACACTTACATATGGCTTTATTTAGATCGAACCCTATATTGCAACCTTAGACTAATAAAACATTGCAACACTGTGTATTAGTTAAAAAGTCCCGTTTAAACATCATTTTCTTAAAATGAACTAAAGTTATCATTAACAATAGAAATGTGGTACTATCCAATTATAAATTGGCACATTTCATCATTTTTCTTTAAAATTCGTAGGTTTTTTCAGAAAAAAATAACGACATTTTTGTTACAAGACAGTAAACAAAAAGCTGCCAAAAACTTTCAGAGATATTAACTGGCTTTAAAACACTAATTCATAATAAAGGGGTAAAATTTCCTTTAAGAAAGTACACTATGTTGAAATTGGAATACATTTTTTACATTATCTTCTTTATCTCCCCGTACAACACAAAAAAACATAACCACGTTGAAGCACCATCGTGCTTGGAAGAGTACGTCGAGTAAAGGATATTGAGAAGTAGGAAATATCTTCAAAAGAAATACTATATTATTATTTACTTCAACATTTTCTACTGTTGCCGTTCCTCTTTTTCTTTTTAAATCCAAAGTCTTTTTCCATTGGTTGCAAACGTTTTGCCTGTCACACTATAATACGACTTACACTATTTTCAATGCTCTTCGAAATATAGTTCTAAAACAAAAATGTATTCCCAAAACAGAGTGCGTTGGAAAAGAACAAATCTTGGAAAACAAAAGAAACATAACAACCATATACAGTATACTTATTTATTTTTGTTGGTTATCGGGTGTCAGTTTTAAATCGCAATTAATTTAAGTTAATGATCATAATAATATGCCTTATTCCGAAGAAAAGCAAAACATTTTAGTTTCGCATATAAAAAATAATAATTATAACTACAGAGCTGCGTAACAAGAGCTTAGAGCTAATAATCCCCGAATGCATATTCCACGCAAACAAAGTTCAAGAGACACAGGCAAAGTTCCAAGAAACTTCGGATTAAAAAGAAAAAGGCGTACATCGACAGTGGATGAAAATGGTGAGGTAAATATATCATTTTCTATTGAAGAAAATCCAAATACTTCAATTCGAAAAATATCTGAGGAATTAAAAAATGGACTGAATCCACGTAAAACATCCTATGGAAAAGTTCAGAGAACATTGAAAAAGTTTGGATTTAAAGCGGTTAAGATTAGGCCTTGTCCAAAATTAACAGACTCGCAAAAAGAGAAAAGGGTTGCTTTTTGTGGTAATATGTTAGAACTGCTAAATAACAACAAAAATTATTTACGGCAAGTGCTTTAGACAGACGAGTCAACATTTTCGACCAAGTGCATGTTCAATCGGAAAACTATACGTCAATGGGCAACAGTAATTCTATTATCAGGGATTTCAGTTCCAAGGGCGCTAATCCGTCAACGTGTGGTATGGGTTACTCAATAATAAGGTAATTGGGCCATATTTTGGGAAAAATTATTTGAGTTTTCTGCAAAACGAGTTAGAGGATTATTTAGATCAATTGCCATTAAATAATATTAGAAACGTTGTATTTCCAAATATACCCCACAATGTTCATACAGTTAAAAACCGTCTTAGTCAACGTTTTGGTCAGTGGTTTCGAAAAGATGCTCCCATTAAATGGCCACCGAATAACCTCGAGCTTACGCCGATGGAAGCATTTTTATTATAGACACGATTTCCTCGCACGATTCACTTCTTAGTCGGTTAACATCGATCACAGGGAAGAATGTATTAAATATTTGGAGGATTTATAAATTTATCTGTTGGGGGACATATTTGAGAAAAGTATGTATATGAATATATTACCTTGGACACATTTGCTTCTGAAATGCCCGAGAAGGGTTTAAAGGATTTTTTTCGCAAAATTCCACATATAGTACACGGGTATAAATAAAGAAAGCAAATTTTTATTGCAGCTTAAATATTTACTTATTACCTTGTTTTGCTTTTACATAATATATACAAGTATGACATTACTAGACAATAGTTTACGGAGGCCGCTCTAGCGTTTTTGCCGCCCGGGCAAAAGACAAATTATATTATTTAAAATAAAATTCAACAATAAAGCAAAAACGTATATATTACAAGAATCATGAAAATTAAAATTAGCAGTTAAGTAGTAAAAAATTAAACATGTTTAATTATATCAGAAGAATGTATTGCACAAACAACAAACTTATATTATATAAAAACTAAACAAAACTAATATAAACTACCATTACCAAAATTATAGAAAACATTTTTTCTCACTTTTAGTTCTCCAAAATTTTTTATTATTTCTTCTGATTATATTTGATCGTAAATTTCAACCTCAATCGCCAAAATGACCAAACCATTAAGATGATTTTGCGTGGAAGTGGAACGTTAAAACTTTATAATTAACTTACATTTTTTTAATTTACTAGCATAGTTAGCAATTTCCTTATACCATCACAAAATTTAACATAGTTATTAACTTTAGTACATTGCTTGGGATTTCTTTGCTCTCAAAAGCGCAGATACGGCAGAAATTTCCTCTGTTAATTCTACCCCATTTATATCAACAGAATCAGGCATGGGTTTTAAATCAGATATATTATACAGGAATTGAAAAAAGTGGCTGTAGTTGATTAAATCGAATACATTTAGTGCTTGATTAATTGTAAAATGAAAAAATCGATCTTATATTTTCCTTTGGGATCTTCCATCGGTTCATCTCGTGCTTTTGGGAAGTTGTTTTTTTTTTCGTCTTACGCAGTGTCGTGATACTGTTTATTTAAAATTAGCATCAACATCAATTTTGTCAGCTAATTCTCTAGTATCATCAATAATTTCAGTGAATGATTTGTCCGATCGAAAATAGTAAAAAAAATCAGCTAATTGGATTAATGCAAGTTAATATTTTGTAACAAATAATTACTGAACCCTAAAACTTAAACTATTTAATAAAATTTAATACACCCGAGGCTTCATCTCAGCTCATTAAATTATCAAGTGCTTGATTTTTATAAATGCTTAGCAAAGCGTCCCATACATCTCCTACGTGAAATCTTAAAGACCTTCAGGCTTCTATCATACTCTCCCATCTAGTGTCTGTCACTCTATGGTTTTAAAGTTAATCCTTGAAATGTTTCTATAGCCAATCGAAAAGCAGATGCCCAAAAAAAATAAATATGTTTTTTGGACTATATTGAAGAAATTAGCGGCTTCCAAGGATGATTTTGCCATATCATTAACCAAATTGAGGGAGGTTGTACTCCTTTATCTCCCTTCATATTGGACCCGTTGTCATATCCCTGCCCTCTAATATCTTGCAAACTTAAACGCATATCATTAAGTTCTAAGATTTTTTAGTCGTTTCATGCCGTCGATGCGTAAAAAATTCATTAAGCCATCGATACGGTGCCGGCGCCGCCGACGGTATCCAATGCATAATGAAAGAAGCTGAAAATGCTGTAAACACCTACTTTAGAAATTGTGTTCAGGGTGTCGAATTTATCGTTTTGCGGGGTAATTTTTTTAATAATAAAGTTGATATCCCGAAGACATTTGAATGTTATCTCACAATATGTTAGACTGAAAATGCTTAGAATATACTTGATGTTCGATTTAAAAGATTAATTTGTCCCTTATAGTACCCCGTTTTTGAACATTTTGTATAAATAAAAATATTTTAACAAAATACCCTTTATTTATGGACATTGTAGCTAACTCATTATATGTTATCTTGCTTTCAATCTGGAATAAAACATGATGTCTAGAAATATTTGAGATCCATTTGTGATACCAGTTTTCCCACTTTCTCAAGCAGACCCCTTTATGATAGTGCCCCACAGGACCCAGAGGAAATCCGGGCCCAGGAGTAATGATGTGTGAGCCCTCCCCAACGAAAATTTTTCTGGGTATATTGTTTTGATCATGTGAAAATTATTGCGATGGGATGGCTTCAGTCAGAAGGACATATCTGTATAAGTTTGGCGACTAATAAAAGTCTACACCTTGTTTCAAATTCACATTTTTTTTTTTACCAGAAACTACTAAATTATGGTATATTTACGTACGACCAGACCTCTCAATTGTACCTCGTACGAAGCGCCAAATTATCGTAAGGTTGGCAACACTCTTCCTCGTTGATCTCCTTACATAATTTTCGGAAAAATCCAAACCCCTTAATAGAAAACTCCGACCCCCCTCTCGACGGTCGTGGTGCCACAACCTTATTGTATCACTACTATAACTACTACCTACGATAGTGCACAGCCTTCCCCACCCAGCTGGCAACACACAGAAGTACTAGCTGCCAGAATTAATTAAACATGTTTTAAAGATTAACAATAATCATAATTATCAAATAATCTTGTTACAAACATACAATATTTACATAGTATGGCATTTCTAACCACCCATGCATCCTAAATTCGCATTAATTGAATTTTAAGCGACGGGAGGCAAATCCTATATTCAGACGTTAGTTCACGCTTCGTAAGTCTAGCTGACATTGAGCGTTCTGTTTCTCCCATATACACTTCTCCACAGGGGCAAGGAATTTTATTTACTCCTTCTGTTTGAAAAGGTACAATATCTTTCGGGGATCGCAAGCATTGTCCAATTTTCTTGTGTATTGAAGATTGTACTTGGATCGCCCAAGCAATCGTCCTATTTTGTCTGTAGTGCCAGGTTTGAAGGGCAAAACAACACTACCTAACGGTGGCTCCTTATCATCCTCCTTTGGCGGAGTTTGATTACTATATCTTTTAATTGAACGCGGAATATCTTCAGTGCAATACCTATTCCCTCTAAGAGCTTCGGTCAGTTTCGATTTTTCCGATTGTAGAGAATCTTGATCAGAAATCAAAAGAGCTCTGAATACTAGTGAGGTAATAACCGAGTTCGTTTGTGCTGGATGACGATGGGAATTTACATTTAAGTATCTATTTGTATGCGTCGGTTTTCTATACACAGAATGTCCTAATGTACCAATTTCTTTCCTTTAAACACATACATCTGGAAAGGGAATCGTTCCATTAGATTCAATTTCCATTGTGAACTTGATATTTTGGTGTTGCCGATTTAGGTGGTCCAGAAATACGGGGTACGGTCTACATCACACGTAGAAACCGATCTTAACATAGGATCACGATTCGGCAAGCACAAGTCGGGTATAAAAGCCCGCCTGAACCTCTTCGAGCTCATTCAGTGTTCAGATCTCGTAGAATAAAGATCCCTGAAGATGCCTCGTGCACTCGAAGGCGAAACGTCGGATAGTAATCCAATTTGACACGGTTTAATCCCAAGAACCATGATTTCTTAGTTGACCAAAGACGTGAAAGCTTCCGTTCCATGTTAGCTAACCTCTATGGGGAGGAAACCAAGAAAGATGCCAGTTGGCCTTTCTCTTAGATGCCGAGATGAGGATGTAGT
Source organism: Kuschelorhynchus macadamiae (assembly GCA_030620095.1). Classification (NCBI taxonomy): domain Eukaryota; kingdom Metazoa; phylum Arthropoda; class Insecta; order Coleoptera; family Curculionidae; genus Kuschelorhynchus; species Kuschelorhynchus macadamiae. The sequence goes on from JAUTXW010001843.1 coordinate 481,080, forward strand.
ACCGAAATCACTATACACATTATTTCTAGAACTGCTAAGAATTATTATAAGCGTGCCAGCAATGTATTAGTTAGAGAAAGGATTAAGGCAATACGTGGTGTTTTAGATACAAATGCCCGTAAACTACTAGAAATTCATCTGAGATTAGTTTCTGGTATAGAAAAAACCATATTTACAACTTTGAACAATATCACCAATGCTCAGGCAGAAAAAATCCATCAAGAAGTTACACTCAAGCAACAAAACAACTGTGAAGTACTCCTGAACAGAAAAAATCCAGTGAATCTTCCGCAGAATACAGTTATCAACTTATCATCGAAGTAAAACATGCCGCCCTTTCCAAAGGTCAAAATTTTGCAATAGGACCAAATAGCATCCCTCTAGAAGACATCCTCCGTTGAAGCAGCAATGAGAAAATTACGAGTGAAGCAAGCCGATGAAATCATATATGATATGAGACAGCGAAGATCATTAAGAATTCAAAACCACCGAAGTCAAATTTCTCCGCAGCCGAAAAAACAGCGGTACAGACATTAAATGAAGACGCAAACATCCTGGTCGTTCCAGCAGATAAAGGCAAAGCCACAGTCGTCATGTACAGAATGGAATACAACTTTTGGACAACAACATCTATACGGTCATACAGACACTCTAGATCTTGTAGAGTAGAGGTCCCTGAAGATGCAATCGAAGGCGAAACGTCGGATAGTAATTCCAATTTGACACGGTCTAATACCAAGAACCGTGATTTCTTAGTGCATTTTTTGCTTTTTTATAGAGTTTATTCTATATTCTGTCTGAGATAATTTTATTGCGCAAACGGCAAGTCCTCTTATAACTTATTTTTTTGTGAAATTGAATGTTGGGAATTAAAATTTAGGTATTTAGAAGACCATGTTTCTTTTTTGTATCATTCTGTCTTTTTGTAACTGGTTTTATGGTGCAACCTGAAGTCTAAACATTTTATTTTTTTATCCTTTTCTGTTTCTATTGTAAATTGAAGTTTGTTGTCATAATTAATAAATTTATTAAGATGACTCTTTATTGGTACTGCTGTTATAAAATCCTCCACGTATATGTAGAAGAATGGTATCTGCTAATTTACGTTGCTTAATATAGATCTTCAATTACGAGCTGAGTAATTATATTAGAAATTGATGCACCTATTGTACATCCTTCTATTTGTTTAAAAAATCTGTCATTATACATAAAGCATGTTGAATTTAAAGTTAGCTCTATAGCTTCTAAGAAGGTATATCAGTATATATTTTAAGTTTTTTTGTAATTATTTCTTTAGCCAAATGTCTAGCTACATTGGTGTATAAAGAGATTACATCTAGGGTTATTAGTATGTAATCATCCGGCAAGAGAAAATCTTTTATTTTATGTTTAAAATCCAGTCTTTGATACAATAATTATTTTGGTTTAAAATTTTTTGGATATTATTTTTTAGGAACTTTGATAGGTTTTCTAAAGAGTATTTTGAGAAAAATAGCATATTGAGAATGTATATATTTACATTACTATATAATCATTAATAATAACGTGAACATCGGAAATATTAATTTTTCTAGAAGAATCATCCTATTTTAAACATACATATTTTCAGATAAACTGTGTATCTATGTACATAAATCCTTCCGGGTTTACAAATAACACAAAAATAATTTATTGGACACGGCTTGTATATTAAGCATCATTCAGTATTATTCAGTTATTTGAAATTGTTGAACTGTCACAAATAATGACTTCCAAAGTGAAAGTTTAATTATTTACGTTGTTTTTTCGGTTATTCAGCCGGTATGTATTTCGATATTGTGATGAAAACTTAAATTACCTTCAAATTATTTTTGTATTAAGATTTTTTGGAGTGGTGCAACAACCTGAACTTGAAGTCCTTCCTGAAACCGTAATATCAAATTAAAGAAAAATATAAACAAGCAAGACAGGGTATTTTGTTTATGGTGGGCTTTAGATCTTTATTCAGTTGAGAGCCTTTTTAGCGAGTTTTTTTAACTAAACTACGTCGTGTTTAATATGTTTTATTAAGTACTCTTAAGAAACCGACGTGAAATATAGAAATAAGAAAATCAATGAAATAAAGTCTGATACCAGGGCATATTTCTGCGAATTATAAGAAACTCATAATTTTAAGAAACTTTGTTTGTTTTATATTTTTAAAATAAAAAAAATTAAGGTAAATTCTAACAATAACTTATTGTAATTATTGCTTCTCCGTAGAACAACCCATATTATTAATATACCTTCTGTATGAGCTACGTAGGGAAAGTATTGTAATCACAACATTTTTCGAAAAATGTAGGTTGGTTTTTTTTGAAGTTTTACAATTCCAAGAACATGAAAAACATACTTTTTAAACAAAAGTATATCCTGGTCTGTTGGGGATTCCATGCTTGTGTCTGTACAATACATTTCAAGCACTATATCTTGAAAACGATCAAACCGATTCGTTGAAATTCGCACCAAAAATAGTAATATCTTGAGAAAATTAGATTTTGGGTGTCATATAAAAAATTCATATTTTGGAAATGCACAGATTTCAGTCAAATTGAAGACAAAAAAATCGGTAAATTTTCTTTACCCGGATCTTTCCTCGTTATGGATTTTTCTTTTTAATAGATATAGTGACATGTGACTGAATTTAGTTCGGTACATTTATATTGGGCACCGTTTTGTTCCACCATATTGATTTAATTTAAAATAAACTGAATAAGTAATTTTTACATTGGCACATACCTCTATTTTATTCCGCCATGTTGAATTGGTACCAGTTTATCCTTATATCACATTTAATTTTTCTGCAGAATTTAAAGTCAATTGAACTTTAATTTTTTAAATATTTTATTTAGCCACCATTTTGTTTCGCCTTCTTGAATTCGTGCTACACCTTTATGAGTCTATTTCTATAGTATACTTAATGCTTGCTCAAAGTTTAAAATCACCCTAAGAAGTAGTTTTTTCAGGCTGATTTTTTAAATACTTTATTAGGTCGCCATTTTGTTTCGCTGCCTTGGACTCATACCAAAATATTACTAGTTTATTACTATGGACCACTTGATTTTCGTGCAAAATTTAAGTTGAATTGGTTAACTAGTTTTTTAGTAATAATTTTTTGAAATTTTACTAAGCCGCCATCTTGTTCCGCCATACTAGATTTTTACCAAAATGCTACCAAGCATATCCATATGACCTTTAATTTTTGACCAAATTTTGAAGTTAATCAGGTTAAAAAAAAATAGTTTTTAAGTTATGCCTCGAACTGGCCGACAGACCGACGGAATTGATTAAACATGTGTTTTTTGGCACCTAGCGAATGTAAAACCTGGTTATTTGTTCACGATTAAAAATATTTTATTCGGTCTCCATTTTTTCCCGCCATCTTGAATTCTCACCACGATTTTACCAGTTCATCTCAATATCATATTTAATTATTGCACAAAATCTGAAATTTTAGGCTGAATTGTTAAATATTTTATAAAATATTTTATAAAATATTTTATAAAATATTTTATCAAATTTTTACCAGTTCATTTCTACATATAACTTGATTTTTGGGCAAGTAACAATTTTTTAACATTTCACTAGGCCGCCATTTTGTTTCGCCATATCGGATTTTTACCAAAATGTTACCATATGCACTTTGTTTTTGTACCAAAATTTGAAGACAAAGTGATATAGAAATAAATTAGTAAAGTTGTGGTACGAATTGCCATATTGCATTTTGCCAAAATGCTACCAGGTCCTCCCCACATGACCCTTAATTTTTTATCAAAATTTGAGCCAATCAAATCAAAGTTTATAACAGACCATATATATATATATATATATATATATATATATATATATATATATATATATATATATATATAAATTAATTAAAAGTATTTACTGACAATTTTTACAAAGCAATGACAGAAAACCCAGAAAAATTCGACACATCTAATTATTCTGAAGGAAACATTTTTTAATATTAGGAAAAGAAAATCGATCTTGGGAAGAATGAAAGATAAGTTCCCCGGTGATTCGATAGTAAGCTTTTATGGGACCGGCACTAAGGCCTATTATGTCGGCTCACTTAATAGCGAATTAAAAAAGGCTAAAGGCATAAAGAAATAGGTAATTGCAAAAGAGCTTAATATCGAAGATTACCGGAAAGTTGTGGAATGTGGAACTTTAATTTTTAGAAAAATGAAAACTTTTCGTAGCGAATTACATAATGTTTATACTGAAATAGTGAATAAAGTCGGATTATCTCGGAACGATGATAAACGTTATGTAATTCCCTGATCATCAAAAACTCTGCCTTGGGATCATATGATTTTTATCAAACAGATCCGGATATTAGATTAGAATGTTTAGTGAAAATGTGTGAGGAATTAGTATCTGATGATGATGTTGATATGCAATACTTTTTAGATGTGTATTTTAACTTTAAAACCATAGTATATTTTGTTAACAAACATGAATAGTAATTCTTAAACATTTAGAAATAGTAATTTTTTATTTGTTGTAATTTTTAAATTATTTTTGTAATTATAGTGTTGTAAATAAAATCATAGTATGATATTAAAAATTGCTTTTTTTATTTTAATTTAAATAAAAGCAGGTCCTGAAAAAATTAAATAATAAAGTATATTGCACCAGTTATTTTACATTTTATTTTAGTTATAAGCGAATTATAGCAGTGAATAAATTATAAAATAATTGAAAATAAATAAAGAGTTGGATCAAGTCCTTAACGGAGCTGCCAGGCGTGAAGTGAGCTTTTGGTCGCAGCCCATTTGCTTTTTTTAAGGAAAAAAGGAAAATTTCAAACTAAAATTTCAATTATATAACATAGTATGGGTTTCTGACTTATCGTTTTGGCGTAACTGGCAGATAAATGCAAAAATTGGTTATAAGATTTAAATTACTAAGATATGAAACTAAAAATTAGCTCCTTATCAACTTGTTCATCACCGTTTTAGTACAGGCTTTAGGCTGTTGTTCAGAAGTCATATTACTTTGCACAGTATTGCCAAATTTAATAAGTGACTTATTTCTCCGTCTAAATGTCTATGTAAATGACAACAAAAAATTAGTTAATTAAACTTAATTTTTAGTATGTCCGCCGTTTTAAAGAATATAAGTAGTATATTATGCTGTTTCTAAATGGTGTGTGGTGTTTAGGGCGTAATTCGTTTTCTTGGAGTAGTTTATTGCCGTGCAAACTTGTTGTTGTACTTACATAACTGTTGACGTTTTGGTAACTTTGTAAACAATATTTTTTAATGTGCCCCACAAAAAAGTCCATTGGGAGTCGAATCTGAACTCCTCGCTGGCCCGAAGATGGTTCTGCCCTGTTCAATCCACTATCTAAAATCTTCGTTCAAGAAACGAATGATTTCATCTTTCATCACTTCGATGATAAGGAGCGCCATATTGCTGCCAAATTAAGTTACTTTCCGCATTTTTTCAAATGAGACACTTTGTTTATTATTGTTCTTTAATGTCAGTTACAAATATTATAACATATAGTGTGTGTTGGTCTGACTTACAGTTTTGGCTTAATTGGCAAATATTTTTTGATAACGCCGCAATTCTTTTACATTCGTAATTTAAAAATCTTGTAAATTAGACTCTTAAACTGTGCTTAAACGGAAAAAATCTAATAATCTACATCACATTCCTAAAAATAATATATAGAAACTGTAGAAAGACACAACCACAAAATTGATGTTATTAAATTTTGAAGCTTTTGACATAATATAGAACGAAAGCTTCACGGCTGTGGTCAATTAAGAAATCATGGTTCTTGGGATTAGACCGTGTCAAAATGAAAAGTGGAAAGTGATTCCATTTTGACACGGTCTAATCCCAAGAACCATGATTTCATTTGACATAATCATCACAGCGGCTTTGAAAACCATAATAATTGTTCTCTGTTGTCATGGAAACATTACTTATCGTTACTGTAATTTCATATTTTAAGGGTATTTTTTAGACTTCAACTATTTTTTATTTATTTTATTAAGTTGATGCAATTTTTGTTCCTATTTTGTATAATGTAAATCAAAGAGGAACAAGTTGACCTATTAGAATGTTATATCGCGAATAACAAAAGTCCGGCTCTTGCTTCCAGACAATATCATGTTATTTTTCCCGATAGGCGTTTGCCAGAAAAAAATATTTGCCAAGATATACCAGCAGTTTGGAGCAAATGGAAGTTTTTCAGTAAAAAAGGCAGACGCCGAACAGTTTTGGATGAAAATACGCAGCTAGATATTCTTCTGCATTTTGAAAATACTCCAGAGAACTCCACCCGCCTTGCTGCTTCAGATGTAGATGTAAGACGAACCACACTTCAAACATGTTTAGAAATTAACAGTTATAAGCCATTTAACTTTAGACGAGTACAAAAGTTATAAGAAGCAGATTTTAATTTAAGGCTAGAATTTTGCAACATAATGATGGATGGCATTTTTTAAATAACATTTTTCAAAATATGATTTGGACCGATGAGTCAATATTTACAACATCTACCATGATATTTAACAGAAAAAAATAAGCATTATTGGAGTTCCGAAAATAAGTAATGTGTTTTTCAAGTAAACAAGCAGGAGCGAAGATCAGTGAAGGTATAGTGCCCAATATGGAGATACAAAATTTTAGGACCCATATTTTTCCAACAAAATTTAACTTCTATACGATGTTTAAACTCATTAAGAAACGAAATTCGGCTACTTATTCAAAATAATATTCCAGAAACGGAGTATCCAAGCTTAATTTAGCAGCAAGATGGCGCTACTTACCATCGAAGTGGTGAAATCATTCGTTTTTTGAAGGAAAATTTCACTGAGTGGATTGGACAAAGCAGAACCATCTTCTGGCCAGCTGGGAGTCCAGATCTGACTCCAATGGACTATTTTTTGTGGGGCACATTGAAAAATATGGTTTACAAAGATAAACCGTCAACAGTTTTGGAAGAGCAGAAGACTTCACGCGGCAATAAATTATCTTAAAGAAACAAATTACGTCTCAAATGCCATACACCATTTCGAAACAGCCTATACTAGTTGCATTCTTAAAAACGGCGGACATTTTTAAAATTTAGTTTAATTATTTCTACTACTTGTAAGTAATAGTAATAAAACACGTTTGTATTTGTGTTAATTTTTTGTTGTCATTTAAATAGACGCTTAGACGAAGAAATATGTCACTTACTAAATTTGGCAAAACTGAGCAAATTTTAATATTCTCTTTTTAATATGACTTCTGAACAACAGCCTAAAGCCTGTGCTACAACGGTGGTAAACACGTTGATAAGGAGCTAATTTTCATTTTCATATCTTAATAATTTAAATCTTTTAACCAATTTTAGAATGTATCTGCCAGTTACGCTAAAACGGTAAGTCAGAAACCCATACTATGTTATATAATTGAACATGTCATTTAAGTGGCTATTCAAAAATACAATAATATACAGGGTGTCTTATTTGAAAAAAATGCAAAAAGTAACAATTTGCCAAACTTGTTAATCAGTCATAGCTATGGCGGTAATTGCATCAATTCTGAAGACAATCGCTAATAAGTTTGAAACGGTGTATTACAGACCCATACTCATATATATTGCTGAACCCTGTATATAATAAAGCAACAAACCTAAACATATTATAAAATTAAAGATACTTTTACTACAAACAAGTTTCATGAAAAGTTTTTTCTCGTATAACTTTATAGTAATATATAAACGTATATAGTTTCTCAGAAAGGATATGTACCTGCAGAAAGTACCAGTTGTTGGACTTCTCAAAAACCGAAAAGTTGGGTAGCATCAAGCTCAAAAGCATTAGAGCTAAGATTTTCGTCCGCAACTATACCCTCATCAGACATGTTGATGGTATTTGTTACAGGCGAAATACGAAGATATGGGTCTATGTATTAGGATTATTTATACTGTAGGATGGTTTGGATGTGGGATTAGGTAGATGTCGAGAATGGATGCGCGTTAATTTGTGAGAAAAACAGTAGGATTTGGCAACCCTGCATTCCGATTTTTCATGTACTAGAAGGTAAATTGTACTCGACTTGACAACGTCAAATTGGAAAAAGAGAAAAAAGATCGATCAAAATACAAGAGTTCTAACCACACTACACCACAACTTGTTACGTTCTGGACGCGCGTTTCGCCAATCGAGTTATCATCATCAGCAGATGATATAAACTATATAAGAGTTGTAGTGGTGGTGTAGTGTGGTTAGAAGTCTTGCATTTTGATCTATCTTCCACCACAGGTTCCAGTATTAGGAAAAAAAGATCTTTAAAAAATATGAAATGCGTATAACGAAATACATAGTAAGATACAAAGAGTATGTATAAAGGTGGAGGTTTTAGATTTCTGTTATATTCAAACAGATCACGAAAGCAATATGTCTTCTAACTCTTCGGTATTTAGTATGGATCGACCAGATTCGCCTGATTTATCTTATCTCGTCGAGCAATCCATTGAAATTGGCCAAACATGGCTAGAAACAGAACCTTCGGACGAAGATGACTCGGCGGAAGCAAATCTGCCTGATTTGTTAAGTTGGTGTAGTCCTCCATCACCAGAGTTTGATGGGCCAGCAGATAGTGGTTGGTGGGTAGTTCCGGATGTCCCCGAATATACTGCAAAAGGTAATGCAGACTACTTCGTAATTGTATATAGAGTTTAAAAATATATTTGCATATTTTAAATAAAATTTTATTATTTAATAAATAAGTATTTTATGAAATTCCTGTGTTTACTTATACCCTCAAAAAACCTTAGCATATTTTATATACTGAAAATGCGTAAACTGGCACGTTCTGAAAAAAATTAAATAATAAAGTATATTGCAACAGTTATTTTAGATGTTATTTCAATTTTAAGAGAATTATAGCAGTAACTAAATTATAAAAGAACTGAAAAAAAATTAAGAGCTTCCTGTTGAACTAAGTCCTTAATCGGGCTGCCAGGCGTGAACTGAGCTCTTTGTCGCGCCCCATTTGCTTTTTTTAAGGGAAAAAGAAAATTTGAAACCATAAATTCACATTATTTAAAAAAATTACTCTTCAAATTGCATACCATTGAAATGATATGCTAGCAAGAGGTAAATCTTACCCATATCATCTTGAACTTAAATATATGCGATATTATTTTTAAAAGGTGATCAAAACAGATAATACCCTGATGACATATTAATTAATTGACAAAGCAATTCGGTAATTGGATCAGAGGGATCACTTGAGTTAGCAAGTTTCTTCCTACATATATCGTGGTACGCTTGAATTTTTTCTCTAATGATGCATACATCACACATTGTATGTTGTAAGCGTCTATTGAGAATGAAACGGTTGGCCGAAATATGCGTAACTTTTATATACAAATCCGAAATTAGGTGTATGCATGACTTGGAGTGGGATGTTTCGAGTATAATGGGGGTGTTTAGAATGGAAGGGGCTGCGTGTGATGTATAAAAAGACTCGAGCTTAATGTGTTAAAGCATTTATTCGCCAACGTTTAACATTCAAAATATTTTTATATTTTTCAAGTCAAGTTTTTTTTCTTAACTCTACTCAGGAGATCATCAATGTCTTGACGACTGGTGCTAACTTTAGTATCGAGACGATATGCGGGGAAGCGATTTTGATATGGATAACAGCTTCATATCAATATGCCGAAACTACCTTTACCTGCAGCAACAATAATGGCAGCCACAAGATCAACAAGTGGAGAGGGTAACGTTGTGGTGCTGCAGAATATAAAGATCCCTGCATTACAAAAGAACGGATCTAAATTGAATGTGGCTGGAGAAAATTTATCGTCAGCTGTCGCCACCAGAGGTCCAAACACATGCTTTCGTCGTCCCATCAAATCGAGCAAATCGATTCAATTGAAGTGACGCAACCCGAGGCAGTCGCAAAGCCAGGATCTCCATCTCCAACACCGCTATGGTTGGAGAGGTTGGTTAAAAAAGAGCTTAACGAAAGAGTTGGAGGAGCATGAGACTCAAATAGCGTTGATGGAAAGCTGAGCCACTTCAGTAATTTTTAGTATATATAAAAATATAAATATATGTATATATATATATATATATATATATATATATATATATATATATATATAGTTTTAAGTAATTTTAAGTGTAAATATGTATTAATAGGTTAATTTAATTTTAAGAAATGTTAATCAACCTGTGTATTTTAAATAAAACTGTATTATTTAATAAAAAAGTATTTTATGAAATTCCTGTGTTTACTTATACCCTCAAAAGAACCTTAACATATTCTGTATTCCGAAAAGTATTTGTTGTACTGAAAATGCGTGAAACTAAATTTGGGTAGGTAAAGTTCTTATTGTTTCTAATTAATTTCTCAAAAATTAAAAGACATAGAGGATTGTGGTTTGCGCCACTCGATGGAGGATTTAAAAAATATTTTATTAAAATTCTATTGTAAAAAAAGGATATTTATTTCATTTCAATTTTAAATAAAAACTTTGAAAAAGTTGTTTCCCCCAAAATATTGTATAAAAAAGAGTATATCCTCGTAGAGATTATCGTTATTTGCTTTTGTAAAGTAATCATAATACCCAAACCAGTACAGTTTTTATTGTAATAAACCTTAAGGCTTATTGCAATTCAAACTACGTTGGATACACTTTCTATTAAAGTGGTATCTAGCTACTATTTCTAACTACGATCAAAGTATTATCACACAACCTTGAATGCTATCCGGACGAATCCGAGCAACTTGTTTCTTTTGCTGCTGCATTGTGTTAAATGATGCTCTGGCATATGATCGGATGATGTTGTATCCAGTTGTCTATAAAAGGAACCGATACAACGGTTTTTAAGCAGTGCACTGACTCTTTGGTTGTGGTACACAACAGTTCAAGCTAAAGATACTTTTTTTGCGTTGTTCTGAAAGTTAAATATTTATTTTCTTTGTGTTGAGGGTTTAATTTTGTTACAAGTTAAGCATTTGTTTTGTGACAAGCCCGTTGGCTGTGTGTGTAAATTGTTCTTTTTCCCAGTGAGGAATAAACGTGTTTGTTTTTTAACAAAGTGTTTTCTTGTTTTGCAAACAACTTCTGTGTGTACCACTTTCGGTGACCGGGATGCCACCCCCATCGAAGTCAGTGGCAGACGAAAAGTCAAGCCACGGCGAGGATGGGAAAAATGCGTCAGGGGAACAGGGGACCTGCAGCAGGGCACTGCGGCGAACGGGAAGACGTCGAATCACACGACAGTACCAGCGTGTTCGACGTCTTCAAGCCAGCTAGCTGCCGCCCAGGTCGCCCCCTTTCAAAAGGCCAGTATTTCACAGAGCCCGCGGCTCAGGCGAGAGTTTTACGTAATAAACTATCCGCGAGGGAAAGTACAACAAAAAGTGACGAAATAATCTCAGTGACAGTGCATATAACCCTACTTTGACCATAGACGCAACAGTGGCAGTGACGGCTCGTGGATTTAAGAACGGGTGAAGCGCAGCGTAGCCAGATGCACAGCGCCGCACCTTTTTATGATGTTATATATCCATAGCTTTTTTAATACTTGTGATTCCTCAACAGGTCGCTGTTATGAAAAGGTGTTCAGCACGCTACATTTTTAAGGTATTATTAACGCATATAACGCACTAGTTTTGATTGAAAAGAAAATTATGGTATAATTAAGTAAATAATGTGAATTTATATAAAACATACTACATTTTTATAATAAAAATGTAGATTATAAAATACTTAATATTTTAAAAATATTTTTATTTTTAAGTAAACTGATTTGATAATGTAGGTGAAGCGGCACTTCACCCGAGTCCCATGGCGCTGCTTAAAATGCCCACAGGACAACTCTCAAGGACACCAGAAAAGGACAGAGTGCCGAAATCTGGGAAACCAAATTTCAAGGGTCTCTCACACTTTGTCCACCCCACTTTTTGGGATGGGTAAGGTGCAGGAGTCACTTGTCGGGACCCTCCCTTGCTCGAAGAGGGAGACCTGACGATACAGGTTCCCTTGAAGGCAGGGTAGCTCTCTGAACCTAACGATGACGAGGAAATTAGACAGGACAATTCCAAGTGCCTCTCGGGTGAAAATACCATCCCAGAAGGACGTGAGGACATCAGCTGAGGGATTCCCTTTCCTTGGCGAATGGGACACCCCCTAGACATGTGGCAATATGACGGCCGAGTGCTCCATTTGTGCTGTGTGTGATCTAGGATATGTTTACACACTCGAGAGCCCTCGGACGCCATATATAACTAAAACCCAACGTTTCTACAACAAGACAGGATACCTCCCCCCTCAGTCGGCCTCCACTCGACGTAACGACCATGAGATAGAAGACGAGAATGTCCCGGCTTGCTCGGGGTTTAGGCAGCGACCACGGGTTAGCATGGGTCGTATTTATATAAAACTAAAAAAGTGGGGGTGCGAAGTTGTGGTTGCGCTCAATTCATTATAAAACAGGAAATCTGGCTCAAAATATTTTGTCGTGCGACAACGTTGTATCTGAAATCGCCAGAGAATATACCCACACATGGATTTTTTTATACTTTTTTTTCTTTTTTTGTAGTTGAGATAGTTCATACGAAGAAGTATCATGTCCTACATTAAATTTTTTTTTACAAAAGTAATATTTAAAGGCTATAGAAATGGCTCTCAGATCCCTACTTAGATTTAAATGTTTCGAGTTTTTGATAATTTTTTAACGGATTTCTTGACAATTAAGAAAAAAAAATATAGGAAGAAAGTTTCATGGTTGTTTTTATATTATTATTCCACAAGATTAATTGAAGTTAAAAAATTTCTTGACGATTAAGAAAAAAAATTATATGAAGTTGCATGTTTTTTTTTATACTAGCATGTGTATTTTTTCGTCTTCCCTAACTTAAAGGTTTTGAGTTTTTGAGCTTTTGATAATTTTTTAAATGTATTTGGGGGTGATTAAGGAAAACAATTTTTTTATACTATCATGTGCAATTTTTTCTAGGAAAATCGCCCAACTTAAAATTTTGTGTTTTGAATTTTTAGGTTTTTACGAACGTTAACTGTTTATAACTCCTAAACTATATGAGATAGAGAAAAATTGTTCAAATAAGATGTGAACGGCTTGGGCTCCTTATTAAAACACAATTTAAAGTTCTTCAAAAAAGTAAGCGGTTCAGCATTTATGAAAAAAATTAATGTTTCTCATATAAGAGGTGAAGTTAACGTAACTCAAACGTGCTAGAACGATTTAAACGCCCCGGACCGTTAAGTCGATTTGCATTACGACAACCCTTACGTTATTTTTTTTCACGCGCAACGAAAAACCAAATTTCAACTTAAGCCTTTTTTTTGGTTTGGAAAAAGTGACATGCGTAGATAAATTGGAAACGGGCAGATCAATTTCTATGTTATTACCTACAGGTATGTTAATTTACCTTTTACAACACCTAAAATACAAATGCAGAATAACTAGTACAATATGTTTTATTTTTTAATTTGTTGCTAAACTAAGACTAAACTATCCCTTATGCTTGAATTACCTAAGTTAAATGTATATATTAATACGATAAACTTACCCTAAACTTATAATAATAATAAATAACGTTATATTACTATTACGGTAAATGTAAAAAAATAACGTAAGAGTTGTCGTAACGCAAATCGACTTAAACAAAGGGCTTGCGCCCGTTAACATCTCCGCCCACCCTCAAACCCACCATCCCGGAATCTAAATCGTTCTAGCATCTTTACGTTACGCTAAACGCTTATAGTTTCGAAGAACCTTAACTTGTGTTTTAATAAGGAGCCCAAGTCTCTCAAAACTTATTTGAACAAAATTTCCGTGTCTCATATAGTTTCAGAATTATAAACAGTTAAAGTTTGTAAAAACCTAAATATTTAAAGTTGGACGAATTTCATAGAGAAAATTACACATGATAGTATAAAAAACAAGCAACTTTTTTCTTTTTATAATTTTTTTTCTTAATCGCACTCTAATACATTATAAAATATATCAAAACTCGTGTGCAATACAAAATTGATATGTTGCTTATAATTCACCTTACTACTAAAATGAAATGCTAAAATAATTCATACAATATGCTTTATTATTTAATTTGTTTCAGAAATATTTAATCTTAAACTATCTCTTATTAAGTTAAATTTATATATCAAAACGCTAAACTTACCCCAAACTATATAACAATGTATATATTAAGATGTACTTTAGTATATATATATACCAAATATAAAGTATAATAATAATAATAATAATAATAATAATAATAATTTTTATTCATAGATTTTTGAGCAAAATAAACCGAGCGTTTTGTCTTTTCATTTAGGATATCTCTGAGTTGATAAAACTTAAAAATTAGTCTCCTTAGTTTTGAAACTACCATATGTATATGAGAGTCCCACTTTAAAAACCTATCTATCTTAATTCCCAAATATTTTATTTCTTTAACTCTAGTAACACTGTCAGTGCAATTTATACATCTCCCAGCATTTTTACATTTATGTAGTGTAATGGTATTAAGGTTGGGGTAGAGAGCATTATTCAATGAGTATGTCATAAACTTGGTCTTATCAATGTTTAATGTTAATAAATTTGTATTTAGCCAATTAAAAACAGTGTTTAATCCTATTTCATTGAATTACATATAATTTTAAACGACTAAACAACCTTGTTTGATACTGAACCATTCAACATATTATAACCAGTTATGAACCATTCAACATATTATAACCACCGAGGCGGCTCGTGGTGAATTATATTGGGAGGTCAATAACAAATTTAAAAATAGGCATACTTAAAAAATGAATATCTTATCTTTAAATTGAGCTTTAAATTCTCTTGAAGTTCAGGTCTACTCTTCGTTCTTTAGAATTGTAAAAATGTTGAATGACACGTTCGTTAAAATTGCACGCACATTCCTTTTATAAACGATTTTTCGATACTTAACATTGCTAAAGTGAATAGTCTATCTTGGTCCAATTCCTCAACAAAATTTGTAAGCTCTCGAAAAACCCCTGGATTTTCAAACAAAGCCCATTCATTGCCCCACAAAATTTTACCCAATCTATAGTTTTGTTTAAAATATAACGATTTTTGGATACATTTTCATTAAAATCTCTAAGGGATTTTCTATAAGCTGTGTCTAGGTGAGTGCGAATATCAACACTTCCGACCGTAGCATAGTTCACCGAACATTTCATGTGATCTGCCGAAAACGCTCGGTTTTCTATTTTTTCTTCAAAACCACATATCTAGTTAGCTAAATCGTACATACTTTTGCGAAAGTTTCGATGATTATTTATTTTTGTCTTTACTGGTTTGTCGTATACTAAGTTCTGGCAAATTGCGACCACTTAACTTGAATTCGATTATTTTCTCAAAATTAAGTTCGTTAGCACTCTTTAGTTGTTTATTTTTTTGCACTACAGACATTTTATTTCATCTACATTCACAACTCAAACAGACCATCTTGAAATTCGTTATTTTTGCAAAATTAAGTTCGTAAGCACTTTTTAGTTGGTTATTTTTTTGCACTAGTCACTACCAACATTTTATTTCCTGTATATTTCCAACTCTCACATGGATCATAAAAATAAAAAATATATATTACAAAAAACAGAATATAAATCAGTTTTCATTGATTAAAAACATCCGAAACAATATTCAGTTAGAATATCGACCGCGCGACCTCTGAACAACTGAACTTCCGCATGCCGACGAGATGCCGCGACCGATCGATCGAATTATGAGAAGAGGCCGGCTGATGATCCAAATCGCGATTTTATATTCCATTTGCTATCACGTTCGGCTGCTGTTCGGTAGCTGTGAAATCTTCGGGTACTCAAGCTTTAAGGTAATCAGGGCAATTCGGACTGCCCAGCCTAGCTTAGTATAGCGTATTTTATTATGCCTAAGAAACGCAACGAGACCATTCGAACCGCCGCGCGCGGCTAATAGTGTAGCGTATTTAACTTTTCCCAAGGTTAGCGTTTTATTACAACTATTAGGAGGGACGGTCAAAGAAATAATTTATTTTCTGTAATATTTTTGGGGGGTCATTGACCAAATGTCCCTATGGAAGAGCCGCCACTGCTTATAACTAAAAAAAGAATCGTGGATTATTAATGCGAAAACGTCTTTAGGAAACCGACTGATTTGTGTTTCAAATTCGATCTTGACGTCCATGGTTGAGGATTATATAGCTTCAGCCTGATGCGAACAATCAATAAGAAACAACCAATTTTATAATACTGTTGAATTAGGATAAACTCGGATGTCACTTATATTTGCAGTTGTAAATAAAGTTGCATCTTCTTTGTAACTATCGGCTTTTCCATTATTCTGAAATCCGATTATTAAATAATGAGGTTTTTCTAGACTTGTGCTTGTTTTTTTGGCCCAAAGGTCGGATGAAGTTTCTCGAAGAGTGGGAAGCTCGTAAAAATCCCACATGCAATAAGCCATTCGGATATTTGCATTACTACTATCTTTATTAAGACTTGGCAATATTTTCAGCTTCTGCCTATCCTCAGGAATAATGTGACGAATTTTCCACTCCAGTTTGTTATTTTAATATCGGTTTCAACTTCTCGAATATAACAGTTGTTAAAAGTACGGGCCATTATTATAATCAATTCCTGTTTAATGTAAAAAATTCCCTTGCCATAATCCTTGGCAAAACCCATTAGGTATTTAAGGGGTAATTAACCCCAAAAATACATTACTAGTGAAATCCACAATGTGTTGGTTTTGCTCATATAGACAGCCACATGTCAGAAGCGGTTTCAGCTGTGCACTTCTAAAGGAAACCATTGTTTTAAGGGTTGTAATAACCCCCGGTTTTCTGACAACTGCAACTTTCTCACCACCCATCTCATATCAAATTTCCTCGAATAGAAAAGCTAATGAATTGTTAGATAAATAGCACTTTTTGGAAGCATCTTTTGGTTTAAATGTTCCTTCCATACAAATGTAACTTTCCGATATATCCAAAATTATGCCTTGAAAGTGAACTGAAATACGAATTTCAACCAAGCAGATGTTTTTCACTTGCACTGGCGTCTTTTGATTTTATTCTTTCCCAAGCAGGTTGTTCAAGCTCGTGATCGGCTTGATGAGGTAAACTTAGAACTTCTTACACGTTGCACCTAATGGATTAAATTCTAAATCACCCCTCGCTATTCGCTTTAAAGTGTTTAGTGCCGGGTCCACAATATTGGTACCCGGAAAGATGTAACTCAAACGGAAGTTTGTTAATTAATTGATTCACTATGCCACACCCAGTCTTAACTGAATGTCGAGAGCGTCCACTTCGTTTGGCGGACAGCATTTGAACGAATAGTAAAGCCGATTGTTCGATATAAAATACTTTTTTGCAAAAATGCGTATGGT
Source organism: Kuschelorhynchus macadamiae (assembly GCA_030620095.1). Taxonomy (NCBI): domain Eukaryota; kingdom Metazoa; phylum Arthropoda; class Insecta; order Coleoptera; family Curculionidae; genus Kuschelorhynchus; species Kuschelorhynchus macadamiae. The sequence goes on from JAUTXW010001843.1 coordinate 498,497, forward strand.
AAAGCTGAAACATAAATTAGAAATAGATAATCTTGATGCAAAGGTTAGATCTGGACATGTAGGGAAGAATGTGAGACGACGGCACGGTCCTTTGTTACCATTATCAATTCGTGGATTACTAATAAGACCTTCTAATTGTGGAAAAACCAATGGTATGATTGCTTTGGGCACACACCCTTTAGGATTGTGCTTTGAAAATGTTTACGTATATTCAAAGTCGCTGCATCAACCCAAATACGAATATCCCAAAAAACTTTCACACCAGTCAAGAGTCTTGGTTATTACACTTTTAGCGATACAACAGATATCGTTGAAACATCCGATGCTAAGCCAAATTCCATTTTTATATTTGGATGATGTAGTGTGTGAGAACCTGGGATAATTTTTGCTGGTTCCGGTTGTTAGGGAATGGAGGGTGTCTGATGACCCATCTTTATCGGATCACAAACACATCCTCTTTAAGCTAAGGTGCGGTTAGATATGCCACTAATGCCATGCTGTAGAGTAAGGCAAATGAAAAATGTGGCAAACTCTATACAGGAAGCCATAATGGACTCCTATGAGGAGAATTGTGCATTGCGGACCTATCGAGGTACCAAGAAAACACCTTGGTGGAACTTGGATCTTGAAAAGGCTGGTAAAGATACACGCAGGCTCTTTAACAGGGCTATGCGATCGAAATTACCGGCTGACTGGGAAGAACATAGGAATTCTCAACGCAGGTACAAAAAATTGATACGCAGTTCAAAGAGAGGGTCTTGGAGGACCTACTGCTAGACTTCAAAGGATTCTCTCAAAAGATCGAGGACAGAGCGTGGGGGCTCTAAGGCCTCCGACCGGTGGATATACCACCACCGTAGAGGAGGCTCTAGGAATGCTCCTGGAAACTCATTTTCCAGGCTCTCGTCCGGAATCTAATGATGAGGTTACTAGGCAGGCTCTCCAAGTAGGGGCAGGCCCGGTTGACCGGGAAACGGCCGCTAAGGTCGTTACAGTAGACATTATTAAGTGGGCAATATCTTCGTTATGCCCATTTAAGAGTGCGGGACCAGATGGAATATTCCCGGCGCTTCTTCAGAAGGGTCAGGAACTACTGATCCCACATCTTTTGCGCCTTTTTCGGGCCTGCCTGACTTTGGGATATATTCCCGAACGATGGCTCTTTTCTTTTGAAAGCCATGGAGAAGATCGTGAATGCTTATATAAGAAACGGCGCACTGGGTAGAAATCCTATGTACCCATTCCAGCACGCTTACAGGACGGCCATGTCGACGGAGACGGCGCTTCATAGTCTAGTCAGTAGACTGGAAGTGGGGGTCTACTCCAAGGAGATGACTCTGGGTGTGTTCTTGGATATCGAGGGGGCGTTTAACAACACCACCTTTGACTCCATTAGTGAGGCTGCTGAGAGTTTTGGCGTCGATAGGTGAGTTCGCGTCATGCTTGAAAGCAGAATCATAACATCTTCTCTTGGGAATGTGACAGTATGCTCGTCCATGGTCAAAGGATGTCCGCAGGGCGGAGTTCTTTCTCCGCTCTTGTGTTGTCTGGTTGTGGATGGGCTGCTTCATACTCTCAACAAGAGCGGAGTTTATGCTCAAAGCTACGCTGATGATCTTGCCATTATAGTAATAGGCAAGTTCCCAAGCACCATTATAAGGCTCATGCAAAGGGCTTTGGCCATGCTGGAAAAGTGGTGCCAAAAACACGGTCTGTCTGTTAATTCGGATAAGACCGAAATGGTACCATTTACCCATAACAGAAAAGTGGACCTTGAGAGGCTCACCCTCTTCATACCGGACACAATAATAAAATAATGTCAATTATCAAAAAACTTCGTGGGGAAGATATAATTTATTAAGTAATCACCCAATTTGATTAGTACCTGAAGAGACGTGAGTTGGAACTATGAATCCTAGCACTGAAAAAATAAAAATTCTCGACTTCATAGGTCTGCGAGAAAAAATTTTCCTAGGAAACACACTATCATTAAAGGGTACGATGACTTGTGGCAAATAGATTTGGCCGAAATGCAACAATATGCAAATGAAAACGGTGGTTATCGTTATATCCTAGTGTGCATAAATTGCTAGTCCAAATGTGTCTATAATAGGGCAATTAGAAACAAGACTGGGGTTAAAGTCACTAAAGCGATGAAAGCCATTATTGGAGAGGCCGGATATACACCAACAGATCTGCAAAGAGACCAGAGCAAACAATTTTTTAATAACATATTCCAGAACCTTAACAAGGAGTACAACATTAATCCTTATTCGATGGACACCATAAAAAAAGCCGCGATAGTTGAACGAGTCCTACGCACGCTCAAAAATTACCTATATAAGGAGTTTTCAGCTTAAGGTTCCTACAAATGGATACAGCTTTTGCCGTCGATAACGAAAACCTATAACACTACGAAGCGTCGTACTATGGTATGGTATGAAACCAATGAACGTTAAAACCACCACACGTGTTAATGCATACAATCAGAGAAAAGTTGTTCCCAAAAAGTTTAAATTTCGTTTGGGTGATATAGTTCGTATAAGTAAATACAAAAGCGTCTTCGATAAAGGCTATACACCCTCGTGGTCGACGGAACAGTTTAAAATTGCAAAAGTTAACATTACCAATCCACCAACATATCTCTTGGAATCGACTATTAAGGGATGATTTTATGAAACAGGGCTGCAAAAAACAAATAGTCCAAATGTTTATTTAGTGGAAAAAGTACATATATTTTTCTATTTTGAAAATTATTAAGTTTTTGCTAACCAGTAACCAAAGCTTATGGATTTCTTGAAGGAAATAATCTCGGGTTACAATATCACTACCTTTTTAGGGTCTGTAACATTACTTAAACATTTTCCTTGAATGTCATATTGATAAGAAGCCGTAAACTTAAAACCAATTCCTGGAGTACTGTGTAAAACTTGCACTTTTTTATTAACTTTTTGACTAATGAATCTATCAACTGTAACGTTATCTCGTCCCATTCTTAATTAGAAGTAAAGTAAAATTCAAAAATTTATTTTATATATGAAAATTGTGAATAATAAGGGAAATAAACGAAAATGTTGTCAAGTGAACTTGTTCAGTTTAAGGTATTCCAATATTTTTTCTGTTATTTCATGTGTTGAGGGTCTAACTATTTATTTGTTTAATGTCATTTTATTTGTGAAAGTCCACCAATTTTTAAAATTTTACCTAGTTTTTAAACAACTAGCTGAGAAAACCTGAAAAACCAATCTAAAATCCAGTGCAGATTTCACCAGTTAATACAAAAAATTTCAAGACGAATTATTCTTATCAGCAGTAGAAATTCCACTGTCTACTCTTTCATTTATTGGAATCCTCCTTTTGAAATATTACGCCGAAATAGCCAGATATTTAAAGAGGAAGTCACCGAAGCCGAAATCAAGTTCTCATCGTAGTTGACCAAGATGAATGAGCTCAACGACTCATTGACTAAGGAAATTAAACTTGTAAAAAATAATGAAACTGTATTAACAAACACACTTACGAAAACTAAGCGACATTTTGACGAAAAAATTGTAGATTTGACAGGCATGAATAAAAACCTTATAACGTCTATCAGAGTTTTAGAACAGGAAACTGAACACAATTTTAGTGAATTAAACAAACTTCAGCAACTATTTGAGGCACAAAATCCACAAAATGTTGCCAGTATTGGCATACAAACCGAATGTAAATTAATTCTTGATTGTTCGTACTCCAGAAATACATTGTATCAACCTACATATATCAACAGAAATGAAGTCCACATAAAAAGTAAAAAAAAGTTATTGATTGTAAGAGGCGAATCAGCCAGAGGCAGTGGGTTTCTATTCAAAAGTGATACACAAAACAGCTTTGACCCAAACTGTCAATTTAATTCAACATCACTCTTCTCCGAAGTCGTCAAAGACTCAGAGATACTATGTAGGAATTTTAGCAAGGAAGACTACGTCATAGTTTTTGTTCCCTACTTCTAATGTGCTACGTGGAATTAAAATAAAGGCAGAGGGTGTTAATCTCTTATTAGCCTACACATCGAGAACTAACCTAATCATTGTAGGCTGCAGTTATTATTCAAACAGACCTATTCTAAATAATTTCATACATCAGCAGAACAAATTCGTGGTATCCTATCTAACTGCAAAAAATGCTACTTTTTTCCCAATTATTAGTACATACTGGAGAGGAAATCTTAACTTAGAAACTAAAAAGGAATTAATAGCTTTTATCAACAAAAACTACATGTCTGACAGTCTGATGAACATTTTGTCCTTCGCCAAAGCACAACCAGTCACCCTAATACATCAAACACATTCAAACGACGGATATTATCCAAATACTGGAGTTCTAATAATAAAAACCCAAGGAAGCCAAAAAATTTCAATGTTTTATCAAAATGTCAGCACGCTTCGCACGAAGTCTAATGAAATTTCTCTCAACATTTTGTCTTGCAATTATGAAATAATACTTCTGACCGAGACGTGGCTTAATAGTGATATTTGCAGCAATGAAACAATAATAAATATGTAGTTTTTCAAAGAGACCGAAAATATGAGAAACTGGATTGTCATCGTGGCGGTGGCGTGTTGATCGCCGTTTCTTGTTTGTTCCAGGCATCCACTGTTGAAACCCGCCACTCATTTTCAGTTTGAAGATGTTTGGGTTCTTATTAAAATGGGCAAGATCAATATGGTATGGCTAGGATGTGTTTATTTTCCAACGAATTCTAACCAAGAGTGTTATCAGCCATTTTGCGATACTTGTGAATCTCTGAGAAATACTGATTTTAACCTCCCTTTGGTGGAATGAATTTATGACGATATACTCTAGTTTTAAAATCTTTGCCAAATTTAGCTTTTGAAACTGATGACTACACAGTTATTGCTAATGATTCATTTTGTTACATGATCCAAACTTTTATTTGAAGGTATAGTTTAGCTCTTAGGTTTTTTATATACTTTGTGTAAATGGCCAAGACTTGTTTGAGCTCTCATAACTCATACAGGTAGCTAAATTATAATATATACGTGGGCGGACTTATCCGGTTCCTTTTTTAATATCTGGCTATAGTCTAATTATAATAACCAATGACATGTAAAAAAGACTCAGCACAGTAATTACAGAATCTACTGTCGAGAGTTGCAAATCTATCAAAACCTCTTTTTACAGTTTAATGACGCTTATAAAAGTAAACAATCAAGCAGGCCCCAATAGGATCCGTCCCTATGGCCAAGTAAGTGTAAATATCCGGTAATTCATTCTTTATTAACTTTTCTAAAATATCAATGTCCGCAAATTGTTTTTTTTGCGATATGAATTAGGCTTCTGAAGATGTTGTTTATTTTCTGACTATAGTCGTATAAAATGTGACTATAGTAATAATATATGACTATAATAAATGTTAAAAACAACCTACCTGGCCCTTCGACCCTTTCTATTTTCGTATTTTTGCATGTTTTTGAAGCTAAAATAATTTATTGTATTTTTTAAATTTATGTTAAGAAACAGTTTAAAAGACAAAGCGATTTTACCAAACTAGTTTTGACCACTGATAAAAATAAACCAACAAAGTTTTTCAAGTTTTGCATATTGTATTTTTTGAACAAATAATTTTAGTATTTAGAATTTAAAACTTTATTTCAAGTACACTTACTTTCAGGCCCCTATTTGAGGAAACGTGAGCTATTTGGTGAAATAAGATGTTTGTTTAACTGCGGATACAAATTTAAATATACGACAGATAAAGATTTAAGGTATACTTATATGTCTTTTATATGTCCTTTCCAAAATGAATTGAAAACGTTTCACAGTTTATTGAATAAGCTTTATACCCTCCAGCTAAATGCCTCAGTAGATCAAGTTCTTTCCTTGGTTAACATAATAAACATCTCAACGCACAATCAAATCAATCGGAAAATATAAATAGGAAAAAAATTTTCCAAAAAAATGTCTATTTTCTTCTTACCCAACCAGCGACCCGCATTAGCTGCGACAAAATTTGTACATTTAGACATAACTTTACTTTTTACAGCACGATTGTTAAATAACGCTTACAGGTAGGCGTCCAATAACAGCCCTTGTACCATTAGGGAAAATATATTTTACTATAGTAACTCGTAAATGGACAATATACAAAATAGTGATTAAGTCAAAAAATATATAAAATTTCCAAAATAGTAAGAAAAAAACTCGTTTTTCGAGATGACTGTAAGTACTTTTTGTTCTAATTTATTATTTTATGTTAAGTGGCTCAGTTTTAGTTTTCTCGGGAACCGCTGTCTTACTTGTGGAAGGCTACGATTTTATTTTTGAACTTCCGAAGGATTATTTGCATTTATCAAATAGTGTTTTTTTTAAGTTAGTATCAACATTAAGTGAAAAAACACTGGAATTTTCTATTTGTATTAGAGCTTTTATATATAAAGTTTACAACAAAATCCAGTATCCAGTTAGACAATCCAATTCAACATTCAACGTAAAAACTGATCCCGGCCATATGGGTACTAAACATGATTTGCAATGCGGGAGTGTCTACATTTAATTTTGATTAGTTTTTCTGGATTTTTCGCCTTTTAAACTAAATAATTTATACCTTCTAAACTAAGTTCTTTATAAAAGACAGTAATTACTTGCAGAATATGTAATTACAATATTTTGAATTTTACGTTTGTGACTAGCTATGACGTCTATACCTGTCGGACTCAAGATGAGGGTTCCCAACTTGACAAAAGAAAAGTAAATAATAAGGAAAGTATTAAACAGTAAAACAAATATTGGAATACTATTTTACGGTATTGTCAACTTCTATTTTTTTATTACAAACAAATTTCAAGTCAAACCTAATTCAAGCGTCTTTTTCCGTACTTCAGCACACTTGTTTTATATTATTGTCTGTGAGATAATGCAAATCAACTTTCTAGGAGAGGAGGCAAGTGCCCTCTATGTGACGCCCATGTACAGTATACACGCATATATATTTGAAACCGCTGTTTTTTGATAGCCTTCATGATATAGTTTGAATGTTTTTTTCATGTTGCAACAAATGGCCTGCCAGCTCCTCTATAATAATACGTTTCTGGCAAATCTATATAGTTAGGGATACTTGCATAAACAGTACGAATCTTTTGACCCCTTAACTAACGAAATGTATAAAAACAAGTTTTAAATTTCAACTTCTCTTCTTTTAAAATTATTATGAGTTTTTCACAACACTGGCCAAACTCTTTTTTTGTTTCACCTTTTACAATAATTTATGATTTTTTGAATGAAAATTTGGCCACCATAATGTTTGTCATTTCGATATTGTCGATTATGAATTTTTGTAATTAAGCAATATATGAGTTTAAATATTGGCCGCCCATTTGAGATCTCAGAACATTTTGCTCGAGTTTAAAGTTAGTAACCATTATAACGTGAAACTGGCCTAAGTGGATAGTTAGTATTCCGGCTCTAATGCTTTGTCCATTATATCGTGGAATAAGGAAACGTTTTCTTTTTTGCATACCTCAAAAATATTTAGTTCAAGCTTCTTTTGTAGCGCCTACAAGAGTACATTGCTACAACCAAATTTATAATAAGGGCCATATCGAGTATTTCTTTTTACAAAGAAGAAAAACACTTAATTAATGGTTTCAAAAATCGGAAGGAATCAGTTAAATCGGAATGATGGCCTTATCAGAAACAGGGTCTATTTTTGTTTATGGTTTACCGTCATTACCGTCAAATGATATTTAATGTGTATTTCTACAGCTTATTATCATGCGCTACAGGACTCAGATTTTCACAGATCTACAGAAAAAGTAGTACTCCTTAAAATAATCTGCCCTAGGTTGTCTAGAAACTGTCATAAAAAACGAGGATCCGACTAGATCCTTGTTTTTGATTTTTAGGCGAGTTATGTTATTTTATGTGAGTTATGTATATGTATATTCAAGAAATATTCAATTATTTGTGGGTTTAATAGAAGAAATTATTTTTACGGGTTGAGTAGTATAATATATCAATGTAGCTACGCAATATATTGAACAAGACACGGCAACGTTCAGGCCCTCCTAAATGGATGCAGGATGCAGGCTTTTCAATCAAAACATCCGAGAAATTAACGCTCCATGTTGCCAAGTGTGTTGAAGAAGCCGGCAGACAAAAGTAGCGACCGCAGACTTTTGCCAAAGACAAAGATAATTTGCGGCTATCCCCCGATGTATGTATTTTTCTATGGCGTCTATATTAAGCTTTATTTCAAGCTAACCTGTATTAAATTTCAACCCCAAAATTAACAGCCAAATTCAATCTTCCTCTTTTAACCAAAAGAATTCTTCTAATATTTAGTGATTGGAAACGCCGCATCTCGTTCCCGTTTGTGAGTCGAGGGTTCCGCACAAATTAGTATAGTTTCGGCACAGATTAACCACCAATCAGATACCGCACTCCTGGAATTTTCATTCATAAACGTGTTTACTTTAACTCCATTAGCTGGGCGGAGAACTCAAAGATGTACTCGAAATATTTCTATTTATTCTGAGCAGGACCTTATTAAAATATTTTGTGAGTAATATATACATAATCGTTATGCACATCCAGAGTAATTTGAGTTTTTGTAGATTTATGAAAGAATACGTGCAAGGTTAAAATTTAATATTTTTGTTAGATCAGTTATATCGCTGAACTTAAAAACATTGTGTTTTAGTAACATATAGAAAGGGTTTTAGCGTTTTAGCATACTCTCTCGCATCACAAAAATAGAATATTATGTTTTTGATTTTCACAGTTTTTCCTTGGTCCTTGTTTCAATACAAAATATTTATATAGTTTAAAATATTTATAAAACACGCTTTTGTCAGTAACGCACTAAAAAGTACAAAATAATGTAATTTTCTTAAAATATATTTTGTTCAATGAAAATGACTAAAAGTGTGATTCGCTTTTTCGTTTATTTGAGAAGCATGTACGTTTAATTAATTTCGACAACATTACATTGTTTTGTACTTTTTAGTGCGTTACTGACAAAAGCTTGTTTTCTAGTTTTTTTAAAACTATAAAGTATTTTTTACTTTTTACACACTTTACTGTACTCACCAAAACAAAACAAATTAGCCCAAACTTTAGGTTCGATGGTACTATATTATGTATTGGACTCGTCCAAACAAACCAAATGAGCCCAAGCAAGAGCGGTTTACTAGCTGGGACCATGTGTAGAATTTGGTATTATCGAGCTGATCAGATCAGCTAGCTGCTACCAAATTTTGATATTGGCATTCGAATTACCCATACTGGCAAATTCAAATCGACACAACAATTAGAGGTAGCTTAAAATCGATTGGTATCATCGAGCTGATCGGATAAGCTCGATGGAGCCAAATTGTAAATATTATCTGAATTAGATATAGTTAAAAAATTTAAAAATCCATACAGTTAGAAGTAGGTTAAAATCGATCGGTACCATTTGTTACCATAGATCAGCCCGATGGCACCAAATTATTATATTATCATCCGAATAATGTAGGCTTGAATATTTTCAAAATCTTTACAACATTTAGAAGTAGGTTAAAATCAATCGGTACTCTTTGGAACCATCGATCGACCCGATGGTAGCAGATTATTATTATTATTATCCGAATTATGTACGCTTACAAGATTACAAATCGATACAATAAAATCAGAAGTAGGTTAAAATCGACTCCCTATATTTATTTATATACATACAAGTGAACCTAATACAAGTTTGTTAAAAATAAAATTTAAACCGGTGAATGACATTTTTACAACACGTATTTACATGACATGCAATTAATAATTAAAGTATCGGTACATTTCCTTTACCCAGAATTTCCCTCGTTATGCATTTGTGCATAGTCATTTAGCAACACATATATGCTGTCTTCTCAAACACTTTTCGGCGCCATTTTGTTTCATCATATTGGCTTCTTATCAATATTTTATCAGTTTATACTTATGACACATTAGATTTTTGGACATAATTTAAAATCAATTCAATAAGTAGTTTTTGCATTGACACACACCCCCCATTTTGAACTCGTACCAGTTTATGCTTTATTACATTTAATTTTTCTGCAAAATTTAAAGCCAACTGAATAAGATTTTTTACGTTGATCTTTAAAAAATTTAATTTGCCGCCATTTTGTCCCGCCGTCCGAAATTCGTACTACAACCTTTCCAATTTGTCTCTATATTATACTTAATGTTTGCACATACTTTGAAATTAATCTAATCAGTAGTTTTTTCAGGCTGGTTTTTTAAATATTTTATTAGGCCGCCATTTTGATTTACTATCTTAAATTCATACCAAATATTACTAGGGAGTAGGGACGCTAAAACGTGATGATATGTAATACCTGAGAGGGTAATTTTTTCACGATTACAAACATTTAATATAGCCTCCATTTTATTCCGCCATTTTGAATTAGTACCACAGTTTTACTAGTTCATCTCTATACCACAGTTAGTTATTGCACACAATTTGAAATCAGTCTATTAAATAGTTTTTTTAGGCTGAATTTTTAAATAATTTATTAAGCCGCCTTTTTGTTCCGCCGTCTTGGATTCGTACCAAAATTTTAAAAGTTGAAACGTAAAGATCCGAAAAAATCACGAAGGGTGATTTTTCACGATTACAATACTTCACTTTTACGAGGAAAGCAAAAATATTATTAGTTTTTTACATTCTAAGTGGGTAATATGAGGCCCACATAACAAATTTGAATATTTTTAGAGAAATCAATTAAAAGATATTGAATGAAAAAATAAAATAATTCCTGCAATTAAGGCTTTCATTTTCAGAATCTCGAAATCAGTTTATAGTTTTGAGAATCCCTGAATTAAAAACGCGATCTCGAAAAATCCCTACATTTAATAACGAGATGCCACGAAAGAAATAGGATGTATGTGTTCTCACTTACTTGGTGTATCGATCGTTCAATCGCTACTTTGTAATTTCCACAACTTTACTTTTATTGTCCCAAAACATGTACACAATTAGTAACGAAGTTTATTTAGTGGTTTTTAAAATATTAATTAGTATAGTGTAAGCTATAGCTTATTAGAAGCTGTTTTAGCATCTGTCTTAAAGTTTTTACAAATATTATATGTCGGAAACTATATAATATTTTAAAAAAAACTTATCTTCTCATATCCTTGAGAAATCTAAAAAAGCTAAGAGATAATTTTGCAGTATTTGGCAGCACACACCATACCGCTGACTTTTCTAGAAGTGTTCATATTTTGACTATTTTTTATAATAATATCTAATAGAGTCTTTAAATATTTAAATTTAATTTATACTTTACTTCGGCGGCCAGCGCTTTGAAGAGCAAAAAACGCCGCCACTGCACATGACTACGTCTGAAACGATAATACCAGTCTCCGGCCGACCCAACGCTGCGCGCTGCTAAGTTGATAGATTCTCTGCCCAAATTGAGGTTATGTGATGATTTGCGCGCCGAAAGAAAGTGCGGTATCTGTGTTAATCTATGGTTTCGGCGAGCATTAATGTCTCCGGACCGATTCAAGGCGTCCAATTTAAATAAGTTATCTATAGCGTAAGCTATAATGAATATTTGGTAGTATGGATACAATTTGGTGTAACGCAACTAGTGCATTTAGGTGAAGACATGAAACCAAAAGAATTATCAAAATCTCATTTAAACAATAGCTATAATACTAGTGTGAAAATGAATGTTTAAGGCACGCACATGAATATTTAAACGCAATTTTCACACGAATATCATATAAGTTGTTTTCTACGAGCGTGTGAAAAGTAACAATTTTCACACCCTTATCAGTGTGTAGTGCAGAAAGTAAAATACTTTTCACACTAGTGCGGAGAGTAAAACATTTTTCGCACCAGTGTCGTAGAAAAAAATAAATAAATTCGCATTACAGTAAACATAAGGCAGCAGTTGGATTCGATATAAAGGTAACGTTAACGGAAATGTTACCAAAAATAGGTATACCTGTGTTGTCAACAATTTGTAGCAGAACATTTGGAAAATCTGCGGTGTTTAACCAAATTTCCAAGGAAATTTTTCTTAATATTGGAGTTTGTTGTGTATTTATAGTCTTTTAATCAATTAATCATTGTGATTTAAAATTTCTAAAAAAAATTGAATGGAGGCCGCGTCCAGTGGCGTATTTAGCGGGGGGGGGGCAAAAGGGGCAAATACCCCACCCCCAGAGCTAATAACTATTAGCTAAATAATATATAAGTGTGACTTTTTTAAAATTATGAATGTATTAAGCGTATGTTGTGTTACGCCCGCTACACACAATTCAGTTTGATTCGTCGGTCCCCCCCCCTTCTCAGGAAGGCATTTTAAATACGCCACTTGATATCAAGCCGCCAATTACGGCACAAGGATCATCAGAAAATAGGGATGAAGTCATACTGATACCGACGATTTATGTTACTAGGACGTGTGAAAATCATATCGATCTTTGCTAATAACATGTCAAATTACAATAAGTAGTGATACAAAGATCTTTTTCTATCATCGGTAAATCTGGCATATTCCTATGCAACAAAGAACACTTCAATAACTAAAAGTAAAGGCACTGTTGGCAACCCTACCCAGTTTAATTTATTTTGCGAGTTATTTCAAGTCTTTTTTTACAACAATCTGAGTTATCGTTGCCTTGGATTGCCTATTATAAATATTACTACATAAAGTTGTACTTGAAAGCACAGAACTCAAAAACGAACTAGAATTTTGTGCTTAAGAATTATACGTATCAGAAGCGTATCGCTGGGGAGAATTTGAGGATTAACGCCAACCTCTCTATTAATATTGAAAAAAAAGTATTATTTAGGTTTGATGATAGTCAAAATCTCTTTAACACGAAAAATCGACAATTTCTAAGTTTTTAAATTATGTTTTCCTATATACCATTTTCATTATTTCTGGTTAATTAAAAGTTATTTGAAATTAAACTATGTTAATATCTTACCGATTATAAACAAATTTCATCTTGATTTTGAGATGAGGCTTGCTAGCTCAGGGTAAGGTGCCCAATTAGCATTGCAAAGATGCTGTGTTCCAATTCCAACTCGGGCGATGACTTTTTTTAGTTTTTTGTTTAACAAAACTTATAATTTTATACAACTATGTTTTAAAAATTGGAATGTGTTTTGTTTAGCCTTGGCTAGGCCTTTTTTTGGGTTGACGTAAAAAGTAAATTTATATAAAACAAGTTATGGAATTACCTAGAAGTCGGCCTCACGTTTAAAAAACAGCGCGAGCTTTAGTAAAAAAGCAAAAATTACGCGGATTTCCTAGATTTTTGTGAATTCGCAATTAGTCCAACTTTTCTATTTCTTTGCGGATTTTATATTTTTTTTCACAAATTAATTTACCTGACGTAAGGTTTGTTCCTGCAAGGTATTCACTGTAAAATGAAAAATAAATAACTTTGTGGTCTTTAACTTTCAAATCCGCATTTTAATTTTACAAATTTAGCCATCATAAGTAATATTATTTAAAATTAAAATAAACCATTAAAATCAGAACTGACCATCGGTATGAAGATAGTAGCCGACAGTGGCGGCTCGTGGTGAATTATATTGCGAGGTCAATAACAAATTTAAAAATAGGCATACTTAAAATAAAAATAAATATCTTATCTTTAAATTGAGCTTTAAATTCTCTTGTAGTTTAGGTCTACTCTTCGTTCGTTTCATCATGGCCATGTAGTGCCAGCTCGAATGCCGCACAAAATTTTACACAATCTATAATTTTGTTTAAAATATAACGATTTTTGGATACATTTTGATTAAAATCTCTAAGGGATTTTCTATGAGCTGTGTCTAGCTGAGTGCGAATATAACACCGGTTTTGCACCATAATGAGTCCGACGAGTCCTTAGAAAACTACAAACAAACATAACAGTAAAATGAGTTAGAGACTTCACAACCACATATCCAGTTAGCTAAATCGTACATATTTTTACTAAAATAACAATTTACTTTTTCTTTACTTGTCTGCCGAATTTTAAGTTTCGGCTAAAGTCGACATCTGGCCTTAAATTCGAGACATTTCTCAAAGTTCAGCTCACTGGCGGCTGGTTCAGCTCACTGGCTGGATGTTAAAGTTTCCTCGGCGCGGCTGTGGACCCCAAATTTGCAACATAAGCGATATATTACCTATGCGGTCCTATACGAATTCAATCGGGAAAAACTCGCCTCCGTTTATAACCACGAGGACATGGCGGGCCGAAGAAATTTAAAAAATATAAATTATTTATTATTTTCTGTTTGGAAATATTTATGGGGGGTCATTGACCATATGACCTAATGGAGGAGCCGCCACTGTCGTAAGCACTTTTTAGTTGTTTATTTTTTTGCACTAGTCTCTAGCAATATTTTATTTCCTGCATATTGCATATATCCACACATGGATCATAAAAATATAAAAATATATATTACAAAAAACAGTATATAATTCAATTTTTTTCATCGATTAAACACAACAATCGAACTTCCGCATGCCGATGTGATGCCGCGACCGATCGGTCGAATTATGAGAAGAGACCGGACAAGAGTCTGGGGAACAGATTTGTGAGAGCTCCGAAAAAGGTCGATCATACTTTTGTAGTCAGGGTGCCAGTGGTAGATTTTACTGATATGTTGTGTGCATGGTCATGCACCATGCGAGGGAAATAGACGTTTTAACTACTTTTAGCAAAGAAAGAGTTAAATAAGTGTGTCTATTAATACTTTGGTTCGATGTATTTGGCCCTAAACTTCACTTGCCCAAACCTACATTACACATAACTGTCACTGGCGCTAACAGTCGAAATCCCGACACATTGGAATGCATGGATTCGTCGTTGGCCTTAAACGTCGAAATACATAAACATGCACGCCAATGACGTAAGAAACTTCTGTCACTGTTGCGAAAGTGCATTATTGTTCAAATGAAGTACATATTTCCGACAATATTAGAAATATTGTTTTTTTATTTATGTTTGATAACGTCTTATTAATATTCCTGAATAATAAGTTTTAAATGTTCTCAAAGAATTACCTAGTTTATAAAAATAGCAAATAGCTACGTATTAATTCTACTGCGACCGTATCAGTGTTAGGATACAATAAAATAAGTTTTACTAACATGAAAAATGCCTGTAAATTATTAGTTGGTTCGGTTGTGAAACGTGCAGAAATAATATGCAAGCTTTTACTGTGTTCCCGATATGTCCTGAATTCTCAGTTTTTCGCCCATTTAAATGCATTTTCAAGAAAGAGATTACTAGAAAGTTAGATTCAGCAATTTAAAGGGACTATCAATATTAGGACAGCAGAAAGTATATTGTAATGTACAAATTTCATATTGGTAAGCCACCTAGATTCTTTTCTTGCATATAAATCTATTTTCTTAAATGTTCTTCTTCGGATTTTCTACAATATATCGGTTTTTTAATGTATAGTGCACACTAAATGTTAGTTAAAAGAAAAACCTCGACAAAAACATTTGTATTTGGTTGATAACATGATTATGATATATAGTTGTGTTTGCATTTTTAGGAAGACCGAGTAAATTCATGGATGTATCATCCACCTTGGCAAATCGGCGTATGAATCTCAGGTAACAATAAAAAATGAAAATCAGCTTTGCATATAAAATTATGAGTAGACAGACATAGCAGTGAGGAATGGTTCCATGGTCCATCTGAGAATAAATAAAGAAGTGCTGAGGTAATTCATGTCCCAATAATTAGATATTTTAATAATGAGGCATTTTTCCTTTTCAAAATATTTTCTTCTTACAAAGATCACTTTTAGAAAAATTTGTTAAATAGGTAGCAAAATAAAGTGCTTTGAAGATTTATTTCACATGAAGAGATCCATATACTTATCATTTTTAAAAAGATAACTATTACTCTCATACAGAGCCGTGCTTACCCTAGACTTGGCCTGGGACAAATTTATTTGGGTCAGTATTTTCAAAAAAGGCAACCTATTTTGTTAATGTTTACAACATTTTAAACACTTGTGTCTTCGATGTTGGAATACCCCTCGGAAACCCTAAGGTATTTTGATCTTCTCTATTTCTTGAGTAATTTAAATGAACAGTTCATTTATACTAGGCTCTACACATAAGCAGGACGTAATCTGTATATAAAAGTTAACATAATCATCTTGGGAACAGAATTCTCTTTCAATAAGAATTTTTTGTTTACTTTTATGCTTTGAATACATTTTATTTTTAATGGTAATATATATAATTTTATACATCCGACTAGAGGACCCTTATGAAATAAAGAAATTTGGTGAAGTGTCATAACCAAATCATTCCTACTCCTGTGTTGATATTATTGGAGATATCCCTATTTCTAGAAATTAAGTTTCCGTTGTTTAAAAAATACATTATTTATACACTGAACGAAATCATCTTGAAAAGAGTTGATAGTTTGAAGACTTTGAATTCCAAATTTACTTTTGCCAAACACATAGATAATATCACGATTAGGGCAATAAAACTATTAGGCTTTATTTTAAGATGTCTTTGACCTTTCAGCAATGTGTATGTTCTAATAGAGTATTTTATACTGTGCCATCTGGACTTGTGTAATTTATTTAAAATTCTTAACAATTTTATTAAGTCACCTTCTCTCTTATGTAAAATAAACTTTCATGTTTCTGTCAGATCAACAAGACAGGAGCCATTATTTCAGACTAAGTTCCACAGAATTTGATAGGTTGCACTTTGGTTTTGTAATTTGTTAAGTCTAAAAATGTTAATAGCTATTTTCTGTTCATCTGTTTTTATTTATTTGAAAAAAAGCAAACATTGTTTCTTACAAAAACAGAAAAAAATACACAAACAAAAAGGAAGTGTTATGATAATTAAAATCATTTAAATTTTCCTCTACACTCTACAAGGTTTTCTATGAGAGATGCATAAGAATTTATTTATGGCACAAATATAATTGAAATTTTAATGTAACTTAAATCCTTTATTGTCTAAGAATTCTATCTTATTGACAAATCTGATTTAGATATTGAATTAAATTTGCTTATATAAGTAAAAATATTGAGCTCAATTAAGATGTTAAATGAATGGAAATAGAAATGATATGTGATTGCCTTGTATGACCAGTTTGGATGAAATAGGGAATATTCAGGATGTTACTGGAGTGGTCCCATAGCAAACATTAAATATATCGGAATGATGCCATACACCTATACACGAGCGCGAAAACAATCTATATCGCGTTCACCATATTGCCAGGAAAAAAGTATGCATGTTAATATGGTGATTCTGGCAAAATTTCATATGCAATGGACTCAGGGAGTCGAAAATTTTAACCTAAGTTTAGGCCTTATAACTTGAAACTTTGTCTAAAGAAAACTAACAAGGATGAAATAAAAAAATAAAAATTACTAAATCAATATAATAAACAACAAAAAGTAAACAATAATATTTTATTCCCATGTATGTAGGTACTCATTATATAAATGTCTGTTTATGATTAAGTTATTAAGAATTAGTTTGAAGATGACTTCATAAAGTCAAATTTTCAATGTGGAATAAAATTTTTACTTTTTAGTGTTTTTTTCTTAAGTCCGTTCTATTTTTTATAAAAAATTCTGTTTGGATAACAACGCTTTCTGAAGTAGATATTGTGAAGTAACTCCCCAGAAGCGAATCCCATACCCTGTGTCTGTGAAGTCAAAACCAAACTTATTCTTAATTACCTAATCACAAAAATATATTTATGTAATGAGTGTTTTGTTTTACTATCTCTATTCTTTGGTGACTAAAATTTTCTAGATGGAATATATTATTTTCCAATTTTAGGTGCATTTTTTGAAGTCGGTTTTATTTTTTTATAAATTTTTTTATTTCATCCATTTTAGTTCTATTTATATGAGTTTTATTTTAAAAGTCATATTTAACAAATAATCTATGTAAATTCCTGATAAAATGGTGAACGCTTTTTTACCATGAATAAATATTTAATATAGCGTCATACTTTTTTACAATATGCTAGCTGTGGGACCACTCGGGCAATATTCCGAATATTCCATGAAAAGTTCATCGAAATTGTTGAAACCATGGCAGAGTAATCGTTGTACATACATAAAAAAATGCATAGGGTGAAATTGATAACCTCCTTTTTTGAAGTCTGTTAAAAGTTGCATTAATATTTGTGACATGGCAAGCTAAACAAAATAAAGGAAATGCCTGTAGATCCACCATTTTTTGTCCAGTTGTAAATATTTAAAAACTGACATTCATAGAATTTAAAGTTTTATCGGAATGTAAAAATGCATAGATGACATAATTTGTGATATATTTATAACATATGTAAGATAAAGCTGGAATATACATCCACAATTAAGCATTTAGTTTGATCATTTTTTTTGAAATTATATGGGCTCATTATTTAAATATAATATGTAGTTTTTTTTCGTTTTCTTTTTAAAATTCAAATAGCGTAAGTTCACCAGTCCTGGTTATTTTTCGAAGTAGTGCCATCTATTTCATTCATTTCTTTTTTTTTAAATAAGTGTAAATGTTTTTGAAAGTAATTAGGAATTTTCTTTATTTTTAGTATGCCCAAGGATGACCATTATGTAATAAGATCACCAACAAGATCTAAGCTCCAGAAAGTAAGAAAATGATATCATCTTGGACTGTGTCATTGGTTAAAATCTGGCCTTCTTACCAACTAGACCGATTCAGTTATTGCCAGGGGTGAGGCAAGTGAAAACAACTGTGACTTGAGAAAACTGATTACATCATAAGAAGATAATATTTGTTGTATTGTGTTTAAAATAATATAATCTTAGATTTAGATTTATTCTGAAAATAAGCTATATAAGGACTCATTCACCATTTTGTGAAGTAGGTTTTATTTATGCATTTACAATGTGTTGGACTTATTTATGAATAGACTTTTACTTCTTAAAACTTTTTATTTCTTTAAATTTTTTATTATTTTATTTCCTAGCCGTAATAGTACACTCAAATAATCTATGCTAATTTAATTAAAATTTGGATGATTAATTGATGTAATTGAATAAATTAGTTTTCTTTATATTAAGAGTCAGTTTAAAATTATCCAAAAACCATTTAACCTTATTTATGTCCTTAATTAATAAATCCTACACTTCTTCCCATATATTACTGGGGAAAATCAAAATGGAGTCATCAGCATAGGCAACCACTTTACCCCCTTGTACCAAGAATACAAAGTGTTGATTTTAAAAGCACAGGACACAGCACTGTACCTTATGGTACTCCAATTTTGATTTCTTTAACCTGACTCAAAGCTCCTACTTTAACATAATTAGATACATTTTGAAAACATTCAACATGGATCCTCCACATCATATAGCTATCCACAACGTCCAGTAGCATAGCCTGAAGGATTGTGTCAAATGCCTCACAATAATTAGAAACTTACACCGATGTATAACTTTTACAAATATGTGTGATTAAATACACAAAATGATTTAAAGTATATCATTTTTTAAAATATAGCTATTATTATTACATCCAGGGTTAGGCTAACTCTAGACTGGGCTAAGAAAAAATTCATACAAACTCTCTACATAAACTTAATTAAAGTTATCATAGCAAAAATACAGTTGTCTGTATTTTAAAAACAAGACAATCTATCTTGTTAATCTTTTCAGAATTTGAAAAAACACCCAGTATACATAGAAAATAATGGATTAAAAATCTACAACTTTGTTTACCAATTTTTTTCTACCCCTTTCAACAAAAAAGTTAAATGGAGTTTTAATTTATGATGAATCAAAATTCGTATGCAATCATAAAACGATTACTTCATTTTGAAGTATTCAAGATTTTTGTATAATTATATAATATGATTTGTTCTTAAATTCCAATGGGATTTGGTTATATATCCTTGGCACAATTTTGACAAATAATGACATTATGCCAAAGTTAGTTAAGTAAGATATTGTTTAAACTAGATTTTTCTCAATTAAAAATTATTTTACTTAGTCGGACATTAAACAAAGCACTACAGGTATTATAAGGGATAATGCTTTTAGTCAATGTCTATCCCTCTTGAAACACTGTCTCAACCGTAGGTATTATTAGCCTTATAGTATGATACCTTATATGTACAGCTGATAATTGTGATATGCCAGAATCTATATATATAAAGCTATTGTAGGATACATTTTTACTGGTTTGGAACTATTTATTTAGAAAACTTAACATTTACTTGAATAAAGATTCTAAAAGATACACCATAATTTTTTTTAACAATACGCAGTCTTATAAGTTTGGTGGCCAGTTCCCAACATATGGTAAAGTCAACGATAAGATATTTTTAAGAAATTCTATAAGATTAGGCTATAAAAGTTTGTATTTTAAAAGTTAATTGATAAAATAATTTACAAGATCTAAACTACTTTATACCAATTAATAAACCTAAGAATCTGAAAGCATGAAATTAATTGAGGATATCTTCGGAAGACTTTTGTCATTTATAATTATATCATGTACCTAACTTTTCCTAAACCATACTTAGATTTAAAAAAATATTGAAGGTGTGATGTGCGATATCTGGCATACTTACTAAATTAGCTTATTACTGAATTGTGTATATCAACTCGAGAAAATATATAAATAGGCCACAGTTAATATTTTTAAAATATAGGGAAAAATTATTCAAATTTCTAAACTTTAGCTATATATCTTTAATCAATATACAAAATATGTGATACACTTTACAGCAATAAAAAAATTTATTCAACATAGAATTGAAAATAAAGTTGACACTACATTTATCATATGGTGCATCTTTTTTAATTCTCAAACTACACACTTTCTCAGCAACAGTAATTATAAATGAACCACTTTATGTGACAAGCATATTCAGTAAATTTAAAGGTGCAGAATTTGAAGCTTCCATATAATAAAGAGGGCCAATTATTACATTGATGGAATGGGCTATAATTGGGGCTATATGACACTCGGATCAATACACGTAACTAAAGTCTTTTCTTTCTTCCTATGCAAACAGGGCAACAAAGAGTACTGAAGTATGACTCTAATATACACGTCACTAATATCTGCAATGCACATATGAGCAGAACTAACTTCCTAAGCCTTGTCTATGATACCTATATGAAACATAGAGAAGACTTGCATTGGTCCTAAAACAAATTACAATTAATAAAGTACCTGCATGAATAACAATCTTAGGCAAAATCATTAACAATCTTATAAAACACTAATCAATATGTGACTGATAAAAACTGATTTTTAGATAGGTATTTGCTTAGGATCAGGATAAAAAAATAAACACTAAAAAAAGTTGAAATTGTGTGTCTCAAAAAGCTCACAAAACAAATTAGTTAAAAGATATATGTTCAAGCTTCAAGGCGTTTGTGGATTTTTATGTGATCTTTTGAGTAAAACTTTATTTTATCTTTAGGTAGGGAACAACATCCACATTAATAACAGATGGGGACTCAATCCTATATAGTAACAAATAAGATTAACTTACATACCCAGTTTAAAAGGCGAAAGGTTAAAATCATCTGAATGCAAACAAGTAATAACCTCTTCCTGGGCTTTCCAACAATTTTTTTTTTCAATATTCAATCTCCATTATTCCATTAAATAGAAATTATCCTGTGATAAACAAATACTTTATAATAAACAAAAACAAATAGTCAAAATATTTTCACTTCAAAGTTAGAATGCAGGCAAATACGCTAACATCATTTTTTTCATGGTGTGGTTTTGATTAACAATGAATAAACAATATATTTATTTTTATCAATAAAACTTGACAACACAGCAGGCCCATTTAAAGAATTTTTAGCCAGTAGCGTAGCTCGCCAATTTGCTATTTAAAGTGTCGGGCTAGCGCCGCATTCCGCACATTCCAATCTGTCGGGATTTCGACTGTTAGGGCCAGGTGTAGTTTAGGGGAAAATACGCTCTACCAATACTTTTAACAAGTAGTATAATAAAAAAATAATAAAAACACGAAATGAATGGATATAATTAAATTTATAAGTAGTAGAATAATGTATGTTTATTAATAATTTTAACAAGTAACATAATAAAAATACGAAATGAAAGGACACAAATTAGTAGTAAAATAATGTGTATTTATAAATAATTTTAACAATAATAACGGGTGAGAATTTTGTTACAAGGCGATATCGGAAAAATAGTGTGGAATTTTTGTATAAAAATTTGATAAGTTAAGAGTCAGGCAGAGACACAGATTTTAACTTCGTTCATTAATAACTAGATACAACATTATCCCCGAATTAGGGCAAAATGTGTGTCTGCAAAGTAAGAATTTGCTGCGATATTTTTACTTACTGATCAAAAGAGCGTTTTGGATAATCCATTTATTCGTATTACTCCAAAATATCGAATAGTCACTGTATCAAACAGGGTCTCTAAAAACTTCACAAACTATAGGAAACACATGTAAATGTAAATATAACCACAAAAATTAACGACGATCGACGGAGGAAAGGAACCGGTAAATACTGCACTTTTATACTCATTGATGGTGTTGCAAAACCTTTTCAAGCAGCCATAATTAACGAATATTATCAACATAATAGAATAAACCCGATTGGTAGGCGATCCAGGCACGATCTCCGGATTAAAATATTATTAAAAACGTTAGGAGTAGGGTAAAAATGCACATTTTAAACAATTAAAAATCAACCACAAATTATCCTAGGTCTAATATGTGCAGAGAAAATTTTAGAAATTATAAAATAGGTTATTAGAAATAAATTATAATTTGAGCCACCCCCTTAATACGTAACACAAGGATTCCTTCTATATTTTATTTTTTAAATTAAACCATGATGATCGTCTATAGTTTAGGTTTTTTAACTCACCTCTATGGTATAAACTATGCTTTCAATTATTGTACAATCAAAAAATTATTGTGCGATCAAACCTTTCCACCAGTTCATCTTGTTTCTCCTGGAAATAATGTTAATTGTACCTAAGTGTTTGTAACGGAAAACTGAAAGCGTTTTAGGTATAATAATAATACGCACCCTGAATGGTTAATCACTTCCGCCAAAACTAGTATATAAAAGCAAATCTAATTTAATTTAGTACTTAACAGTGTTCTGTGATCTAAGATCTAATTGACAACAGATTTAAAATTAAAACACTAGAACACTAGAATATAAGTATTTTCTATACTCTACACGGTCGAACAACACAAGAGCGTTACATGCGTTGTCGATGCCAATCGTGTAAACTCGGAGCTCCTACAAATCTGTTCCCCAGACTCTTGTAAAGACCGGCTGATGACCCAAATCGCGATTTCATATTTCATTTGCTATCACGTTCGGCTGCCGCTCGGTAGCTGTAAAATCTTCGGGTACTTTCGTCAAGCTTTAAGGTAATCAGGGTAATTCGGACTGCCCAGCTTAGCTTAGTATAGCGTATTAGCGTATTTTGTCATGTCTAAGGAACGCAACCAGACCATTCGAACCGGCGCGCGGCTAATAGTGTAGCGTATTTAACTTTTCCCAAGGTTCGCGTTTTATTACAACTATTAGGAGGGGCGGTCAAACGAATAATTTATTTTCTGAAATATGTTTGAGGGGTCATTGACCAGATGACCCTATGGAAGAGCCGCCACTCCTTCTAGCATTGTGGATTATACAGGAAATATTTTTTGGTGTGGGAATTTTTATATATTTCTCCGATTTTTTAATTTAAGACTTTTCTTTTTGATATATCTTTACAAATGCGGGCAGCATCCTTAAAGTCCGGGTTTAACATGTATGTAAGTAAATATCATTGAATAAATAATACAAATCCATGTCACTGTCAGATTCTCTATTCTTATCTTTACTCATAAAGCCCCACACATTTGCACAGAACAGGGTAAGCCGTTATGGAAAAAGTTATTACTAAAATTAGAGATAAATTACATATTTTTAAATAAAATCACCTTAATATCTTCATTAAAAAATACTCGTAATGGTTTTTCTCTGCTGTGTATGAAATCCTCAACACCCCTGTGACATTGTTCACGGTACGCCGCTGGTACGTGTTGTACTTATTGTTACTGTTGGCACCATTGGCATTTTTCTAACCTACCTAAAAATACCATTAAAAAAAGTTTTTTTCTTGGTTGTTTGCAGACTTTCAGCTCTGCGGCTTCGGTGAAAATGTCTACGAATTCGCTGGAAATCGAGGTATTTGCATATTTCTTATATTAGATTTTTCTATAAGATAAAGCAATAAAAGGCAGATTTTGTTTGAATCTCTTGAAAATTGATACCTTGCATGACACATTTGCCAGCCATATTGAATGAGGAAAAAACTAAAGTTATGACTACATATTTTAGAATGAAAAGAACGACTACAAAGACGAAAATGATATAGAAGCGCCCATGGATTATTCAGTTAAACATCCTCTCCAAAACTGTTGGACCCTATGGTATTTTGAGAATGATCGGAATCAGTCTTGGGAGAAAAATCAACGAGAAATAGCTTCTTTTGAGACTGTGGAGGATTTTTGGAGGTGAGGTTTTCATTATAATAAATTCCCCTTTTGTATAGTACTTATACAGTATCTTGATTTGATTACTCGAGCCAATGTTTAATACTAAAATTCTAAAAAGAGGATTGTAAAAAATAAAGTACCAACTACTTACATTAAGTGAATAAAACCGTAACAATTAATGTACCATTTGAAAAAAAATGCTGAAAATTAATATGTTAGATTTTGACTATAGTTACAAAGTGGCTGTGTTGGTTTTTATTTAGAATTTTTCATACACCAGTTTTCATATAAGTTTTTGTTTTCCTGGGTTGTGGTCACTTTTTAATACAAAAATCTGATGGACTACTGTGTGAGTTCTTCAATTTGCCAACTCTGAAATTTAGGCTAATCATTACATAACAGAATATTGTTAAACACATCACATAAAATAAAAGAAGTGGTGATTTTCCTTGGTTTAAGTTGGAAAAATGATACTAAAGATATATAAAAATAATTCTATTTTGCCAGTCAATCAGGCCACTGTCAGCCTTATACGATTAACTAACTACTTCTATTTGCACTTAAAATAAAAGATGGAATTTAGCAATCTTCAAGAACATCTGTTATTTTTATTTTATCTTATCTGCCTGCCTAAATTATCTAATGGTATACACCCATTTTAACTCTTTTGTAGATATATATGAACAAAGAAACAAAATGGAAAAGGAAAGGAATTTCAACATTCCATAAGTTATAAAGGCATCAATATTACTGCTAAACAAAGTTCCCTTGACTTGTTTGCTAAATATTTTTCATCAGTTTTTGAGAACTCAGGACAAAACTACCCAAATAACTATCTTTCAAATCCTGCAATCAATTTAAACAAGCTATATATTACTATTTTAGAAAGTCTGTCTTCAATAGCAGCTAATAAAGAGTTACTCCATTTTTTTTATTAAAATCTGAGCTTTTGCATTATTAAGGCGCCTATGGATTCTTTTTAATAAATCTTTTGGATCTGGAGTGTTTTCGAACAACTGGAAGTTATCTTTGTTTTTTCTATCTATAAACAAAGTGTAGTAAATTTGACATTGTAAATTATCACCCAATCTCTCTCTTTCCACACCTTTTTGCAGCATATTTCAGAGATCTTTCTCAACTGGAGTATCTCCAACTAAACGAAACCATTTTTCCAATATACAAATCTAACGATCGAAATCTTGTTGAGAACTATATTCTCTTCATCTCTCTTCTCTGGGAAAGATATTCGAATCCATAGTGACAGAAGACCTATTTTATGCCTTTAAACGGTATCTTTTCCTAGAACAGCACTGTTTTTTTGAGAACAGATTGACAAGGACCAATCTGGCAATGTATCAAGACTTCCTCTTCTTATCTAGGACTAATTCTATGAAAAAGCCCAAATTAGGTCATAAATGGGGGAATCAATTATAAAAATCGAATTATTCAAAAGAAAATGAATATATAATTTTAATAAAACAGCACGACTATAAAAAACTTAAAAACATATAACATCACATTGAAACAATGATTTTATCACTCATAATATGTAAAAACTGAACATACATGATATACAATATTAAAATAATACCATGAGTGAATTGATAGCATACCCTATCAAGTTCTTAATTCAAAATGTACACCAGGTAATGCATCGCTTAGTGGGACATAAGAAATCCCATATACATTTTAAGTGCCTTGGTATCAGTCTAATTCCATGTCACTTGATATTCAGAAATGTAAATATATCCAGTTG
This sequence comes from Kuschelorhynchus macadamiae, assembly GCA_030620095.1. Classification (NCBI taxonomy): domain Eukaryota; kingdom Metazoa; phylum Arthropoda; class Insecta; order Coleoptera; family Curculionidae; genus Kuschelorhynchus; species Kuschelorhynchus macadamiae. The sequence continues at coordinate 524,778 of JAUTXW010001843.1, forward strand.
TCTAGAATGTTGAATAAAGTAACAAATGTATATTGTCTAAAGATTGAAAGGGTTGATAATATAATAATTAGAGACCTTGGAGTGTTCGTCTAAAGATTGAAAGGGTTGATAATAATACAATAATTAGAGACCTTGGAGTGTTCTTTGACGAAAAGTCAACACTGACACTTCATATTGAGCATTGCTGTAATAAGGCATTCAAGTTTTTAGGCTTTGTGAAACGACACCACGAAATTCAAAAACATCTATTATTAAAATGCTATACGTAGCCTTTCTGTGTAGCCACATAGAGAATAGTACAAGCATATGGTCTCCTCCCTATTCAAATCATATCAACAACAAAATTCTACACTATATTGGCTTTAAATTGTCAGATTTAGTTGATGAAATTAATTATGATATGATTTTATTAAATATCAAATAAACTTTAGCTGACAGGTGTAGGAATTTTGACCAATTGTTCATATGTAGGTTGCTAGAAGGTAGTGTTTGGTGTGAAGACCTCTGATCCACCACAATTCAATGTTCCATGTGAGAAATTTGAGAACAACTAGTACATTCTTGTTGGATGCCCATCATACTACTTTTGCGATGGACAGTTTAAAGATATGAATTGTATGCTGAGCGTCAACAATAAGATTGAGCTACCTCCTGTTTGGGTCTTCTTTGAACCATATATGTATATATATATATATATATATATATACATATATATATACATATATATATACATATATATATATATATATATATATATATATATATATATATATATATATATATATATATATATATATATATATATATATATATATATATATATAATATATGTATATATACAGGGTCCTGCAGCTCACCTCCCGTCTTTTATTATACCTAAACCATTTATTTTAGAAAAAATATTTAAAAGCCACTATATGCTGTTGATTAGAGAGCACATTTTAAAAAATTTTTTAAAATGGAACACCCTATATTTTTTTACATTTTTGGAACACTCTTTGTCTAGTCTACAGACTCCTAGAATATTATCTCTCTTTTTTTAATAGTTTCGGAGAAAAAAGGTAAAATCGAAGAAAAAAAAAACTATAGTCTACATTTAAAATATTTATAAAAATTAGATAAAACATCTTAAAAGCTAAGGTAACCTAGTAGCTTACTGCAAAAGGTTTATAGTTATTCTGCTACGAGTATTATAAGTCTTACTTATACAGGGTGACCCAAATTCCATGTCAAACGTTGCAAAATAAAAAATTATTTTTCTCCATTTTTTCAAATGGAACACCCTATATATTTTTTTTCTGTCAGGTACAGAATTAACAGATCAACATTTTTTATTATTACACTTATCTCAAAATTCCTGAAGGTTTTTGAAATATTCTTAAAAAACTAATGTTGTACTTTGTTTTTCAGTACGATAATTGAATAAACTCACTAGTAATGTGGAAAAATGGAACACCCTATTATTTTTTTTCTGTCCGATACAGAATTAACAGACAAAACATTTATTATTATTACTTATCTCAAAATTCCTGAAGGTTTTTGAAATATTCTTAAAAAACTAATGTTGTACTTTTGTTTTTCAGTACGATAATTGAATAACCTCACTAGTAATGTTCTTCCCTTGGCGATTTTAAATATTAGATAGGTCAGCGTAGTTCTAGCTATGGGGAAAAACCTAAAATCCTAACATTTTTTCTAATTACGTTTGCTGCATAAAATTTAAATTACTGCCAAGAGTTAAGGCTCGACTTAAGGTGTAACAGCTTTATTTAACATTATTAACAAATATCTAATTATTGCTAAAATTAATTTTTACTTAGAACATATGTTCGATATGTCTTCCATTCTCTTCGAGGCATAAACGAAGATGGGTATGAAAAGATCTTCCTACTATTCTTAATACTTCGGGCGTAATACTTTGAAATGCGGTTCTAATCCGTTGCTGCATATTTTCGGGAGTTGTTGGAGGTTTGTTGTAAACAATTTCCTTAACGTAGCCCCATAGAAAAAAATCTAATTTCGTTAGATCAGGCGACCGGGGCGGCCACGCACTTGCTCCCTGTCTTCCAATCCATCGATCTAGAAAATTATTATTTAAATGATCCCTAACTGGCAACGAAAAATGTGCTGGAGCACCATCTTGTTGCAACCACATTGTATTTCTCAGATTAACCGGCAAATTTTCGCACAAATTTGGCAAGTGATTTTCTAGGAAGTCGAGATACATGGCTCCAGTTAAATGTCCATTAAAAAAATGGGGACCAATAACATGTTCACCAATAATTCCCCCCCACACATTAACTGACCATCTGTGTTGTAGATCAAGCTGCCTAAAAATTCTTGGATTGTGGTCGGCGTAGTAATGGTAGTTATGACGATTTTCAAATCCATTGTTATGAAATGTGGCCTCATCAGAGAATAAAACTTTATCAAAAAAATCAAAGCTTAACCTAATTTTAGCTTGTGCCCAATTACAAAAGTCAACACGTTTCTCAAAATCAGCTGGAAGGAGTTCTTGATGCAACTGAATATGATATGCATGAAATTTATGGCTCTTTAAAATTCGCTGAACAGTTCTTTCGCTTACTCCTACGGCATCCCCGACTGCTTTTTGGCTAACAGAAGGATTTTCCGTGACAGCTAATAGCACAGCTAATTCATTTTCTTCCGTTCGAACAGGCCTATTTCTAACTGGTCTTGTATAATTTACATTTCCCGTTGCCATAAATCTCTCTAATAAGTTCGTCATGCTCCTTCTGTCTGGGTGCCTACGTTCTGGATAATTTTGCGCATAAATCCTACTGGCCAAAAAGGCATTTCTATGCGATTCTCCTAACACAAAAACCATATCAACCAGTTCTTCGCGGGTGTACTCCATGACGATAGAACGTTCAAATAAAACTTCTAAACAGTGACGCAAACAAACGAAAAATGAACTACGTAGAAGGTAAAGACCACTATATGAGAAATCCGATAATTATTTCAATTTGTAAAACTTAAAAAACGAATAAGTAAATTGCCGATATGTTTTAGTTGTTTGACAGTTTCTAGACAATTTGTTTTTCATGGCCTACTTAAATTCTAGTTAATAATTTGGGCAACACTTGTCAATAATATTAAATAAAGGTTAAGGCCGTTATACATGCTGCAAGTTTCTTGCAGCAAGGGGTTGCACCTGCAAGATATTGCGCGCAATTTGTCTTGCAGACTGTAAAGCGGCAGTTGTATTTCAATTGCAAGTGTCAGCGTATGCCTTTGTGCAAGTCTCTTGCAACTTGTAGGAAGACCTGCAGCATGTAAAACGTCTTTACGGCTTAACTCTTGGCAGTAATTCAAATTTTATGCGGTAAACGTAATTACAAAAAATTTTGGGATTTTAGGTTTTTTCCCATAGCTATAACTACGCTGACCTATTTATTATTCAAAATCGCGAAGGTGCTTACTTATGAACATTACTAGTGAGGTTATTCAATTACCGTACTGAAAAACAAAGTACAACATTAGTTTTTTAAGAATATTTCAAAAACCTTCAGGAATTTTGAGATAAGTGTAATAATAAAAAATGTTGATCTATTAATTCTGTATCGGACAGAAAAAAAATATATATAGGGTGTTCCATTTTTCCACATTACTATTGAGTTTATTCAATTATCGTACTGAAAAACAAAGTACAACATTAGTTTTTTAAGAATATTTCAAAAACCTTCAGGAGTTTTGAGATAAGTGTAATAATGAAAAATGTTGATCTGTTAATTCTGTACCGGACAGAAAAAAAATATATAGGGTGTTCCATTTGAAAAAATGGAGAAAAATTATTTTTTATTTTGCAACGTTTGGCATGGAATTTGGGTCACCCTGTATAAGTAAGACTTATAATACTCATAGCAGAATAACTATAAACCTTTTGCAGTAAGCTACTAGGTTACCTTAGCTTTTAAGATGTTTTATCTAATTTTTATAAATATTTTAAATGTAGACTATAATTTTTTTTTTGTTCGATTTTACCTTTTTTCTCCGAAACTATTAAAAAAAGAGAGATACTATTCTAGGAGTCTGTAGACTAGGTAAAGAGTGTTTCAAAAATGTAAAAAAATATAGGGTGTTCCATTTAAAAAAATACAACTCTTATGCGCCACTATTTTTTGTAACACCCTGTATAATCAAGAATATTTTTAAAATGTGCTCTCTAATCAACAGCATATAGTGGCTTTTAAATATTTTTTCTAAAATAAATGGTTAAGGTATAATAAAAGACGGGAGGTGAGCTGCAGGACCCTGTATATGTATATATATATATATATATATATATATATATATATATATATATATATATATATATATATATATATATATATATATGTATATATATATATATATATATATATATGTATATATCTATATATATATATATATATATATATATATATATATATATATATATATATATATATATATATATATATATATATATATATATATATATATATATATATATATATATATATATATATATGTATATATATATATATATATATATATATATATATATATATATATATATATATATATATATATATATATATATATATATATATATATATATATATATATATATATATATATATATATATATATATATATATATATATATATATATATATATAATGTATATATATATATATATATATATATATATATATATATATATATATATATATATATATATATATATATATATATATATATATATATATATATATATATATATATATATACATATATATATATATATATATATATATATATATATATATATATATATATATATATATATATATATATATATACATACATACATACATATATATATACATACATACATACAGTGTGTCCCATTTTTAAGACAAATAAGATGGCATATACGACACGTCTTCATTGTTTTTTGTTAACTCACAACCTGCCTCAACTTTCATTTTTCTTATGGCTGTAATATTGGATTTTTCGATTTTTGGAAAGAGCCTAAAATTTTCAGTCTAGTGATCTCAAAAGTGCATTAAAGATTTTAGTATCTTAGAAATATTACACTTCGTAAAGTTAGGTTTCAGTTTTTTCTAAGGAGGCCTTGATTTAAAGTAATGTTAGCTCTCAATGCTTTTCTAAGGAGGCCATGATTTATCTGTAACAAAATTGGATTTTGACTTTGACGTTAAGTTAAATAGTTGAAAGTATCAAAGCTGTGTTTTAAGTCTAGTGATATCTCGAAACTGCATTAAAGATTTTAGTATCTTAGAAATATTACACTTCGTAAAGTTAGGTTTCAGTTTTTTCTAAGCAGGCCATTATTTAAAGTAATGTTAGTTCTCAATGCTTTTCTAAGGAGGCCATGATTTATCTGTAACAAAATTGGATTTTGACTTTGACATTAAGTTAAATAGTTAAAAGTATCAAAGCTGTGTTTTAATAAGTAGTAGGTACGCTTTTATCCCAATAAAATCATAAATCTGACACATAAATTCTCAAAACCTATAGAAAATGGCCGGCATTCTGTATTCAAATAAAGAAAAGGTTGACATGTTAGCTCTGTACTTTTAATCATACAGAAATGCCGACGTTACCTAAGCAATGTATTTGGAGATGTACCCCAACGACGGAAGCCTCATAAAACCCAATTCAGGAAACTTGTAGTTAATTTAATTACCCATGGTGCCTTCGAACAACCTAGAAGCGGATACCATAATAACAATGAAAATCGGGACAGAAACATTTAACAAGCTATCAACGAAAACCCTAGTGCATTGGTAAGAACTGTAGAACAGGAAACTAATGTGCCAAAATCAACAGTACAGAGAGTTTTAAAAAAGAATAAGTACCATCCATTCAAACCCATAATAGTACAAGGACTTAAGGAAACTGATTTTCCAAGACGATTACAATTCTGTGAGTGGTATACTAGGAAATTTAATGAAAATCCTGATTTTGTAATTCATGTCTTGTGGTCCGATGAGAGCAGGTTCACGAATTGTGGAGTCTTTAATAGGCACAACCGTCATCATTGGGCTGTACAAAATCCTCATGAAGTGGCAGAGAGACATCTACAGATCAGATTTGGAAGTAATATTTGGTGTGGGATCAATGGTAAGTTAATATAACCAATCTTTTTTAAATAGGTACGAAATGATGGTCAAATAATAATCTTTTTTTTTTTCGTTTAGTTCTTTAATGATACTAAAAGAGTATAATCTAATAAAAGAAAGTAAAATGTTCTACTCAGTCAGTCAACTTACTTTTTTGATATTGTATTACATTTTTATTCAATCATTTTGTATTGTAGTTTCGAAGAACCTATAAAAATAGAATTGGGTTCTATAAATTTATTAACACTTTATCTAAATTTTCTGCAGATTTAGCTAATTCTCTCAAATTATTTTAATTGTCTGAATTTAATGATTTATTATTACCCGGGAAGCCTAGTTCTTGCTTTATGAAAAATATACCATATTAATCAAATGTCGAATTATTTTTCGATTTTCATTATGATTTATAGAAAGGCGTTCAGCTGTATTTCCGAATAATTTAAATTTTAAAGCGCAAGGGGTTTGTTCTTTTGATATTTTATGTTTTATTAAGGCACGGTGTACTTCTTTAAGATTATTATATTACTGAAATAAATTGATTTAGTATTTCCGAAATTAATATGCAATACCAACAAAATAATTTATTACGGCTATTACTTCCCGCTAATCAAATATGTTTTTCTTTTTCCTAATAAAGCTGAATAGGTTTCAACTGTATACAAGCTCATTCATTATGGGATGTTTCGATAATTATTTTTGGAAGGAAAATATCTAATTTTTAATAAAGATAATTTTCCCTTTATAATCTATAGTTTCTAGTACCACCCGGGCGACCCTGCCGCCCTTGACTGTTGGGCACCTATTTATAAATTATTAGTCATTTCAGGATATCGACTTATTGGACCATTTTTGTTTGACTACAACCTAAACGGGCAGAGGTACCTAGAGCTTTTGCAAAACCACGTTTTACCAGCCTTACGAGCTATTCTAACGGAAGATGAATTAAGAAGAACTTGGTTTCAACAAGACGTATGTCCGGCTCACAATACCATTCAAGTCAGGAACTTCTTAAGAGAGCAGTTTGACGAAAGAATAATTTCTTTAAATGGTCCAATATCTTGGCCTCCCCTGACCTGTCGCCCTTGGATTTCTACCTCTGGGGTCACACGAAGAATGAAATCTATGAATTTGATCCCCCCGTGACCATAGAAATCCTGAGACAAAGAGTTCTGGACACATTTAGAAATATTAACCGAAATACACTTACCAGGGTTGTACGAAAAACAGTCACCAATTGTCAAAAATGTCTCGATGCAAATGGACGTCATTTTGCAGATTTCTAAATTAATGTTACCCACTTACAAAGTAGTTAAAGCTCATTTAAATTTTTTAAGTTGTTATTTACGTTCATGTTGTATTGAAAATTCAATGCGCTCAAAACATTACTTACTTATTAATGTAATCTTGTGACAAATAAATCAAGGTCTGCTTTAAAAACATTGAAACCTAATTTACGAAGTGTGATATTTTGATGACACTAAAATCTTTCATGCACTTGTGAGATATCACTAGACTGGAAATTTTAGGCTCTTTCCAAAAATCGAAAAATCCAATATGGCGGTCATAAGAAAAATGAAAGTTGAGGCGGGTTGCGGGTTAACAAAAAACGATGAAGACGTGTCGTATACGCCATCTTATTTGTCTTAAAAATGTGTCCGAATAATGTCACATTTTGACAGCTGTCAAATTTACCGTTCTAGATATACTGGCGGAAAACGAAATCTGCCATTTTCAGTTGTATATATACATATATACATATATACATATATATATATATATATATATATATATATATATATATATATATATATATATATGAATGAATAAAATCTTTATTAATAGCAGAAAATTAAATTTCAACTCAGTACTACTGTACATTATAACAATAATTTAAATTTTAACATTTACCTTAGATGTTTCTAAAATTCTTAATAGAAGTACTTTCCTTAACATCTAATGGAAGCAAACTGTATAAGACCCGTAGGAAACAAACTATTTTGGCTAAATATGCTTATTGCAGTTTCTACATAAAAATTTCCTCTAGATCGAGTTTCATAATCATGAATTTCATTGACTATCACAATTCTATCCATAAAATGTTTAGGATATAATCCATTTTTATTTTATAAATCATAGTCATTACATCAACAAAGAATCTTGCCTAACACTAAGAAGATTTGTACACTCTAGCATATTGGTAATGCGTGTATATTTATCGCATCCCAAAATTATTCTAAGTGGCTTAACCAGAACAAGTGCCAGAACTGTCTGTAGAGCACTTTCTCATGAGTTTTTCTCCCTAAATCCCGCTTGGTGAGGGGTAAGGAGGTTGTTAGATTCTACATATTTTACGATTTGCTCATTTGCTGCTAATTCTAGTAATTTTTGATAGACAAGCACCATATTAATTGGCCTAAACTCTTCACACTTCACTGTGTTAAATTTTTTTTCTAAAGGTATTATGGTAGATGTCCTCCAAGAAGATGGAAATACCACTTTTTCAAAACTTGTATTTATTAGATGTAAAAATCTATCTCCAATACTTTCAAAAGCTAGTTTTAAAATTCGTGTTGTTATTCCGTCCATACTGCTTGGCTCATTAATCATGTTGTAAACCAATTTTTTCAGATTCTGAAATTCTAATTAACTAACAAAATTGAAAAATTGAAATTTTTCCATTTTGTAGCCGTGTTTATCTAAGCTTCTTGTAACTTCTTCTAATACATGTTGGTCAGGATCTGTTGCAATTTGTTTTATACTGTCTATAAAATATTCATTAAAATGTTGTGCTATCTGCTCCTCATTTTTTGTAGTATGTTATTAAATATAATTCCTTCCTTAACACTGATTTTGTTGTTCTTATTTATTAACTGTTTTAAGGTTTTCCACATTTCAGCCAAATTGCCTTTTTTGTCATTAATTTTTTCATGGTAGAATTCTTGTTTTTGGTTTCTAATTAGGTCTACCACTTTATTTCTCTGTCTTCTATATTCTTCCCAATCATTGTTTTCTTGTGTAATTACGGCATTTCTGTATAATTGGTCTCTTATATCCATATGTGCACCAATATCTCTGGTGCACCAATTTTTACTTGCCCATGTGCAGGATACAATTTTTTTACTTAACGGTGCATGTTTATTTAAAGCTGATATTATATTATTTACAATTGTTTCAGTGAGTAAATCAGTAATTCAGGAAGCCATTCTGATTCTTCAGTCAGTCAAAGTCAAAAATAGCTTTATTTGTTATAAAGAGTAAACTCTTGTGAATAAGCTTCCATAAAATTACAAGTCATTCAACTAATATGGTCTAAATTAAACATACATAAATAGTACAATAAACAATATTTAAATACCCAATTAACACTAAGAATACTGACAAACAAAAATCTTTTTTGGCTTTTTCGCAACTGAATAAAAATATTTAATAAAATTACATACCTCAACATGTAGACTAGCCTGTCTACGGAATATTTCGATACATAATATAAACAATATTATTTAAACAAGCATAAGAAATTATGTCATTTACCTTAAGTTTTTATAGACTCATAGTAGTTGTACAAATACTTTCATCCTATCGGGACTCATCAGTGCGCCGACCGTAAGAGAGAAACATTAAATAAAAGAAAAGAATTGATTTCAAGATTTTAAAATGTGTCAGTTTGTTTGACATGTAACCTAGATATGAAAAAAATGATAGTTTGCAGCCATCTATATTGTTATTGTTAAATGTGTTCAGATTATTTGTTGCTTTTAGATTGACAAACAAAAATATTTTTATTCAGTTGTGAAAAAGCCAAAAAAGATTTTTGTTTGTCTGGACTGGACAATCACAGGTTGGTGTCGTAAAACTCTTGTAAACTATAAAAAGTTTTTTCTAATAAAATCTTTTTTAATGAATTTCGAAATAATTTAATTGTCATTATTTGTTTGATATGTAGTGGAAGGTGGTTATACATCTTAAGCCCCTCAAAGAAGATAGAATTTTTGGTAAGTTCTGATTTAGGAATAGGCAGGTGTCAGTTATCAGAATTTCTTGTTTCATACTGGCGACTCATTCTTTTAGATCCTTCTGAAATTGTACTTCATTGAAGTGCTTATAGTCTCTTCCTACTTTTGTGTGTGTTTCTTTAATATTATTGGTTTTAATGTCTATGGTAATAATGTAATGATCAGTTAATTTTGGTATTTGATGTACTATAATTGGTATATCTTTTTCATTTGTTATCAGCAAGTCAGTGGTTGAAGATGAATCTCATGTAACTCTTGTATATGTGTTTATCACTTGATAAAGTCCGTTCATACTAATTAACATTCTAAGTTTATTAGAGTAGTACAAATCTTCATTAATGTTAATATTGTAGTCACCAGTGATCAACAAACACCCGTCTTTATCCGAAAAATCATCAAGCAAAGAATCCAGTTTATTTAAAACTTCTTAGCGATGTGGTCAAACTTCCAACAGTGCAAAACACTACTATATTTATATATTCCGAAATTTTGTATGTTCGCCAACCAATATTAAGACTATTTCTTTTTAATAAGTGACTAAATGTTAAAGGTTCTACTTCTAATATTGAGTGACATTTTCATATTGTGTGGTATAATTGTGTACAGCTTTTATATATAATTCATTTGGAGGTGTATTAATTGAATTCTGTATTTATGGTTTCAACTAGTTCTTCTTGGTTTTCCAACAACTTTTTATCAATATTAATCACTCTAATTTGTTCTTCATATTCTTATAAATACATTTAATATCTTCTTTTCGATTACAACTAATTCCGATACCACTATTTTGAATAAATATATATTTTTTATATTCTGTTCAATAACTTTCTTGGAAGTTTTACTATTCTGTTTTGTATCTTTTGGATGTACAACCAATACTTCCTTTGGTGCTGCTTGAGCAGGCATTTGTTTAACTGCTTTACTATATGTATTGTTTATAAAAGTTTCTTTTGTCTTTACACTCTGTAGGCTCTCCGCTTCTCTTCACAAACACTCAATAATTTCATCTTTACTAGCTATTAGAGCTTCCTTACTCATAGGTTCTTGATCTTTGCTTTCTACTAATTTGTATAACAGATCTTGAGCATTTAAATTCCATGACTCTGCTATTAAGCTGTAGAACTTTTCATTTCTGAGGACGTTAATTTGCCACATCCCTTACACACAGCCATCACATTTAAAGATGTGTTTGAGCTCTTTGTAAACATCACATTCAATTTTTAGGTCAAATTTCAGAGTGTAATATTCTCAACAACGCAAAAACTAGTCAAAATCTTGTCAGCAAACAAACTCTGCAGTGAATATAAACAACACTTGGCGAAAAAGAAACAGAAATTTCAGAGTATTTTTTACGATTTCAACAAAAAGTGAAGATCAGTATTTAAGTCCAATTTTAAAGCATTCAGAAGAACTCCTCGCTAAAATCTATAGGTTAGCACACAGAATAACGTCTACTTAAGAATTTCCAGTAATTTATTTTATGAAAACTGGTCATTTTCGCGATGATTAACGTTTTTCGGCTATCGACAATTTTTACGTCAAATATAAACAACAATACATAACCATATATATACACAGGATTTTGTTCACCTCCATACAAGTATAGGGCACCCTCATCTCCACTAGGACGAATAAGGTTAGAGTTAGAATTATAAATTGTATTTTTGGACTGCCTGTTTTTCAGGGGTCAAGGGGGTACATCGGGAAAGCAATATCTCATTCTAATCATTTATCCAGTTATTTAATGTTGTTTGATTTGCAAGTATTTAAAATTTTTAGAAGTAGTAGAGTAGGGTTCACCTCCAGAGATGTGTCTGACTTATTGAGTGTTTTAAAGCTGTAAATTTTGTAAATGCGTCTATATCTTGTAAGCAGTGCTCTTCAGGTTGTTATATTGTGATAATGGCAGGCTGATACATTTTCAATATAGCACAAAAGATTAAAATAAAAAATGAAAAAGGCAGTTATTATATATCTCTAAATAAAAAAAATATTGAGTATTTACATATTTAAATCTGGCTTGGCAGTCAATTTGGGAGAGTTGAAGGCGGCCAAGCCAAAAATAATAAGCTAACAGGCAGAGTGATAGGCAGCGCAGAGCCACAGCAGGATTTAAAGGCTCTAACCCTTAAAGCCGCCACTCAATCAACAGTGCTTCTTCTTTCCAACCTGGATGTGACTGTTACTGAAGAAACTGTACAGACACACATTGCTAAATTGGTCCCGGAAATAACTACTCAAGAAATAGAAGTGGATAAAATTAAATCTAATGGAAGGTCAAATTCATTCAAAGTGATCGTTACTAGCAAGCAGCTAAACCAGCTAATAAGACCAGAGAGTTACCCAAAAGATGTATACTTAAATAAATGGTGATATACAAACTCCCAACCCAGACAAATACAATATCGACAATACAGCAATTTCAGTAATTTTGGAAATGAGAATGTCTATCTGTGAGCATTAGTTTTCGACTGATGAGTGTGAAGTGTATTCCTTGGAGGGTTACACAAAAACAAGTATATATTCCTGTAAAGAGCACCGTCATGCAATTTTTAGCAAGAATGATGTTGAAGCGGTGGAAGTTACAACGAAAATAAACTCGGAAGAACAGGTGTTTGAATGCTGTGTGTGTTCTTTCTTAATAGGTGATATCAAAACCGCATTTGTCTCACTATATCAGTCTCCCCAACCAGACATTAATACATTCTTAGTCAAGTTAGAGAGTTTTTTAGATATATTGTGTAAACATTTTAAATATGTAGTTGTTATAGGTGATCTTAATATAGATGTAAGTGTCAAATACTGCGAAACTTGTTGACGTTTTTAAGTTGTATAACTTCAAATATCTTATAAACGTTACATGTTATCACGGTGGTATTGGATCAGTGTTAGATAACTATTTCATAAATTTCAATATAGAAACAAAAACTACTGTAACAAATTTAGGTATTTCCGACCGCTTGGGCATATTTGCACTTTAAAAGAACCAATAAATTCAAAAGTTAGAACATATTTTTATGAGTTACTAAGAAAAGAAACATGGATTGACGTTTTAACCAATACTGAGACACAAAGTCCATCCAATTTTACTTCAATTTAGCATTTCCGGAAAAAATTGTTAACAAAAATAAAAATGTAAGTAAAAAGTCTGTATACAACAGTGAAATAGAAGGTCTATCTAATGAGCTAAAAAACTTGTATTGGTTAAAATTAAGGTATAATAGTAATGAAATTAATAAAACATACAACTCTATAAAGATTAAATATAAACAAGCAATACAGGCTGAGAGAGCAAACAAATATGAAAATAGAATGTTGTTATCTATAAATCCTAGCAAATGTGCTTGGGATATTTTAAAAGAATCTACTGGAAAAAGAAGGGCCTTCCAGAAAATTACCATAGATTATGAAGGAACAGAATACACCGATCCAGGACAATTGTGTGACATGTTAAAAAAATTTTCATCAACAGCTCTCGGATTTCAGAGTCAGATGAAAGTAAAAATTATAGTCTTACACATATTGATGTAAAACAAAATTATCACCAGTCAACATTTTTAACACCAGTGGATGAAATAGCAGTATTAGACATTATCAGGGAAGTTTCAAAGAAAAAGTCAGCTGGCTTGGACCAAATCCCTTCTAATATTATAAAAAATGTTGCTGAATTTCTAGCAAAACCATTGGTTACTATCATAAACAACTCATTTTTAGAGGGATACTTTCCATCCCAATTAAAAATATCTAAAATAATTCCAATTTTTAAAAATGGTGATAAAACTAATATAAATAATTACAGGCCGGTTGCAATAACTTCTATTTTTTTCAAAAATACTGGAAAAAGCAATGTATAAAAGAATTTTACATTTTTTAATTTTCATGGGATTTTTCAGCGCGAGCCAGCATGGTTTTCTGAAACATCGATTTACACAGACAGCTTTGTATAATCAAATTAATAAAATATTAGAATCGTTGGATGAGGGAAAATCAAGGTTGGGAGTTTACTTTGACCTGACAAAAGCTTTTGATGTCATGAATCACAATATATTGTATTTAAAAATGGAAAAAGCTGGCATAACAGGGGTCTATCTCAGCTGGATCAAATCTTTTCTTGTGGACCGTTTTCAGAAAGTTCAAATAATTAGGGAAAAGAATGATATGAATAATGTATTTCTGTCTGACCTGGAGGAGAACTACATAGGTACTCCACAAGGTTCAATATTGGCCCCTTTATCATTTTTGATATTTGTTAATGAACTTCCCCAATTTATATCAAATGATAATGTTTCTGTAACACAATTCGCTGATGACATGTCAGTAATTGTTAGTAATGAAAACTTGAATACTGCTCTTGAACTGACAGATATAGCTATTAAGAAAATGTCAGAGTGGTGTAAACTAAATTTTCTTGTTTTAAATCAACCAACTTTGTGCACTTTACTAATGTCAGTTCACAAGCAATGGAAAAACATTAAACATTAATAATAGTGCATTAAATCCAAGTAGTTCAACAAAATTTTTGGTCCTTATAGTCAATGAAAACCTAAACTGGGGAGAGCAAGATGAAATTATTAGTGGGAAAATAGCCTCAGCAAACTATGCAATCTTGAATGTTAAACCAATGGTAGTGTCGCGTCACGAACTTTCCATTCACACCTCGTATGTCTACGGGCGCACCTAGCGCCACCAAAGAAAAACCGAAAAAAACATCGTGGTCGAAAGAAGCGTGTGAAGAAGCCGACACAGCGAGAGCCCAGTCACTCTTTCTCTGTATTTTTATCATACTTTTATGCGTTTAATTATTAAAATAAAGTGGAAATACAAAGTAAATCGTTTTAATAACTAAACAAGTAAATCGCAACGTGAAATTCTACATGGTCCTTGAGCCGAATGGGTTTTTCTGAGGAAAAACATTATCAGGCATGCAGTGTAATCGTACATGATGCAATATTAAACGTCTAGGCAGTGGCACGCAATTATAAACCTTAAATACTGTTGTTAAAAGGACAATGTGGTTATGATGAAAAATTAAGTGTTGAATCGTTTAGATGGTTTATAGAATTGAGAGTCTTAAACAGAAAAAAGACAAATCTGGTAAGTCTGTTCCATTTATCACATTCCTTTTATCCCAAATAACGTTCAGTTGATTATTGTTTTTGTTTTGTTGAAATATCGTATCGGTTTTGATTAGTCAAATAATAGTTTTAGTAATAATATCGTATCGCTTGATAAATACCCCTTTATTTTTCATAATATCGTGTACCATTTATCGTAATATCTACCGGTTTCACTCGCTTTTTCTATAACTAAATTATAAAAATATGGATGAGGCTACGCTAAAGCAGCTTGTCGCAAAGCGCGGTCAGATCAAAGCATTTTTAACAAGATTTTCTGCATTTATTAACAAATGTACAGAGGACATGCAAGAAAATAATATCATACAATTAGAGTCGCGTTTAACAAATACATATCCGTTGTTAGAAAAATTTAATGAGTTGCAAAATGAGATTGAATTACTTAACGAAGATGAAATTAGTTCCAGCGAACGTGTACTTTTTGAAAATCAGTATTATGACCTTACCCAAATTGCAAAAAAAATTGTCCAATCATTTTATCAAAGTAAAACACCCCTAAAAAATGACAATAATTCTCAAAGTTCTGACTCGAGCAGTTCTATAGCATATAATGCTAATGTACGGTTTCCTATTATAGATCTTCCAAAATTTTATGGAGAATATGAGAAATGGGGTCAGTTTAGGGACATGTTTCTATCATTAGTGCATAACGATACACATCTTGACAACATAAAAAAGTTTTATTATCTATTAAGCAGTGTTAAGGGTGATGCAGCAAAAGTTATCGAATGTATCGAGGTTACCAATGACAATTATGAAATTGCTTGGGATCTTTTGGTGTCACGCTATCAAAATGAATCAGTTATCATAAAGCATCATGTTAGCACTTTATTTGAGTTACCAAGTATTGGAAAAAACCCTCATATTGAATTGCGTAAACTAACAGATTCTGTAAAGAAACATATAAGATCCTTAGAAACGTTAGGAGAACCAGTGCAGTACTGGGATACTCTTTTATTTTACTTAATAACAAAAAAATTGGATATCTCTACTCAAAAAGAGTGGGAATCTCTGTTTATTTCAAAAACATTACGAAAGGACAAGCCAGTTTTTAAAGATCTTTTAGAGTTTTTGGAAAAACGTTGTTTATTATTAGAAACAATACATAGTGACAATAAAAATAAACCTATACCTGAGACTCAAGGTACTTCTAAGTACAAACTTTGGAATAAAAGAGAACCAATGAAATCTTTTTCTGGTTATGTCAATGACAAGTCTTTTCATTGTCCCTTTTGCGAAGAAAATCATCAAATTTATGCATGTGACAAACTAAAATTGTTATCAATTCAGTCTCGTGTAAAAGAAATCAATAAATTAAAATTATGTACCAATTGTTTACGTAATAATCATGAAACTAAAAATTGTAGAGCGCAAGGGTGTAAAATTTGTGGGCAGTCACACAATACTATGTTACATTCTGAAAACGCAAACATAAATCAAAACAGTGACGTACCCAGACCGCAAAATAACCGGGTTTTTACTAGATCTGAAAATGTAAATCATTCAAACAACCCTAATCAAAAAACGCTAATTTCTACGGCTCAGTTAGCCTCAAATGTTTGTAAAAATTCATTTACATCGAGAATTTCTCAAATTCTATTGTCAACAGCAATTGTGCTAGTTCAGGATTCGTCCGGCAAATGGCATAAATGTAGGGCGCTGTTAGACAATGGAAGTCAACCGAATTTTATTACACGTAAAATGCAAAATAAATTAAAATTTTTCCCTACAAACATTAGCCTGCCAGTCAGAGGCGTAGGTAGTTCAAGTATAAGTATTAATCAACAAATTCAGACAACTATCAAATCACTTCATAACAATTATCATGCTAATTTAAGTTTTTTAATATTAGATAAAATCATAGAAAATCTTCCAAATTATAATTTTGACTTTAATTTACTTCAAATTCCAACTGGAATAACATTGGCAGATTGTGAATTCAATAAATCAAATGAAATCGACATGCTTTTAGGGGCAAGTATATTTTTCGAACTAATTTGTTCTAATCAAATAAAGCTAGGTTCTTCTATGCCCATTTTACAGCAAACTAAGTTAGGTTGGGTAATATCAGGTCCACTACCGGCAATTTTAACTGAACTAAATAAAGACATAGTTTGCAATCTTTCTACAAATAAATCACTAGAAAACAGCATCGAAAAATTCTGGCACATTGAGGAAATATCGAATTTGAAGGTAAAATCAATCGAAGAACAGGAATGCGAAAATCTGTATACAGAAACAATTGAACGCGATAATTCCGGACATTTTATAGCTACTTTACCGCTTCGAGAAAATGTAGGAAAATTGGGTAATTCTTTGGAAAATGCAATTAAACGTTTAAACAGCATGGAACGAAAATTCTCAAAAAATTACCAATTTAAAAAACAATATTTTGATTTTATGAATGAATACGAGTCACTTGGTCACATGACTGAAATTCCCTCTGCAGAAATAGAAAATTCGTGCAATGATGTATTTTATCTTCCTCATCATGGTGTCATTAATGAGACTAGTTTAACCACGAAATTGCGCGTTGTATTTGACGGCTCTTGTAAAACTTCTTCCGGGCTTTCACTAAACGACTTATTGAAAGTAGGCCCAACTATCCAAGATCTTTTTGCAGTTCTTTTACGATTCCGCAAACATAACGTAGTTTTAACGGCTGATATCGCAAAAATGTATCGTCAAATAAAGATTCAGGAAAATCAGCGTGACTTGCAACGTATTGTTTGGCGTCCTATAGAAAACGGTGAAATCAAGCATTACCGTCTTAATACAGTAACGTATGGTACAAGTTCAGCAGCCTTTTTGGCAATACGAAGCTTGCAACAAGTAGCAATTGACAATGAAAATGTTTACCCAGAAATATCTCAAACTATCACTAGAGATTTCTACGTGGCCAAAAAACATTAACATAATACCTAGCGATTTAGAAAAGAGGAAACCTCAAATCACTCTTGTAAATATTGAAAACACGCTTCAATTATTTAATAAATTTTCATCACTATACAAACTTCAACGTGTCACGTCATTTTGCCTTCGGTATATAAACAATTCTAATCCTAAAAAACCTAAGTTAATTGGAGCATTAACTGTCAATGAACTGGATAATGCCTTAACCCTCTTAATAAAAATCGCACAGAACGAATCCTTTTTTAATGATATCAGGTCTCTTAAAAAATCTAAGTCACTACCTCCAGAGTCACGTTTAAAAAATTTAACTCCCTTTATCGATTCTCAAGGCTTACTGCGTGTGGGTGGGAGATCACACAACATCAACACCACCCTTTAACTCATCTTATAATCATTAATGAACATCATAGAAATTTACACGCAGGATGTCAAACCATTTTATTTTCCACACGTCAACGGTTCTGGATTTTAAATGGCCGATCTTCAATTAGAAACATCATAAGTAAATGTATAACATGCTTTCGGGTCAAACCTGTAGTCTTTAAACAAAAAATGTCTGACCTTCCGACTGATCGTATCACCCCAAACCGGCCATTTTACATCGTAGGTATAGATTTTGCTGGACCCTTCAATATCAAAGACGGTAAATTGAGAAATCGCGTGGTTATAAAGTCTTATCTTTGTGTATTTGTTTGTTTTACAAGTAAAGCAGTGCATTTAGAAGTTGTCAGCGATCTGAGTACAGCCTCTTTTCTTAATGCATTAAAACGATTTGCATCGCGTCGCGGTTTACCTAAACGTATTTATAGCGACAATGGAACTAATTTTGTTGGCGCTAGTCGCGAAATTAAGAATATTTATTCTTCTGTTGAAAAATTTGTAACCGAGCATGATATTATTAACTGGTTTAATAAAAATAATATAGAATGGAAATTTATTCCCCCTCATTCACCTCACCGTGGTGGTTTGTGGGAAGCTGCTGTACGCCAAACCAAATTCCATCTAAACCGAACTATAGGTAAACTCGTATTAACATTTGAAGATCTCTATACAATATTCAGCCAGATAGAGGCAATAATGAACTCTTGACCCCTTTATCCTTTATCCAATGATCCACGAGATTTTTCCGCTCTTACACCTGGGCATTTTCTCATCGGCCAGTCACTATGTGCCCTACCTCAACCAGACTTTACCAATCTTCCTGAGAAGAAGAAAAACAATACCAAGTACTTCAAAAGACTGTGCAGACATTTTGGAAGCAATGGAGCCATGATTACCTAAATCATTTGCAACAGCGTTCCAGATGGTTTCAAGATTCTTCCAAATCACTACTAGAGAATGATATGGTTGTTCTAATAGATGATAATTGTCCTCCACTATATTGGAAGCTAGGCAGGGTAGTGCAACTTCACCAAGGTAGTGATGGTTTGTGCAGAACTGTAACAGTGCGAACTTCATCAGGACTTACCAATCGTGCTGTGCAAAAACTCTGTGTCTTACCTATTAATGATAACTAAAAGTGAAGTTATAAAGTATATTTTAATCTTTTGTGTTGAAAGACTTTAGTCTTCCAAAGGCGGCGGCATGTCGCGTCACGAACTTTCCATTCACACCTCGTATGTCTACGGGCGCACCTAGCGCCACCAAAGAAAAACCGAAAAAACATCGTGGTCGAAAGAAGCGTGTGAAGAAGCCGACACAGCGAGAGCCCAGTCACTCTTTCTCTGTATTTTTATCGTACTTTTATGCGTTTAATTATTAAAATAAAGTGGAAATACAAAGTAAATCGTTTTAATAACTAAACAAGTAAATCGCAACGTGAAATTCTACAGGTAGAATTGAACTTTATAATGAGCTTCTATTATGCATATGTTGAATCAAGGTTGTCATATGGGTTAATATTTTCGGGAGGTCACACATCAGCAATGAACAGAGTATTTTTGATCCAGAAACGAATCATACGTACTATTGTTAATGCTGCGTACCTTAATCACTGTGCACCTCTCTTTTTTCATCTGAAAGTTAGGACAGTTTTTTCATTATATTTGTATAATATAAATATGTTTGTAATAGATAATTTTTTATTGTTTAAGACCAATAATAGAGATGGACTAGCTGTGCCAAGACATTCTACAACGGTCTTCGAAAGGGGTCCATATTATATGGGCATATAAGTTTTTAACTGCCTGCCAGATACTTTAAAAGTATGTCCTCCTATTAGGACTAGGTTTAAGAAAAGAATAAAACTCTTTTTTACTGATCATCCCTTTTATTCTATAAATGAGTATTTTGAACATAACTTCGAGAGCTGTCAGTATTGTCACTTACCTAATTTTATTTATTTATTTATTTAAATGAATAATTACAATTTACAGATGTGTAATACATAGTCTACTGTATTTGATCCTTTCATATCGTTATAATAGTGACACCTAAATGTTTCCACATTTGTGTGTGTCATAATACAAAAAACTTTTTTTTTTATATTTTAAATTATAAATGATTAAAATAGTAAGTCGCGAGTACTAACTTCTAAGAATTCACTAAAAAAAAAAAAAAAAAATTGGCATAGTACTTTCTGTTTTAGCTATGTAGTGTAGTGAGTGTGTATGCATGTCATGTATGTTTGTATTAGTTTAAAAAGTATGTGTGTAGTGTAAATGTAGTGTATCAGTTTTGATATTGTTGTATTGATTTTATTTCATTTTTCTCTATTGTTGACGACCCAATGTTACATTGTGATCAATAAGGTAATATATCTGATTTGATTTGAAATTATATTTTTAGAATTGTTAATAAATGTGAAGATAAAAAAAAGTGGAGAACAATTAAACAATGGCGTTTGATAAATTAACTGATATAAACAAAAATCTTTTTTGGCTTTTTCGCAACTGAATAAAAATATTTAACTTTAAATTAATTGAAGCAAATATTTAATATAATTACATACCTCAACATGTAGACTAGTCTGTCTACGGAATGTTTCGATACATAATATAAACAATATTATTTAAACAAGCATAAGAAATTATGTCATTTACCTTAAGTTTTTATAGACTCATAGTAGTTGTACAAATACTTTCATCCTATCGGGATTCATCAGTGCGCCGATCGTAAGAGAGAAACATTAAATAATAGAAAAGAATTGATTTTAAAATGTGTCAGTTTGTTTGACATGTAACCTAGATATGAAAAAAATGATAGTTTGCAGCCATCTATAATGTTATTTTTAAATCTGTTCAGATTATTTGTTACCTTTAGATTGACAAACAAAAATCTTTTTTGGCTTTTTCGCAACTGAATAAAAATATTTAACTTTAAATTAATTGAAGCAAATATTTAATATAATTACAAAACAAACTGACACATTTTAAAATCAATTCTTTTCTATTATTTAATGTTTCTCTCTTACGATCGGCGCACTGATGAATCCCGATAGGATGAAAGTATTTGTACGAGACTCTGGTTGGTTTGTTTAATGACTATCAATAATGGTGATTTTTCAGCAATATGGAAAGTTGCAGTTGTAAGGCCTATGGGTATGTTAATATTCATAATTTGTTCCCCCGAACTCAGTTTGGTTTTAGAGTCAAGTCCAGCACATGCACGGCGTTACTTGGTGTAACCACGGAGTTGGCGGCCTCAATGGATCGGTCACAGATAGCTTGCTTACTCCCCTGGATTTCAGTAAAGCATTTGATCTCATTAATCATGAGTTGATATTAGCAAAGCTGTACTTCCTCGGCTTCGGAGATTGTGCCTGTAACTTCCTTGGGTTTTACTTGTCTAATTGTAGCCAGATTACCAGCATACTAATTTCCATTTATATGCCGACGACACCGAATTACGTAAAAACATAAACCCATCGGCACCGACTCATGCATTAGTTCAGCTTAATGAGGACTTAAATAAACTCTTTCACTGGTCACTAAATCATGGCCTGAAACTTAATGCCTCAAAAAGTTGCTTACTTTTCATTGGTGCGCGACACTTGAGAGAAAAAATGCGCGAGAACACATATTAATGGTAAAATTATTCTTGAGAAGAACCACTTCATCATAATTTAAACTTTGAGCAACATACTTTAAATGTTGTAAAAAGTATGTTCCTAAAATTAAAGTACCTTTATGCATATAAATTCTCATTGCCAGAAAACATCAAATGGAGACAGGTGGAATCTCTTATCTTTCCATTGTTGATGCTAGTATACTAGTGTACAGTTGAGTTTAAAAATAAATTACAAGTGCTCAAAATCCATGTTCTAGATTTGTTTATCTTGTGAATAAGTACATTTACATAACTCATATATACATCAATAATAATCATATGAACATTTTTGACAACAAGCTTCCGGGCTATCTGTATGATACATTTTCTCTATACATCAATTGAATTTATGGGGTAATAATTTCACCGTACCTTATCATAAAACAGCAAAATTTGAGTGTTGCATTTTATATGTCGCAACCAATATGCTGAATCATGGAAATTTCTATGCTATGATTAACAATATGTCAAAGCTTAAATTTAAGATAGAATATAAAAAAAAATAATATTGCAGCAACTGTTAGCATAAATTTAATTATTTATTTGTGTCAGTTATTGTTATCACAAGTTGTTAGATATGTTTTTTTTAATTGTATTCTATATATTATGATATATTATTACGGTTATATTATATTAGCAACTAAGTGTAATCACTTTAAGGTAAAGTGGAGGAACCTAGTGAATTTTTACCTTTTGTAATATTTTCATTGTTACTCTATGTTTTTTTAGTAGACTTTTGGATAGAAAAAAACAAATTTAAAAATAGTATTAAGAATAGTGATGGGAAATTAGGATCCGGGTCAACAGATCTGGGTCAGTTTAAAAACCCGGATCAGCAATTCAGTATGTATGAGTAGCTTCATCCATCTGAAAACTTTGTAAGCATGCAACATCGGTTTTATAGACAGCGTTGTCCGTACATTTTTTTAGTTTTTCGCGACGAGTCAAATCAGTGGCGCCCTCTCCAGTCTAATTTTTTGTTTACAAACTTGTATGTGATTTACAGGGAAACATTTTGAGCGAAGTTGAAAATATTATACTTTTAACTTACAAAGCTTAATAGTCTTGCTATAGTGGTTTTGAAGTTGAAGTTTTTTATGTTTCCATTTGTATTTATTTATTTATTTACTAATTTATTAATTTATTTCTTGGAGAAAATAAATTTTACAGACATGAACTATGGTTTGTCTTGTTAGATTTAGATTTTTAACATTAATTATATTGCTTTTTATTAACTATCATCCTATTATCATTACTAATTATAAAGCCATCTAAACTTGAATATACACATTGTATTAAAAAAGTAGAGATTTAAATCTAATCTAATCCACACAACATAAATCTAAGTTTTAAAGGACTGGTTTAATATGATGTTTTTAACATGTTTAGGAAGTCAACAAGCCAACCAACCCCAAATTGAATTTTTACATGAGATTCTGACTGTACAAAAATTCATATCAACATTCAACAAGCTGATGACTGACTGACCCATCCACCCCATTATCCCGCTCTTGTTATCAATCAGGTTCGAAAATAACGCTATATCTGTCGTCGACTCCGCGGATCAACTCACGAACTGAAGAACTGACAACTGAACACTTCATTTTGCTCTGTCTCCATTTCAAAGATCCATGATCCGGTTTGCAATATTTTCGAGACCCAGCGCCTATGGGTCTCAGATCCGGATCCGTCGTGAACGACACATAGTTTTTCACTAGAGAGTATCCATGATAAATTTGAAATGCTGGTGGATAAAGTGTAACGAAAAAACAATTCGTTTTGGGACATCCTAAGCTACATAACCCTTTGGGCGGAATCAATTTTTTTGTCAGGCTATTTTGGTTAATATAATTTTTAATGAATGTTAAATATTTTTATTCTGGGCAAGAAAACATTTATTCTGTCAATAAATGAAAACTAAAGCGGGTCAGGAGGGTTGGAGGGGTAAAAAGGGATATTATAAAAATAGCATGTTTCATTTGAGGTTTAGGGTCACAAAGTTCAATTATACTATTCACGATAAGATGAATATATTCATATATATATATATATATATATATATATATATATAGATATATATATATAGATATATATATAGATATATAAATATATATATATAAATATATATATATATATATATATATATATATATATATATATATATAGAATAGAAATATATTACACCACGTTACTTTACATACAGTTTGGAACAAGTCAAAAAAATTTTACAGACAAATGTCTAATATAAAAATGTATAAAACAGCATTTAACACAATTAAAACAAACCAATACAATTTTTTTTTACATAAGTCAGTGCCTGCAACAAGGTGGCAAACAAAAAAAATATTTTAAAAGAAAAAATATGGAAAGAAAAAGAAAACAATTTTAACCAAAAGGAGTACTGGAGGTACTTGTCAATTGAGTAAAAACAGTGTTTTAATATGTGATTTTTTACTCTAGTTTTAAATTGAAGTTTGCAATGATTTCTCACCGATATAGGTATATGATTAAATAATTTTAAGTTAAGGGAGTTTAGTTCAGACATTCTCAGTCTATACCGTGGCAGTTTAATTAAATATGCAGATCTTGTGTTATGATCATGAGTTTCCGAATGTAGTGTCAATAAACCTGAATTAGAGTGTATTTTCAATAGCATATAATAGATATAGATTGAAGGCAAAGGCATAATCTTAAGATCTTTAAAATAGGGTTGACAGTGATCCCTAAACCCGGCATTAGTCTGATTTCTGCAAGCAAAAATTGTAATTGCGTCAACTGCATTTCCCCATAAAATTACTCCATATGTAATGTTACTATGAAACAGTGCAAAATAAACGATTCTAAGTACATTTGGGTTAACAAAATGCTTCACTTGTCTTAAAACAAACAAAGATAAAGACAGCTTACTACTCAAGGTTTCAATATGTGACGACCAAGACAAAGAATCGTCTAAAACTATTCCCAGTAGTTTACAAGTTTTACCTGAGGTATGCCTATTATTGCTACTTACAATAAGACTTTCTGTTCTGGATGGGTTTAGTTTTAATTTCAAAGTCAAAAAAAACTTTATTGTCTAAATACAAAATCATTGATAAAGCTAAGCAAACAAAGATAAACCGGAATAAAAATATAAAAAGGTATGAACTTCCTTGCCCTATTTATAGAACACAGTATTTACAAAATTGAACTAAAAACTAGAAAATTATAATAAAACATTTTTTGATTATAATAAAAGCTTAAAAGTTAATGTATTATAAAAACACGCGCTGTAAAAAAAAACAATAAAGGAATTGAGACAAACAGAACATTCAAATTAAAAAGTAAGCAAACACACCGTTTCAAGAATAAATAAAGAACCTAGGGTCAATATTTTCAAGGACTTAAACAAAGGCCTACAGGAATCTCGGGTCCCAGATTTAGACATATATCTGATAGCTCTGTTTTGTAAAACAAATGTATAGTTTAGCAGATAGTTAGGGCAGCTTACCCAGAAACACAATCCATAGCGCAAATGGGACTCTATCAAGGCATGATATACACTCTTTGCTACTGATATATCTAACTCCCGCGAAACAATTTTAAGTGCATAGCAACCTTTTGCGATTTTGGAGTTCACATTTAAAATATGTTTTTCAAATTTGAGCTTATTATCAATATAGTGACCCAAGAACTTGTTAACATTTAAGGTACCTATTGGTTGTATGTTCATTTTGACACCATTTATTGAGCATTTGAAAGATATAATGTTTGTCTTTGTTATGTTCAATGTAAGTGAATTTGAATTACACCAGTCTTTTATTTGATCGAAATCCCTTCTAACAATTTGCTCCAACTGGTTGGGATCACGGTGGTGCCATAAGACAGTTGTGTCATCTGCAAACATTGTGAATGAACCCTGGATATCGATTAATGGCAGATCATTTACATATAACAGAAAAAGCAATGGGCCCAAAACCCACCCTTGCGGAACACCTGCAGAAATGTTTAACCTGTTAGACTGGTCATTATTGATACTTACAATCTGACACCGCTCAGCCAAGTAGGAACGAAACCAAGCATAGGCCCTCCCCCTAAATCTATAAACTTCTAGCTTTCTGAGCAATACTCCATGATCAACACAGTCAAAAGCCTTAGTTAGATCACAGAATACCGCAGCAACCTCTCCGTCATTCAAACGTCCATACAACGCCTCCAGAAAATTGAATATAGCATCATCTGTAGACAACGATGATTGAAACCCAAATTGTTGTATGTTGAGATTATGTTTTTTAAAAAGAATAGCATCCTCTTTTTCATGAGTTTCTCTATAACTTTAGACAAGGTGGGTAACAGAGAAATAGGTCTAAAATTGGATGGAGAATCAGTTTCACCCCCCTTAAAAATTGGAACAACTGTGGCAAATTTTAGTTCCGATGGAAATTCTCCACATGAGAATGACCAATTAATAGCTTCTGCTAACGTAATTAATGTATAACATGGAAGCCTTAGCAGCACTCTTACAGTAATATTGTCCCAACCAAAAGCTTTGACATTTTTAATATCCTTAAAAATTTCAATCAATTCTTCGGGATTAGTTGGTAA
Source organism: Kuschelorhynchus macadamiae (assembly GCA_030620095.1). NCBI lineage: Eukaryota > Metazoa > Arthropoda > Insecta > Coleoptera > Curculionidae > Kuschelorhynchus > Kuschelorhynchus macadamiae. The sequence continues at coordinate 551,601 of JAUTXW010001843.1, forward strand.
TATTACTAACTAATCCCTTCTATATATAGAAGGTGTCATTCATGACACTATGTTTAAGATATTCTTTGGCATATATTTTGGGCTAATTTTTCAGCTATGGTGCAATAAAAGGAGTTCAGTCGGTCTGCATTAATATTATATTCCACAGCAGCACTGCTTCTGCCTGTTAAGTCATTAACAACTCTCCAACATTCCTTTTGCCTGTTATGGGATTTTTCAATTTTTTTCGAGAAATATATCTTTTTTGCCAAGTTAATAGTTGAACGGTATTTTTTGTAATAATCCATGAAATCAGTACTATCAAACAAACATTTTCTTAAAGTATGTAAGGAACGCATATTTTGGGCAGACACCTTTAGACCCGATGTAAACCAACGTTTCCTTTTACGGTTTTTAACCATTCTGAGTGGAAACACTTCATTAAACACATTACAAAGTGAACGGTAAAATTGTTCAAGAGGATTTTCAGAATTTAATATATTATTCCATTGAATGGTTAAGCATAACTGGGAAAAACCTATCATAATTTCGCTTAGTAAAAAGCCGTTTTAGCTGTTTCTTATTACTGGGCTTAGATTTTGTGGTAATCCCAAATTCACAGAATACAGCTTCGTGGTCTGAAAGACCAGCATTTATCACAGAACAAGTAACAGCATCGTTTTGCATGTTGGAGCACATGTAGTCAATCAATGTAGCAGAATATTTTGTCATTCGAGTACGTTCAGCAACATGCATATTTAAATTAAGGGAGTCAAGTAAGTTATCTAACATTGGCATACCTAAATTAGATTTATCTACATAATTAATATTTAAGTCACCAGCTAAAATAACATTCATTTGTGAAGGAAGATCAGTTAAAAGACACTCTAACCTAGTTTTAAACAGAGACAGTTCTGTATTTTTTACTAGCAAGAAAATTTATTAGCAAGAAACCATCTTTTAGCCTCCTTCAAGGATATGCCTGCATGATTCGAGAGAACATTGAAATGCAAGTCAATATTTAAGAAAGTCACGTCATCTGCAAATAGAACATGTTTATTAACAGTTGACATGTAAGAACATAGATCGTTAGATTATAGACAATAAACAACACATGTCCTAAGACAGAACCCTGGGGTACTCCATGAGTTATGGACCTGGGGGCTGAAACTCGTCCACTGACAGTTACACATTGTAGTCTCCCAGAAAGGTAGGACCTAAAAAGATCCAAAGTCACCCCTCTAATTCCAAAGTACATCATTTTCTCCAGCAGGATGTCGTGAGAGACACAATCGAAGGCCTTTGTCAAATCACACATAGTAATAATAGAGTGTTTCTCACTTTCAAGGCTCCCGACAATGCCACTAACAACATCCAGAATGACCCCAATTGTTGAACACCCTGGCCGAAACCCAAATTGTGATATATCAAACAGAGAGTGTTTATCAAAATATTTGACCAATCTCTCTTTCAACATTATTTCCATTACCTTGGAGAATATTACAATTATCAAAATTGGACGGTAATTGTCGATCAGCTCACAATCACCTTTTTTAAGTATTGGTGTAATTTTTGAGATTTTAAATGCATTTTTGAGATTTTAAATGCATGCATTTTAAATTATAAAAATCAGTAGCGTTGGATGACAACATCGAAAACTTCAGTTTCAGTAGTTGGATATAGAAAAAAACTAGAAGAAGGTGCATTATTTTTGTTCAGGAGGTCTGATGCCTTCTGTGTAATATAGGGTAATGTTTTGATTATGTTTTCTGCAGTTGAGCTAAAATATTCGTTAAAACCCTCCAAAGGAATACTGTTTCCTGAAATAGGTGTTTTATGTTTATTTCTCTCAAAATTAACAACCTTCCAACAGTCCCTCGATTTGTTATTGGAGTTCAACAAAAAAAGTTTCATAAGCATTCTTTTTAGCCAATTTAATGGAATTAAGGTAATCATATTTTAGGGCCTTATAAGTCGACCAAATATATATATATATATATATATATATATATATATACAGGGTGGTGCAACCAAGATGGGGTGGACGATTGTGGGCAAACGGAAAGGAATTTGAAAAAACATTTTTGGGATATGATTGATAGTCAAGAACGCTGTGTTTTAAAATTATACCTATTATACAGGGTGGTCTGAAAAGTTCGTGGTGAACCAAACTTGTGTTTTTTTAAATGGGACACCCGGTATATTATTATTTTAGTTGATTCTCCTATTCGTTACGATCATTTTGATATGAGGTTTGTTGGGTCTAAAATTTATACCAAGGGAATGGGACGAGGTTAAAGTGGAAAAATTTTTTGAAAACAATTGAAGCAGGTATGGAAAAACCAAATATTCTATAAAATGTATTGTATCTAGGATTACAATAATCGTTTGTAAGTCGTTCAAAATTATTCACTGTTATACACGGTGGTCAAGTTTTGCAAATTTACCTTGGATGGAATTTTTTTAAGTGGAACACCCCATATATTTTACTGTCATACTGTAATACCCTATTTGATATCTTTCTAACCAACAGTTCTTTAGTAAATTAACAGTGAAACCAAAATTTACTCATTCTAACAGAAACGGTATTATTTACGTTGCTTAAATTGACTACCTATAATATAAGGAGGCCATGATATCATAAATGAAAAGAAAGATTGACATTCTTGTCAAAACCGCAAAGTGTCAGAGAATTGGCATCAATTACCATTGTTTTTTGACGATAAGCCGAGAAATTGTTAAGTAACAATGAGTTTGAGTACTCCAGAGTTGATAAACATGACTTTTGTGTTGGGCGAGTGTCAAAAAAACCCTTTACTAGCAAGCAGGGTTTATGCGGTACGATATCCCGATGCCGAAAAAAAAACCAAGACCTGAAGCTTTTGCAAGTTTATTAGAGAGGTTTCAAGAAACAGGCAATGTTGCTTTTAAGAAACGTAAAGTAATTAATAAACCAGTTACCAATGAAGATAATGCTTTGACAGTGTTATTAACAGTGCAAGAAAATCCACACACAAGTACCAGGGAAATTGAGAGAGCTACTGATATTGAACGCACTAGTATTAAACGGATTCTGAAACAACATAAATATCATGCCTACCACATTGAATTACACCAAGAACTGTATGATCGCGATTACGTCCAACGACAAGAGTTTTCAATTTGGTTTTTAAATACAATTTGGGATAATCCAGGTTTTGTAGGTAGGGTGCTGTTTTCAGACGAAGCAACTTTTAAAAGCAACGGCTTGGTTAACAAACATAATAAGCACTATTATTCAACCGAAAATCCACATTGGATTCGTCAGGTGAACCATCAAAATAAATGGTCAATTAATGTTTGGGAAGTTATAATTGGCTCTCATGTTATAGGACCATATTTCTTTGAAGAGCATTTAACGGGAGAAGTCTATTTAAATTTTTTGAGAAATGAGTTGCCCGTATTGCTCGAAGACTTACCTTTAATGTTAAGAAATTCCTTATGGTTCCAACATGCTGGAGCACCCCCGCATTACCATAGGCATGTAAGACATTTTCTCAATAATTGGAAAGGAGAGCATTGGATTGGGCGAGGTGAACCAGTTAAGTGGTCTGCGAGGTCACCCGATTTTACGCCACTAGATTTCTTTTTATGGGGACATGTTAAAGAAGAAGTTTATAAAGAGGTTCCAACCACAGTGGAAGATATGAAGTTGAGAATAATAAGCAGTTTTCGCAACATTTCAGACCTGACTTTGAGAAAAGTGAAACTTTCATTTATGGATAGACTCGAAATGTGCCTTCAGCAAAACGGTGGTTTAGTTGAACATCTTTTATAAGTTTTAATTACATTGTTTTTGTTGATTTATATTAAATTTATTTTTTTTGTAAAAAAAGATCTGTTATTAATACTGTCAAAGCATTATCTTCATTGGTAACTGGTTTATTAATTACTTTACGTTTTTTTGAAAGCAACATTTCCTGTTTCTTGAAATCTCTATAACTTGCAAAAGCTTCTATCTTGTTTTTATTTCGGCATCGCATCATCAAAGAACAATATTTATTTATTTAATGATGACAATATTCTGACACTTTGCTGTTTTGACAGGACTGTCAATCTTTTGTTCAATTTATGATGATATCATGGCCTCCTAATATTAAATTGTCAATTTTAACAACGTGAATTCAGAGTAATTCGTGTTAAAATGAAGAAATTTTGATTTCACAGCTAATTTACTGAAAAACTGCTGATCAGAAAGGTATCAAATATCGTATTTTCTGAAAGCTAGTAATGTTATCTTTAACATGAAAGTAAAATATACAGGGTGTTCCATAAAAAAAAAATCCAAGGTAAATTTGCAAAACTTGACCACCCTGTATAACAGTGAATAATTTTGAACGACTTACAAGCGATTATTGTAGTCCTAGATACAATACATTTTATAGAATATTTGGTTTTTCCATACCTGCTTCAATTGTTTTCAAAAAATGGCCGGAGTATAACCCTTTTTTCCACTTTAACCTCGTCCCATTCCCTTGGTATAAATTTTAGACCCAACTAACCTTATATCAAAATGACCGCAACGAATAAGAGAATCAACTAAAATAATAATATACCGGGTATCCCATTTAAAAAAACACAAGTTTGGTTCACCACGAACTTTTCAGACCACCCAGTATAATGGGTATAATTTTAAAACACAGCGTTCTTGACTATCAATCATCCCAATTTTTTTTTTCAAATTCCTCTCCGTTTGCCCACAATCGTCCACCCCATCTTGGTTGCACCACCCAGTATATATATATATATATATATATATATATATATATATATATATATATATATATATATATATATATATATATAATATTTTACAGGGATTCTGATAAAATTCTAATAACATTTTTTCTACATAGACATCGAAAATTTTGAAACTGATCATAACTTTTAAGCTCGTATAGAGTTAAAAATTATGATTATTTTACTACTATTTATTTTTTTTCTTTTTATACCTATTTATGCTATACAGGTTCGGAGCCGCACAAAATAGAAAAGCATATATTTGTTTATATAAATATATTTAATACTCTAGAGGCGAAAACATTGTATTTTAAGTAAGAGTGAAATATCACTTCTTGTCTCTGTCTGCCGTTCTTTTGGAAAATACAGGCAGTTGCAAGACGCGACTTTTGTATGTATTATACGAATTCGTCCGATCTACTGGATGTGAGGATACCTATGCATGTGGCGAAGCGAAGTCATATATTTATCTATATAAACATACTTTAGAGGCGGAAATAATATTATAAGGAGATTTTGCATGCTGACTCCGTCTGATGTCCATTCTGATGGATGGAGGATATCCTATGCGTGTGCTAAGGCGAACATGATACAAAATCATATATTTATGCATGTATATATATATATATATATATATATATATATATATATATATATATACAGGGTGTCCGGGAAAATGTGGGAGATCTCTCGGACTCAGATAGAACATTAAAAAATAAGATGACAAGTTCCCATAAATTTTTTTCCTAGCGGCCCTCCCTACGGAGATACGGCCCCCTAAAGGACCCCACTGGAAATCGGTTTTTCTAGAATAACTTTTAAACGACTCAATATAATTTAACGAAAATTTAATATGATAAACAGTAGTAAGGACCTCTCAAAATGCTTCCCTTAAAACATAATTAGCTTGTTTAGTTTACCAGGGACGGACTAGATTGTACATTTTAACGCTCAAATTTTTAACACCCTGTATGATAAGGAGTTAAAAAAAATAAATTTGGATACCTTGAACATTAAGCTAAAGAAAAGGTGCTCTTGTTCATTGTCGATAAAATGAACTGTTTTCGAGAAAAAAAAATAATAAAAGAATACAACTTTGGGAGTATTAAATATGTTTTGATCCTGAACAACCTAATACGATAAATAGAAAAAAGTCAATTAAAAACTTCATAAGTGGGTTCAACATGTGCTCCGTGATTTGTGATGCACTCGCGGGCACGACGAATAGAGGACTGCTGTACTCGCCACAACAACCCAGCATTGTTCCTTATCATATCGCAATGAAACGTGATTCTCTGTAAAAGTTCCTCCCTAGTAGCAACCGGAGAGGAATACACCAAGGTTTTGAGATGACCCCACAGGTAGAAATCCATTGGCGTTAGGTCGGGAGACCGTGGAGGCCAGGCAATGGGACCTCCTCTGCCTATCCAACGGTTTCCATAGACGTTATTTAGGTGGTCCCGTACAGCAACGCTAAAATGGGGTGGGGCTCCATCATGCATAAAATGCATCCTTTGGCGGGTTTCAAGTGGCAAATGCTCTATTGAATCTAGAAAAGCGTTCTGAAGGAACTCTAAATAAAGTTCACCATTCAATCGTGCCGGTAATACGCATGGTCCAATGAAAAAATTGCCGATTATTCCTGCCCAAACATTAATGGATTGAAACTGATGTTGATGATGATGAACGACAGTGGCATGAGGGTTTTCATCAGCCCATACATGCGAGTTATGTAAATTTACAATACCATCTTTGGTAAATCCTGCTTCATCGGTAAAAAGAATAATGCTAATGAAGTTTGGGTTTGTTCGTTGTTGATCTAACAACCAGTTTGCGAACTGGATTCTTCGAGGAAAATCTTCAGGAAGTAGTTGATGCACTTTTTGCAGATGATAAGGGTATAACAACTGTTCTTTAAGTACTTCAGCAACTGTACTTTTTGACACATGAAGCTGCGCGGCTAATATTCGAGTGCTTATTGAGGGAGTATCAGCTACAGTATCCAAAATATCTTCCTCCAATTGCACCGTACGTACTGTTCTCCTCACACCAGCATCAGTACTCCTTTTCCCAAAACTTCCTAAAAATAATTAATGAACGTCAATAATGTTACCTTATTAATTGAGAATTGCCCACCAGTTTCTCTTAGACGTTGGTCAATTCGCTGAAATGTTTTCTCATTTGGAATATTGCGATTAGGATATCTTTCTCCATACAACCTTCTTGCTTCATAAGCATTGCAAGATGCAAGTCCGTACATAAGATGCATATCTGCATACTCACTAAATGTGTATCCCATTATCGAATTAAATTTACCAAGGTATTCAAAATTTAATAAATTAATATCGAAGTAGGTACAAAAAGATCAACGTGTCAAGAAGATTTCAAATGCACACGTCAATGCGAGATTATTTATTTCGTACCATAGTAACGTTTGTAAAAAAGTGCATTCTTTAATACTGATAAATAAACAATAATAATACTTTTATTATTTTTTTTCTCGAAAACGGTTCATTTTATCGACAATGAACAAGAGTACCTTTTCTTTAGCTTAATGTTCAAGGTATCCAAATTTATTTTTTTTAACTCCTTATCATACAGGGTGTTAAAAATTTGAGCGTTAAAATGTACAATCTAGTCCGTCCCTGGTAAACTAAACAAGCTAATTATGTTTTAAGGGAGTATTTTGAGAGGTCCTTACTACTGTCTATCATATTAAATTTTCGTTAAATTATATTGAGTCATTTAAAAGTTATTCTAGAAAAACCGATTTCCAGTGGGGTTCTTTAGGGGGCCGTATCTCCCTAGGGAGGGCCGCTAGGAAAAAAATTTATGGGAACTTGTCATCTTATTTTTTAATGTTCTATCTGAGTCCGAGAGATCTCCCACATTTTCCCGGACACCCGGTATATGTAATTCAAAAATTAAAAACCTGAATATGGAAATAAATAATGACAAAAGGGAATCGATAATGATAAAATAGAGATGATTATTTTATAAAATCCAATGTTAAGAAAAATACTAGGAAACTAAGCAATAAGGAACATGAGATATTAAAGTTGTGGGATTTTTGTAAGAGATATGTTCTAAAAAAATGAAAATCAAGTTTTATTCTACACCTTATCATTTATTTTTATTAGAATCGGCTGTGGTAAAATGAAATACTAAAAAGTTTATTTTTTTTTTAAATTTATTTTTTTTTTCTTCGTAGTAAGGACGTAGCCGATGCACGCATCGGACAAGTGGCACTTCTGAAACGTACACTACAGAATGCTAATAGACATTCCAAATGGTACGAATTCGCATGCAAGGTCAAATAGATAAAGTAAAATAGCCCTAAGAGGCATGTCGAATAGAAATAAAGAAAAAAAAAAAAAAGAACACACAATAGTTCGTCAGAAAAGCAACACAATACATAAATAATTAAAATACAAGTGAATAAAAATAGATACAAAGTATATATAGATATAAAGCAATTCGTTTAACCACCTTTTAAGCTGTAAAGTGCTTAAACTGAAAATGTCATAATCAGGGAAGTGACGATTGTAATTGCGTACCAGTCGATCGACAAATGCGCTAAGCCCATAATTTGTACGATGGTATCCTTCAAAGAAGAGTTGAGATTGCCTTGTTCTCCTAATAGGAACCAGAAATGCGACCGACTCAAGCAACATCGGACAGTCAATATCTCCACTGAGCAGTTTGTGAAGAAAAACTAGAAGTGCCTTCTTTCTTCGAAACTCAAGTGTTTGAAGGCCACACAGAAGAGCTCTGGTATTATATGATAAACCCTGGTACAGAAAATTAAACTTATACAAAAGGTATTTGGCAAATCTATTTTGGGCTTTTTCGATTTTATTGATGTGACACTGATACGATGGACTCCAAACTGTAAAACAATACTCCAGAACGCTGCGAACAAGTGAGTTATAAAGACATCCAATTGCTTTAGTATCTGTGACATGTTTTGTTTGCCGCTTTATAAAGCCCAACAGCCTGAAACCCTTCAGTACAATACTATCAATGTGCAGACCAAAAGTTAAATTCTCATCAAAAATAACGCCCAGGTCTGTAAAGGAACTAACAACTTCAAGACTCACGTTATCTATGAAGTAGGAGGAGAGTATGGGTTTAATGCGTTTATGAAAACGGAGCACTTTACATTTAGAAACATTAAGAAGAAGATGGTTAATGTTGCACCATTTGATAAGCTTTTCCAAGTCCGATTGCAGTGGATTTGATTCAGAGGAAACTGGTGAAAAGAATTTTAAATCGTCTGCGTATAATAGACACTTAGACACTTTAAAGCATGATACTATATCATTTATAAATAGTAGAAAGAGAATTGGACCAATATGAGAGCCCTGTGGGACACCCGATGTCACAACAACCTCTCTAGAAATTGAACCACATACGCTAACTCGCTGACGGCGATTGAATAAGTAAGATTTTATCCATTGCAGATAGGTTCCAGAAAAACCAATTCGCTGCAATTTGAATAACAGAAGCTGATGGCAAACCCTGTCAAAAGCCTTCGATATGTCAGTATATATAAAATCGATCTGTTGACCAGCCTCAACCGATATTGTTAAGTAATTCTGGAAAATTGCAAGATTTGTAGTTGTTTATATAAAAGAGAAACAGCAATTTTGCTTGTCTTTCATCAAGGATGGTAATGTTTTTCGGGTGTATTTATGTGTCTGTTCTTTTGGTCATCCCTTAGCCTTAATGGTCTGATGGATCTTCATGTATGAGTGTGAGATATTCGTAGTGTCATAGAGTAAATGGTGGTTATTTATTTACCAAGTGTTTTACTTTCGGCACTGTATATTCCAAATGGTTCATTGTTGGTGGAAACAATATTGAAGAAATGTCATGTATGGGAAACTTTTTCATGTATAGTCGAGTGCAGAAATAGTATACTTACCTAGGAAATTCGGAAAGTGAGGTACAGGATAATTGGTTATAAATGTACCACCCGCTTATCTCTATTAATTTTCGTTTTTGAAAAAAAATATGTATATAAAACTTGAACCAATTACTATATTTTATTTCTATCGATTTTATTTTTATACAGGGTTTAAAACATTTCTTTTAATAGAACATCCTGTAGATTTTTAAACATCGAGAGAGCTTATCAAGAAGAATTTATTGATATTGGGTTTGTCTTGAACGATTTTTCTACAATTAAAAATTGCTCCAGCCTTGGAAAATAATAATTATTGTCTAGCATGTTAGAGGCTTGGAACAGTTTTTAATTATATTTAAGAAAACCGTTCAAAATAACCCCATCAAACCTTCTAACAATAAATTCGTCTTGATGAGCTCTATCGATATGCTTGAAAATATATAGGATGTTCCTTTAACAAAAATGTAAATTTATGTTGCCGCCTGTTTGTGGCACATCTTGCATCTGAAAAACTACTCATTAAATTAATTTCAAATTGTGTGCAAGCATTAAGTAGGATATAGACATAAACTGGGTAAATTTTGGTACGAATTCAAGATGGCGAAACAAAACGGCGGCCAAATATAAAATTTGTAAAAAATCAAAGTAAAAATATCTTATTCAATTGACTCCAAATCTTGAAGTAGAATTTAATGTGATACAGATGTTAACTGGCACGAATTCAACATGACGGTACAAAATGTAGTCTTTCAATGTAAAAATTACTTATCCAATATGATGGAACAAATCGGCGTTCAATAAAAATGTCTGACAAGACAGTATACTACTTTTTATTCCTAATAAAAGGAAAGATTCATAACGAGGGAAGTTGTGGGTAAAGGAAATTTAACGATTTTTTTAATGTTATAGCCTTAATTATTTATTATTTTCAGTTCCCTAAGGTGTCATTAATATCAGGGACCTAATATGACTTCAAGACATAAGTATGATGAACTAACACTATTTTTAAATGAACAGGACCTCCCGAATATTGTTCTTATCATGCAGGATTGGTTAAAACAGAATGAGCTGATAAATTTTTCTGACTATATAATTTTATCTTCTTTTTGTAGTTCTAGGTCGGCCCATGGAGGCTGTATGATCCTAGAAAATAAAACATTTTTGGAAAAGAACTCTTTTGTACAGGTTGTGTTTATAGGTCACATCCTCAGCTATTGTTGATTTTTTGGATGGACTGGATACTCTCTTATCCTAAATTTCTAGTTCTGCTTTTGTAATTGTATCTGGGGATTTTAACATACATTTTAAGGAAAAGGGGTCTGTTCCAACTTTACGCTTAATTAGTATATTAGAGTCATGTAATTTAATCACCTATACGTATTACTCAATACTCAGCTACTATAATAGATCATGTTTGAGTCAGTTGTTTTTAATGTATATAATGCAGATTTAAGTGCAATACCTCCTTGTCAATGTGGTAGAATTTTAAGTAGAACGAACTATAATAGATTGATTGAGTCAACTGTGTCTGTCAGTTGCCTGGGAAAGTGTGTTAGTGTCACGGGACCCTATTGGTGAATTTCATGGAAAGTTGGCAGATATTTCTGACAAAGCCTTTCCAATAAAACAAATAAAGAATAAGTCTAAAAAACCATGGTTAACTAAGGGATTAAAAGCTTCTTCAAAAAACATGTTCGCTTCATCGGATTAGAAAATTTATTGATTCTGTTTATTTCCATCAATACTTTAATAATAATCGATCACTCTATCGCAAATATTATTATTATTTCAAAAAGAAATTACTACTCTGATCGTCTGAGATACTCAGTAAATAAACAAAAATAATGTTGGTCTATTGTAAATGATATTCCCCACAACAATAGACTTCAGGGAGCTGTTGAACCAGAACAATCCCATGATGTCATTAATAATTACTATTGCACCATTGCTGAGAACCTAAAGAAAAATATTAAGCCATCTGTAGATCCAATTGATTACATGTCTGGTAGATCAACTCCAAATTCGTTTTACTTCTTACCCACAGACCTAAATGAACTTAAACAAATATTTGTATCAATAAAGAACAAAAAAACTTCTGGAGATGATGGATTGTCTGCAAGAATCTTTCTCAATACGCCTGACTCTGCCTTGCATGTACTGGTACAGGCAATAAAAATCTCATGGGAACAGAGTTTCTTTTCTCCAATTTTGACCAAGGTGATTCCTGTCCACAAGGCGGTGATTTAAACGAGCCATCAAATTTCCGCCCAATCTCTCTTCTGTCTACTCTGTCGAAAATAATAGAAAAGTTGGCCAAAACGCGAATTACTTCATTTTTGGACAGACATAATATACTTAGCAGATCGCAGTTCGGGTTTAAGAAAAATAATAGCACAAATGGTGCTATGTTTAACTTACTGGAATACCTGTATAATCAAATTAATAAAGGGGGATTGGCAGCAGCAGTTTTCTGTGCCTTATCGAAGGCATTTGACTGTGTCAGTCACGCAATTCTGCTGCGTAAACTTCATTCGTCTGGCTTTAGAGGAGTGGCTCTTTCCTGGTTTGAGCCTTATTTGTCAGGTCGGAGGCAAAGGGTCTTTGTGGGTTCAAGTGCCTCTGATTCCCAAGCTAATAACTGGGGAGTACCACAGGGCTCTGTCTTGGGCCCACTTCTCTTCCTTCTTTATATAAATGACCTTACTAACTTGGATATTGCTGGTCAGTTCACATTATTTGCAGACGACACGACGATTTTATGGCATTCTGCTGATGTTAATTTATTGAATGACACTATATTAACGGGTACTAATAAAATTAAAGTATGGTGTGACTCGAATCTCTCGTCACTGAATTTGGCAAAGACCAACATCGTTTGTTTTAGATGTTGTTTGGATTTTTGGAACTTAAATTTGATGACTATATTAATGCCCTCAGCAAGAAAATCCTTCCTTCCTCTTCAGTTTAACGGCCTTAAGCTGCCTGGGCTATATGGCCGATTTGGTGGCTGCAAGATATTTTAATAAGTTAGAATGTTCAGTTCAGCCTCCGCTCACAAGTGGTGAACAACTTGAGAATGATCGAGTGAGTGAGAAACTAAGTAAGTGATGGGTGAGTGAGTAGCAATTACTGTGTTTCTGTATTTAGGGTGCATGCTGGATTAAAGCTTCCTGTTGCTAGATGCCAGGAATGAATTTATGACTTTTATACCTTTCTGAGAGGCTAAAAAAATACTGGTCATGTTTAGTGGAATGAAGCCATTGATTGATTGGAAGGATTGAATGAATAAGTCAAAAGCCTGGGGAAATAGAGGGCATTCAAAAAATATGTGGTCAAGGGAACCTGGAACCCCACACTCACAGTTAGGATCTGGGTTTATTTTAATTCTAAAAAGGTGCTGAGGTGAGAGACAGTGGTCACTACTGATTCTGCACATTGTGACAATTTCTTTCCTATTCAATGATTTCATGTTTTTGAACCAGGGAGATTTGAACAGAGACTGGACGATCTCCCCATAAAATATTCCTTTGGTTTGTGCTGTTTCTTTCCAGCGTTCCGTCCATGTGTCCCAAAAGGATGATTTAATGGTTGGAAGAAACTCCCTATAATCCATAGCCACATCAAGAGGTTCGTCAAGACTACAGCCTTTTTTATCTAGGTAGTCTGCTTTGTCATTACCGTGAATATTAGTATGACTGGGTATCCACACAAACTCGACGTTTCTACCAATTAATAGTAATTCTATTAATTTATACTTTGTTTCTAGAGTAATGGAGTTATCCTTAGGTGACATATAACTGGTGATTCTCTATAACGCGCTTTGACTGTCAGAAAAAATGACCATATCCTAAATGTCTGAGTTTTCAACAATTTCTAGTGCTAACTTGATCGCATAAACCTCCGCCGTGCAAATGGAGCAGTATGATGGTAGCCTTACTGAAACCTGGACATTTTCCCCTCCATAAACTCCAGCTCCGACCAAGCCATTGCTTTCTTTGGACCCATCCGTGAACAGATACTTACTATTAGTATAGATACTTACTAGGTTCATTTTAAAGAAGTTTGTTTCCTTAAAAATTGGTCGTTTGGCAAAATATGGTAGAGTTTGACAGACTTCAATGTGATTGATCAGAGGCCTTAAAAGGTCAAAGGCCTCAATCAAGGGAGGAATAGCTAATTTTGACCAGAAGTCATAATTATAGTTGTAATTAACATAGTTTGTGGAGACTGCTTCCACTACAGCATTATCCTCGATAGAAAAAGCTTGGATTAAGAACTTGACTGCCAGCCAATTTTTTCTAATTTCAAGCGACATTTCTCCTGCTTCTGATAATATTATATGAGTCAGTGTTGATTTCATGAAACCCAAGCAAACTCTAAGGAACTTTTTTTGTGAAATTTTGTTCATTAATTCTAATAAATTATCCAAAGACAGTAGTTGATTAGGTGGATTGTAAATAATAACTATAATAAATGATTTAGATTCTAAGGCAAGGCACTGAAATCTATCTGAAAAGTTAATATTTAAATTTAATGGTTTTAGCAATATTTGTTTTGAACATTCCGGCTATGCCCCCTTTACCGTCTATTCGGTCTTGTCTAATGATGTTATAATTCTTAATATTAAAATTTTGATTTTGCTTGAGCCACGTCTCATTTAATGCTATTATGTCAGGTTCAACCTCCTTAATCAATTCGATCAAGGTGTCTGTTTGAAATTATGCTTCTAATGTTCCAATAAACTATCCTCATTATTGTAACTAATGTTTAAAAGATAGATTATTTAACAGAAATTTAACTGAAAAAACGCTTTTGATTAAGGATGCATAAAACTGATAAAATTATGGAAAAATTAAGAAAAATGGAGAGTATTAATGGTTAATTTTCATTAGGGTGTACTGGATTTCTTATTTTTTAAAAAAATTATTCTAAATCTTGCGTTTTAATTATTTTTTCGGGTGGTCCCTGTGAACCTATAACATTTTGAATTATTGATTGTTCTTTTTCTTTTAAGAGATTCATAGATTGTTTTTGCCGATTCTTCATCGCTTGCGTCCATATCAGATAATTCGTCCTGGAAATTAAGAGATTGCATTAGAGATTGCCGATTTAGTGCAGATTCCTGTCGTGATGGTGAATCAAGCATCGATGAATAGTTCACTCTAGCCTGACTCGGGAAAAGTGCCTCCCTATGCTTAGCTTGGTCATAACTTGGCATATTAGTCCTATGAGTTTTGGGTTTTTTGGCTTAGCTGGCATAAGTGTGTGTGAGTGATTGTTTTGGGAGTCTCTGGCTTGGAGAAGATTCTGCTTAAAGGGAATTAGGAAAATGATTGAGATTAAGATCAGACGTTGCTTGAACTGCCCCTTCCTTAGGATACATTTTGTTGGCTTCCACAACTGATATGTTATAGTCAGCTATTGCCTTGTTAATTTGTTTTTGTCGCAAATATTCCTTGCATTCTCTGCTTAATGCTTCATGGTTGCCATCATAGTTGAGGCACCTTTTTGTAGGGATATCTTTTTTATCACAGTTTTCCTTCTCGTGTCCCTCCCCACAGTATAAGCATCTAAGAGAATTTCTGCATCGACTTTGATGATGACCAAACTTTAAGCAATTATAGCACATTAGTATCGGCTTAATGTAAGGAGAGACATTTCTTTTCGTATAGAATAAAATTACCTCCTGAGGCGTGAGTTTTCCTGCAAGTAGAAGCATGTAAGTGGAAGCAGGAACTGTGGTTACCACTCCATTGTCTCTTTTTTTAAAGTTGAACCGTGTCGCGTCAATTATTTTAATTTTCTTAGACCCTCTCGGTCCATATCCAAATGAAATAAAGTCATCTTCAGTGATTTTATCACCAATATTGTTGATAATACCTCTACTATATAACCTTCCCTCCGGGATGAAAGTCTTGAAACCGTTGGAGTTAAGAGAGTTTGTCTTGATGAAACTATTTGCACTCATTGGGGTATCAAAATTTATTCCAATTTTATCTCTTCCCTTGGAAGAAACTTCCTTTATTCCTCGAATATTTTCTTCGTGAAGTACTTTTGCAACATTCATTGGATGTAATGAAATTCCTTTCTCATAATGTTCAAGAATAGTAAGAAAAGGAGGGAAGCTGGCTTCATCGTATGATCTAACCTTGTTCATTGTACGTCTTACTTTATGGATTAGTCTGTTATTGTGACCGGACATCGGATTTTCCAATGTAAGCTTACCTTTAATATTCTACAGTTCTTTAAGCAGAACTTCTAACTCATTGTTAGATACTTCCAAACTATCAACTATTTTATTTCTAATATTGCGAGATTGTTCTGTCAACAGATTCAAGTACAAGTCTATTGATTTATGTTGTGAGTGTGAGGGAGGGGGCCCAGGCCCCTCCGAATCGATTTCCATTACGGAAACCTTCGATAAATTTTAGGTTATGATAAAATGTAGTGACAAAATGCAAAGACTTTGAGTAGGATGAGAACAAATTATAGGTAGAACTCACCAGAAGTTTCTACAATGAAACAAGAGCAGTCAGTCGTTGAAGTGGGGTAATTAGGGGGTTTTTACAGCCCCCACGTTATCACTACCGCGTTCCGACGAAAAAAAAATATAAATCAGCAAGAAAATTTGTTGGAAAATCGGTATATTATGCCCTTATTGAATCCAGGCTTAGATATGGGATTTGTTTCTGGGGAGTAGCTAGCAGCTATTTAATTAATATGCTGTCAAAAAAGAGCAGTAAGATATATATGCAAGACAAAAGCCTGTGATTCATGTAAACTGCTTTTTACAAACCAAAAAATATTAACAATTGTTAGTTTTTACATTTTAGAAACTGTCAGTATAGTATACGCTAACAGAGATAAATTTACAGTCCCAAATCCTAGATATGTAACTCGCCACCATCTCAATCTAGATTTAGCTATTCCTGTCAAGCTTTTTTAGCTCATTTATGAGGGTATTAAAATGTAAAATTCTCTTCCCGATAATATTAAGGAACAACCCACTAAAACTATTTAAAAAGCAAGTTCGGAAAATTATGGTTGACAGGCCTATTATAGTCTGACAGAATTTTATTGTGACATGGTGTGATACTGTTAGTATTGACATGAGTCTGTCTTATTTGTTTTTATTTCATTTGATGACCCTGAATTTTTAGTAGGTTGCTGTCGTTTTTTTTTATTTGATTTTTCTAACCTATTTCTAATACTTCTTATTTTTTGTTGGAACGTTTGTTTAAAATTGCCCTTGTTGCTTTTGCTTCTAGTTTTAAATTCTCATTATTCCATCCCAATTTTATATACCTACTTACAATCAATGTCTTTTTTAATTTTCAATTATATTTTTAAATTATATCTTGTCCAGACTGAATTCTCAAATGTTTTAATTTTACTGATATTTGTATTTTTACTTTAATCCATGATTTATATACTAAATTGTTCGTCTCAAATATTGTATATGTTGTATTTGTTTTTTAGCCAATAGTTTTTATGTACTTTGTTTTTACAAGATACAAATGTTTTTACAGATAAACTTGTCTATGTTTTATTTTTATTTTTAACTTATAACTCATGCTTTGTCGATAAAACTTTCTGTAGTTTTTTGATAATAAAGCTTATTTTGAATTTGAATTGAATAAGGTCAACAAAATCTACGATAAAATTTGGGAATGCTTTGTTAAATTCAGGAAAATGTAAAAATCACAAAAAAAAAGAAGAAAATACCTGATGATATTAGAAGAAAATATGTAAGCCTATTTCATTTCTAACCTAAAAATATATTTAGATTGGCCATGTGTAAAATCCCGACCAGAACTGTTATTTTCAATTCTCGTCTCGTGAACAGAAGTATTGCCTGAAAATTAGAATAATAATGTTTCTACCTGAAAAAATAATAATGTTTCTGCTAAATAATCTTAACAATTGAAAATTATAGGAACAATAATGAAAAATACGAGAAAAGTCAGCAGTTTGTAATATTACATGATGAGCCAGACTGGCAGCATTATTTATGATGAAGATGATATTCCGTTGTCTAAATTAGTTTGATTACAAAACGGGTTAATAATAAACAAACATATTGGTATTAGATAGGTTATACTTTTGTTTTAAGAGTGAATTTCATTACTTTTATCTGATTTTCATATGATATGTTTCACATAAATACATTTTATAATGTAATAATTAAAAATAATTATTTTGTTTACATTTTTTTTAAGACTATATTATTTTAAGTTTAAATGGCTTGTTCCTTTTTTGGAATATGACGGACCCAGTGTCAATTGAGCAGTCAAGTGACCAAAAAAAACTTGACCAGTCAAAAGCACTATTCTAGTTCCATATGTAACATGTGTTTGTTTTACCGTCCTTCCTGTGATTACAAATATTACCAAAACCATTTTAGAAAACAAGTACTTATATAGATGGACTTGGAGGATCTTTTATGAAAATGTAGATAACATGTGGATAGGTTTTCCTTATAAGCATTTTAATCTTATTCTTTCTCTATCTGATAATGGATATAACTGCCTTAACCATTATTTTTTTATTTATTTTTACACTTTAACATATCAATACAAAAAATCAATGTTCCTTTAAATATTATAAGTCTGCATTTCTTACGTACCTAAAAATCTTTTTTACAGCTTATACAACCATATCAAACCTGCAAGTGAATTGAAGCAGGGCACAGATTATTCCCTTTTCAAAAAAGGAATTAGACCCATGTGGGAAGATGATGCAAATAAAAGAGGAGGAAGATGGCTTATTAGTTTAGAAAAAAAACAAAGAACTAATGATCTGGATCGATATTGGTTAGACATTGTAAGTTTAAAGTCTGTAACAGCATGGTAGATTTTCATACAAACCTATACTTAAACAACTTAAACATAACTTCTAATTTTGTATTATCTCTGTTACTGCCATTAGAGAAAATGTTGCCAACATTGATAACTAAAAAAAAACAAGTTCTCATTTTAGAAAGAACTCATTTCCTTGTCCATATATGTTCGCTAGCTTCTTGTCACATCATCTATAGGAGACTCAGACTTTTCATGGTGAAATAATTAATTGAGATATTTTCAATATAGTTGCTTGAACGGTAGGAAACTTTTGTTATCTTTACTGACCTCATCTTTATTACATCTTATAGCTCATTATTTTTAGTCTAGTAGTTGCTATATGATTTTAGCAACATGTAAACTTAATAAGTTCTACCTTTCAGAATAACTAAAACTAAAATAATGTAAATGAAGCTTCGAAACTCCTCTCTTGTTCTTCTTTTTCAAAATAATTTTAAAGATTGAGAACCAATTTCTTTGCTTTTGGGTGCAAAAATACAGGAATAATTTTTTTAGTTTCTTTTTTCTTAATTATATCATATTTGTCAGTGTCAAATTAAAATAAACATCAATGACTTAAACAGTATTTATTTAAATTTTCTGATTCTGTAGTCAGTTTCAAATAATTATTATAAGTATCTGCTGATAACTGAACATTGATAACTAAAAAAAAAAGTTCTCATTTTAGAAAGAACTCATTTCCTTGTCCATATATGTTCGCTAGCTTCTTGTCACATCATCTATAGGAGACTCAGACTTTTCATGGTGAAATAATTAATTGAGATATTTTCAATATAGTTGCTTGAACGGTAGGAAACTTTTGTTATCTTTACTGACCTCATCTTTATTACATCTTATAGCTCATTATTTTTAGTCTAGTAGTTGCTATATGATTTTAGCAACATGTAAACTTAATAAGTTCTACCTTTCAGAATAACTAAAACTAAAATAATGATTGCTATTTCTTACAGATATCAGACAAAAATACTGTTAACCGAATAGCTGAGAATTTTTTTATGATTGAATCAATATGAATGAAAAGAAAAATATCTATAGGTTGTTTATTTTAAGTATAATAATATGTCAAAAAGTTATTTCAATTTTCATTAATTTTATATTTTAACTTATTTTTAATACTGATATAAAGTTAATAGAATAATATAAATTATTTGTTTCAGATATTGTGTCTGATAGGAGAAGCTTTTGAACATTCAGATGAAGTCTGTGGAGCTGTAGTCAATATAAGATATAAGGGTGATAAAATAGGTATGGATTACTTACACATTGCTAGCATAATTATACATATTTACTGTATAATAGTCTAGACTATAGATAGATTTCCTAATTTCGACACATTTAGTATTCATAAATTAGTATTACAGTAAACAAATCTATTGAATAAAATAAGTGAGATAAGCAAATTTTTAGTTAAGAGTTAAGGTTCAATGGGAATTAACCAGTATTAGCAAAAACTTAAGTTTGGTGAAAAGTTTCCTATACCTGGTATAAAGTATGACTGCAGTAACTAAAAATTTAATTTGTTCTGAAATTTTATAAAAGCAGTTTTTATTTTTTTTAGTTGTATTTAAATAATACTTAGGGAATTGCAAAAACGAATTTTGAAATATTTTAACAATACCCATTTTTTTACACAAGTGTTTGTTTTTAATAGACCAATAAATTTACAGTATTAACACAAACAAACATATTGTTTACACATTGGCTAACCATTGAGCCAGGCATATTTTGGATGAGTCATTATATGATTAGTGAAATTAAGCGCTTCATCTGTTTGGGGGAACGGTGACAAGATGGTCAAAAACATGCAAGAATCGTAAAGTCGGATTGGGTCTAATAAAGCGTACAAGGCGCACAATGATGTATGAATAAAATCAAGAAAAACAGAGTTTCGAAAAATATATTTTTACCAGAAAACATAACATTTAGGCTATGAAATTACAGTTTTTTAAAAATATTTTTGTTTCAAATTATTATACAGCATATAAAAACAAAATGTCAACAAAAGAATATTAAGAAGCCATTTTTCGAGAAAAATACAGAAGAGGACTTCCAAAGGTTAAGGACTTAGCTTAAGAGCTTTTCAACGATTTTTGCAAAGACCTAAAAGGTATTACATAATCAACTGTACTATTATACGAATATCTACAGTTGTAAAGTCAAAAATGGTACAATATTCCAAAGCTAACAAAACCATTGTGCTAAAGTAATGAATTTTGCAAAGCCATTTCAAGGTCCAAACTATTTAACCCGCTTCCAACCCTCTTTTCATATTCGTTTTTTGCGCCTGCCCATATTAGTTCAATCTCATTGAACTGGCAATGGTACGCTGGCGCGCGCGTTTCTCCTAACCCCATTTTTCGAATAATTCACTGCCCATGTTGTCATTATAATCCATACTTTTTGATTTTGAGGAAAAAATTAAACTGGCTCCTAAAATGAAAACTGTTTAGGAACCTGCATCTAAAATAATATACCTTCTGCCCGAGCCGCAACATTTTCTTCTTTTTTGATTTTGTTAAATTATTCTGCCATGAATTAGACACTACCATATCTAAAAATCCTTGTTTCATCTAAAAATATCACTTTTCCAAAACATTTCTAAATTCGTTGAGAAACTATCTGCAGTAGCTCATACAAAAACCTTCTGTTAGAGTCCTGTTTGTAATGAAATCCTAAATGTGTTATTAATCTTGATAATGATTCTAATCCTATATGCAAAATTTTCCCCCATTTTAAAGTGTCTAATTAAGAGTAAATTGTGTACTAGTACGATATAAATCGTAGGTAACATTCCTAACAACACTATCACAGGGATTATCGGTTTTTTGTCTCTTACGCATTCCTTACGCCTTCATTTTTGGTTCTTTGTTGGCCCTTGCAAAATCCTTTGAATACAACAAAAGCTAAGTCCTGAAGCTTCGAAACTCCTCTCTTGTTCTTCTTTTTCAAAATAATTTTAAAGATTGAGAACCAATTTCTTTGCTTTTGGGTGCAAAAATACAGGAATTATTCTTTTAGTTTCTATTTTTCTTAATTATATCATATTTGTCAGTGTCAAATTAAAATAAACATCAATGACTTAAACAGTATTTATTTAAATTTTCTGATTCTATAGTCAGTTTCAAACAATTATTATAAGTATCTGCTGATATTTCTCGCTTCGGGGAGGCTTTATTTGAATCTGAAATTTATCGGTGAAACAATTGCGACGGTGGGTGCAAAAATACAGCAATTAGTTTTTTAGTTTCCATTTTTCTTAATTATTTATATTTGTCACTGTCAAATTAAAATAAACATCAATGACTTAAACAGTATTTAATTAAATTTTCTGATTCTGTAGTAAGTTTTAAACAATTATTCGCTTCGGGGGGGCTTTATTTGAATCTGAAATTTATCGGGCAAAAAATTGCGACGGCGATAATTCAAAATGCACTTTTTAAAAATATCCCATCCTAGTTTTGCGCGTTGCAAAGCAAGTCGTTCTAACCCATAAGAAAGTTTATTTAAAGGTTGTCATTTTGACATAAAACCTCGCAATTTTCAAATTGCACGACCTCTTTATTTGAAAATATCAGAGGCGAAATTTTAAATTTCGATGATAGAATTTTCGTTTGTTTTTTTCTCCACCGACTTGCCCGCCGTAATTTAAAATTGCCCACAAAAAGAGTGAAATTTACGTCATCTAATGGAATAAGTGAAGAAATAGAAAGAGCACTGTTTTACATATTTTTAGTTTATCTGAGAATGGGTAATATTTATTAGTTTAAATAACACAGTACACTGAAAAAGAAACTTATAAATGAAATTGTCTTCATTTTCAGCATATTTTGTAATGGATACAGTACAGACTCGTTAATCCGGACTAATAAAAACACGGTATATCCGGATTATCAAAAATCCAGATTACATCGGTGAATGTATTCATTTTTATTAAAACCCTTAGAAATCCGTAAAAATTGAAACAAATATGAACCCATACATAAATTATATAGAGGTAATAGGTTTGCTTAAATTTTTTTTGGTTTTTTTTTTTGTGGTTTTTTTGGTTTTTTTATATTCGTAACATTGCCATAAAGCGGTTAATGAGTCCAGGTGACCTAGCAAAAGGAAATAAACAATACATATGCGAGGTGAATAATTTCGATGACATTGAAATTAAAATTACGCGACCTTAAACTCTATTTTGTTATCGTTCTACAAGCAAAATAAGTGAAGTTAAACAAAAAGTGTACTGAACTAATATAGTAATTAAAGTGTAATAAAAAAAAAGGAAAATGTATAGCTTTAATCTAATATTTAACAAAAATAATTAATGTTAATGGACTATCAGACAGTTCATTCCTTTAAACCTTTAAAATATTTTCAAATGCCTTACAGCAACACGATTTAAGTAAACAAGCAAATAAAAAACATATTAATGACATTATTCATTATAAAAATCAATAACGCAGTAAAAAGGTCTTTCAATGAGGTACGCTTTGTTTTTTTTTTCGGAAAAGTGCAAACTTAGGAATTGTTTTTAAATGTTCAGGAAGATGATTGTAAAGTTTAATGGCGTTATAAATAATTGATTTTTTTATTAATTCTGTGGAATGGGAAGGTATATGTCGTGACTAGATTTTCTGGTAGGATATACGTGTTATGGCCTTTCCGGGAACGTGCTTATATGTTTTCTTACCAAACAGATTGTTTCTAAAATAAATAATGCAGAGTGTTAATATTTCATGTTTTTTGAAA
The DNA here is from genome assembly GCA_030620095.1 of Kuschelorhynchus macadamiae. Taxonomy (NCBI): domain Eukaryota; kingdom Metazoa; phylum Arthropoda; class Insecta; order Coleoptera; family Curculionidae; genus Kuschelorhynchus; species Kuschelorhynchus macadamiae. Next base: position 574,866 of record JAUTXW010001843.1, read on the forward strand.
TAGTATTGGCAGTGCGCTCTTTTGTTTAGACCAAACAAATAGCGGATTGCTCTCTTTTGAAGCCTAAAAATATTAAAAAATTGCTCGGTGGTACAGCAGCCCCAAAAGGGAAGGCCATAGCGGAGATGGGATTCGAATAGAGAGAAATAAGTAAGTCTGGCAGAAGACACATTCGTTTCAGTTCATTTGAAACTGATCGAACAGCAAAGCAGGTGGTAGAAAGTGTTTTAGTTAAGGTGTCAATATGCTTAGACCATTTTAGGTTGTTATTTATATTCAAACCCAGGAATTTAACCGACTCAACGTATTTAATATTGCTGTTAAGTAGCTGAAGTGGTTGTCAAGCCCCCTTCTAAGATAAGGCCACCATTTTATCCACATTGAAGCAAAGCAGGTTGGAGTCGGACCAAGCCTTAATCATAACAAGGTCGTTGGAAATATTAGAATGTAAAGATGATGTATCAAAGTCACTGGCCTATTCCTGAGATAAGATTTAAACCAATTTAAAGAAATACCCCGGATTCCATAAAAATTCAGCTTGATTATCGAAATTTCATGACTAACACAGTCAAAGTCTTTTGCATAGTCACAAAAAACTGAGGTGGTGGGGTGGTTGTTATTGAAGGATAAGTAGACATCGCTAAGCAACGAGAACATGGCGTCACTGGTGCACTTGTTGGATAAAAATCCAAAGTGATCCGGGGATATTATCTGATGTTTAAGGAGAAATGGCATAAGACTGTACACCAGAATTTGGTGGTCTATAAATACAAATTACATACAGATCAAAGTTTTGATTATATACTATATGAGCTGAGTTATTTCTGTCATATCTAGCTATTGTAGAATATCTCTCCATATAAAAGGGTTCGTTTAGATTCAGCCAGTGTTCAGTAATTGCAACAAGTTGGGGGAACTCCAATTCCTCTAGAAATAGGTACAACTCGTCCGTTTTAGTTCTTAGAGAAGCGATATTAATTAGAACCATGACCCGTAACAAAAGGAGGTTTGGACAGATTGCTGGAAAAGTAGTTTTTGTGGCATTCTCTGGCCCTTGAAGATGGATCGTTCTCTTCGAAGTTACATAGGATCTGTAGGCAGCGAGGTCGGCTTCCACTTCTGCTGTACTGAATCTATAAGCATCATGGAAGTTGTAGTAAATCTTATGCAGGGTTTTATAATCTATAGGAATGCCTTCAGAAGCCTAAAAACAGCCTGGTGGTGGTATTTGTAAATCCTTCAAAGTGAACTGACGCAGGTTGATCATGTAGAAAGGCAAGATATAACTTGAAGGCCTTTAAAATGGTAGGCTCTCTTAGTCTTTACGTGAGGAAACGGTTATCAGAACTTTTTTTCGGCCAACGTAAGCTTTATTGTTGGGGGAGTCATTGGATCAAAAGCGGGTTCTTGAACATGATGAACCTTCTTGGAAAGAGTGTAGCAGTTGCCGCTCAAAAAGGCATTTGATTTGCAGGCAGCAATAGCCTCTTTGTCTGAATTTATTATAATACCCTTTTGAGTAACTGGAGAGGAGACATCGAGTGAGTTGCCGGAGTTCGAGTTAGTGTGCAGTTTCGTGGTTGTGGTTGGAGGAGGATGGTTAGCTGCACATTTTTAGAAGGATCGGATTCAGCTGACCATTTTATTACAACGCCATGAGGTCATAGGTTGCTGCCTAAAAGCTTTTCAGCAGAGTTTATTGATTGGGTCCCAATTTTAAAATCAATATTTGAGTTATGATTGATTAGGTGGTAGCAGCAAATAAACTCTGTAGGACCCAACTTTTCCTTTCCGTAGTGAAATATGTTGCTAGGTGTAAAGCCTGTAGGAAGATTTTTTACGATTACATAGTGCCACCGTTGTGTATTACTACAGGCTAATGTGTTAAAGCCTTCAATTATAATAAGAGAATCCGCTAGCGGAGACTCAGTTTGTGTAGAGGCAGTGAAGCAGGTCGTTTCCATAGTTTGTGTAGACAAAGATATGGTGGTAGGGTATGTCTTTCTGAAAGGTTTACACTTACTTTGGTTTTCAAATTTGGAGTATATCTCCTTTACCAAGTCTGTTACACTAGTTAGGTTACTCTTTATGTTATCAATACCTGTTTTTACTTCAACAGAAGAGGAGTCCTGTACTTGTAGTTTTATAACTTCTTCAGCATTGTTGAAGAGGATTTCAGAAATATTGAAAATATTCTGTTCCATATCCCTTAAAGACTCTAACAGCATATCTGGCGTGTAAGTGGAAAATTCTTCTGACAGTTTATGGATATCGTCAATCTTTTTCTCCAAGAGGTCCCACCAGAATGTCGCATGTGCATCAAAATGTCGTACATTTCAGAAATTGTCGGTACACTACTTGACAATTGGGCTACACGGTTGGCGACTGAGTCAAAAAGTTCGTGTGGAATCAAATTTTGCGATACCTTTGCGATTTTATCGTTGAGATGTTTCAAATGGGGGTCAGCACAAAAAAATCGGAGTTGGGTTGATTTTTGCAACATCAGGAGTTTTGTGGTAGCTTTATCAAGGCCCGTGCAGTTCAGGCAAATAAATCGTTTACACTCGCCACTACACGAAATTTATTATATTTGTCTTTTTCAGAGAATTCTTTACGGCAATTTTCACACTTGTATTCAGCCAAACGAAACAGAACTCAAACACACGCACATGCGTACTGCGTAGCCGCTGGACTGCCAAGAACGCAAACAAAACACAACCGAATGATATGATAGTTGAGCTAGTACTAAATGGATCATAGGCTTTAAGTTCATAGGGCATGTCGATTTTTAAAACAACAGATAATCCATTCGTAAAAAACTTTCATCATTTTTGTGCAAAAAATTCTTAAGAAACACGTGCGTGCCGACCTTTTGCTTTAAAAACCAACAAAATAGTATAACTTTTCCATTCTAGGGTATTCCGATTTATTCGTTGTTTTTCTATAGCTAGGGCCAGAGTCGTACACCTACGTGAGACTATATGATATGACAAATAATTTTTTTATTTGTACCTTATGTTTTATATATACTCTATATATTGTGTTTAATATTGGGCATTGTATAAATATAAAGTGTGGATGCCTTTGGTTAATACATTCTAAATATAACTAAATATTAACATAATATATGCATAAAACCTTTGCTTTGAGAAACATGAATTTATAGTAATATGAAAATAGGATAGACTGATTGGATATTTGAATTTCATTTTTAAAATAACTAATACATAAACCCTACATTATTCAAAAACTTCAACATGATTGAAAAAGTTATTATACAGATTTATAGTGACAACATAAGTAATATAATGTAGAAGATTATAGTGGGAAGAGGGCAGGCAAATAAATTTATTACATTGAACGATTTAAAGGGTGCTATACGAATTCCATAAGTAATATATTTCCATATGCAACCCTGAAGAGCTGTCTATAGGTATCTTTATACAGTAAAATATCTTTATGTTAAAACACTTTCAAAAAACATTTTTGGCGTCATTTCAGCATCTTCAATCCTTATCTTATCCTGTAGATCTGCAACAAACAAAAATATTTCATTTAATTTTAGTTTTTATATACACTTATCAATACTTTTAATTAAAACTGACGTCATATAAAGTATTTAAACAAATTAGACTCGACTTCCATAAGAACTATTATTATACAAATCCCATTAAATTTGATAAAGAAATCAGAACAATAGGGAATTTGCGTTAAAAAGGAAATTGGATTAAAACCGTTGTAATCGTAAATTAATATCGTTACAAACCACATAATCAACAAAAAACTAAACCACCCAACAAAACCTGATTTGTCAAAATAGATGTTTAATAAACATATGTAACAAACAATGGTGACTGCCACAGGTAGCCAGTTGTCAGTATTGTTATATTGTAAGACATCACAATAATTTCCTCGCTTTTTTTAATTTGATTTCATCTTTAATTGTTTATTGCAAAGTAAGTTCTACGAATTAAGAGCTCATATTTGGTGTAGCGTGCTTTCATACGTAAATAGACACTTTAATGGCATAAAAAAAAGGTGAAAGTCCCCCATTGTCCGCAGTTGGCGCAGAGTAAGAGGGTGAGGTTGGTGAGATGTTTTAATGGCATAACAAAAAGGTGAAAGTTCCCCATTGTCCGCAGTTGGCGCAGAGTAAGAGGGTGAGGTTGGTGACATAATCTTGCTAGACTCGGAGCCGCCAGTACATATGTAGGACCAGAAGCAGCTAGGCATTACTAGGCAGCAAATGCGTTACCAGAAGCGGGTGTAGGCATTACTAGGCAGCAAATAAGGACTGCACTCGACGAATGGGCGCACCAAAAACTGTGACGTGAGTGGGACCAGTATGAAGGTGGTTGGCAAGATAAAGACTTCATTGTGAAGCCAGATAAAGGCCGAACAGAGTGGCTGTTAACGCGGGACAGGAAGACCCTAAATGCCATCATAGGAGTTGTAACGGGGCACTGTCGATTAAGGAGATACCTCTTTGTTTTAGGTATTGAAGAGGACTCTACGTGCACGGAGTGTCAGGAGGAGGAGGAGGAAACTCCAAGCAAGACTATACGGGGTTATTGTTGACACTACGGTCAAAGAACTATCCTGGAAAGATATCCAGACATATATAGCATGGACAGGTAGATTTAAGGATGGAAACCGTGTAGCAGGTGGTGGTTGAAAGATAGTCTGGGGTAGACTGAAAGGGTCTTATAGGCCTACTAGTCTAGTATCTAGACCTCCCCCCATATACTATTTCTAGAACTCCCCATTGTACTCTTTAACTAGTTGAAGTATATAGATCGTAATATCCGTCCGATTTATTTATTTTCAAGATTAAACTGTTGTTCTTTATAAAACTTTTAGTTTTAAATATATCAGCATTTTTTGAGATGAAAAAAAAGTCCATAGCATTTGTAAGCATGGTAATAGTTGCTGTGTAGTCACGATCATTTAGAGATTTGTTGTATCTTTTAATAAATCTTCTTATAAACTTCAACAAGCAACAAATAAATGTTTCTATATTTTCTATAGAAAATATTTATTCCTAATACATAAAAGACTAACATGAAATAAAGATTTGAAGACAACTATTATGTTCTTAAAAAGAACTGAATTATTATTTACCTTTATAGTAACAAAGCAAATGTTTCTTCCAGGTTTCTCTCTTTTTCAGGTAATACAATTTTGGCTTCAATCCTTTAGATAATCATTTTTGTTGGAACTTGTAGAAAATAAAGAAGGTGATTGGTCAATTTTTTATCAAAACTATATATCATATGACTTATAAGTGGTGAATAATACCCGATATGCATATCTCGGTTATTAAAAAGTTTTCTTCTAAGGAAAGACAAATAACTCGATAATCTACTGAATTCAATATTTTAAAACTAACCCATCCAACAAATGGGAAATTACTTCTGTGTCATGTCTTTTTGGCAGATATTATGTCAAAATGAAAAATTTTCTTATTGGCCAGAATCGTTCGTACTAAAAAAATTGTTACCATGAAATTTTTCAAATAAAGCCCCTCAGGTGCGGGTTACGAAACTAATATGGATTGTCTTGCAGCCACGCGCCGGAAAATAACTGCGCTAGTTTTGCTATTTTAATATTGTTAAAATTAAAATGAAATCTTTGATCTCAGAGGCAGCACTTTTTTAAGTATGTCTTTGATATAATCATAGCTGTGCCTTATTAGATCGAATCTGATTTTAATAACAGCAAGTGACCGAAAAATTAAGAAAATAATTGTTGATAATATAGCACTTCACGAAATACTGTAATGCGCCGCATAGATGATATTGTAAATAATGTTCCCACACAAATTGTTTTTGGATGAGTCTTGTAAATATTCTTCACTCTTTCTGGGTAGAAGTAGTGATATCACCTATAGCGAGCAATTAGGCACATTTGTGCATTGTATTAATGACAATTTTGATGTGATTGATTTCTTAATTTGTGACAGCTAATTTTAGCCACCCTGAAGATATTGTAATGAATGAAAAGTGTTATTGAGGGTAAAAATGTTGAGAATATGCTTTTATTTTATTAGCTTTAAAAGTTCCCACCGTTTATTAAAAAAAAACAAACTTCTTGATCATTAGTAATGCCGTCGAATTAGGGAATGACACATCAACTTTTTTTTTTGGAAGGATTTTGACACTCGTTTGAGAAAGGTTGGCACTTAAGTGATACTATGAAAGCTGAAATGTCAATATGTTGCAGTAAATGTGTAAGATTTAATGGCAGATAATTACAAAGCAAATGAATAGGAATTTGTCATAAACGTTGTCGTGTAAACTAGCGTACTAAGTATTACTGCTTGAAAACATAATAAAGTAACCTATAAAAAGTAGAAATAAAAAAGATATGTTTTTAATCATAAGGATCACTACTACTTTATTGCAATACCTATATATATGATTAACAAAACAGGAAAATAAATGACTCTTTATATAAAGGTGAGGGTATAAAGGAAGCGTCGCAGTCACTAACACTTCAGTCTCCATTCTGAACGCGAGAAAGCTTCGAAAATGCCAAATGTGATTTTGGCGAAAGTTCAGAAAAACTGTTCTTTATTGTATAAGCACCTAACTGAATTAACAGATGTATGTGTTATATGTAGAATGAGGTTATATTGTATTGTATATAAATTATTAAAAATCAGAAGATTTATTTTAAAGAATAATTATTACTGAAAATCGAGAATATTTGCAATAATTAGTATCAAAGAACCTTAGAACCAGAAACTCTACTATTTACAATATAAAAAAGTTTTAGACATAAATTATTCCTTTTTCAAAATAACAGAGCAAACAAATTTTTTTTTCTCTGAAACTTGGCTTTACAATCTTAGTGTTTTACAGAAATTAATACATTTTACTGGATTTATTAATTACGCAAAAAAAGCAATCCTAAACACACATAAATAGAACAGGGAAACACACCTCACTCTACTGGAGTCTGTCAAGGCGACTTTATAAACAAACAAAGAAAATAGACCACTATAAAAAGATAAACACATAAGGAAAGTATTGGATTACTCAAATATGCAAAAATATATTTTTTACATGTTTTATTAATTTTTTTCTGAATGTTTGATGGCAGCAAAATGTAGAAATTAGGGCCCAGATATTTTAGGAATCGCCGGTTTATGCTGTAACTTTTAGGGATTTGAATATATTTTTAATTTTCTGGTTTCATGTTAGTGCTTAATAGGTTTTTATTTTATTTTCTTCGTAACATATATGAACACTTCGCGAATTGTATAAAGATATTACATTAAATAGTTCTTTGCTGTATAATAAATATTTAGGGCAACTCTTTTCCCTGTTGTAGATTATTTTCATAATATAATTCTGTGTAACATTTAGTTGTTTTTATGCTTTTTTGTACAGACCACCCCAGACAATGATACAATGTATCGACGATTCCACTGTATAACTTAGTCAAAATACTTCTAGATAGTATTTCACATCATATTATATAATATATATATATAATATATATATATATATATATATATATATATATATATATATATATATATATATATATATATATATATATATATATATATATATATATATATATATATATATATATATAAAAATTTCTCTTTTAGGTATTTGGACGTCAGATGCAAACAATGGGGCAGCAGTTTTGGAAATAGGGAGAAAATTAAAGGAAAGGCTTCATATCCCAGGCCGTACAACAATCGGTTATGAGGTCCATAAAGATACAATGGATAAGACTGGCTCTAGTTCCAAATACTCTTACTCACTCTAAATTTAAGAATTCTATATTATTGTTAATTTAGTTGATATTTTTATAACATTGATTATACTTAAGATGAAACTTTGCTTAGCAATGTTTCACTTCTATATAATTCTAATAAAAAACATTTTTGTTATAATTTTGAATTATTTATTTAAAACTTTTAGGTAATACAATATGTTCAATGAACTGGCAACACATTTACTTAAACATTTATGTAAATAACGTTTTGCTATTTTTTGTCTATATTTGTGCATAAGGTATATAAAATTGTTCTATAAGGAAATATTTTATTTTATTTATGGGAATAACTTTATTACAGAATAAGTTGTTGAAGGCATGACAAAGTAAATTTTCAACACTCTCCTTAGCTCAGACTGCTCTTAATTTTCATAACCTAAAAAAACATTGATAACTAAGTTATCTGTTCCGTGATATATAGATAAGGAAATGTGTAATAAATTAATTTTTTTTGTAGAATAACTGTTGACAAGACTTAATTTTTAAAGAGTAACATTAAGGAAATACGACCTGACCTTTTGGGTCATTGCACACTACAGGCTGCCCTCTTTGCCCATTGAAGATTATGTGAAATACCTCACTTTGGTCTATTTGTAGTAACTAAGGGGTTTTTAAAGGTGATTTCAATATAAATCTAAAAAATATATGAATATTCGTGCTGCATTAGGATATATAAAACTTATATACAAAAACTTTAAGGATAGAAAATCGAGTCTTGTATAACAACAAAAATAAAATATATTTTGAATAGCAGTTTGAGTGATTCCTTTGTCGAATGAAAGTATTAGTAAGCCTAATTTGCAAAATAAAAGTATGTCTAACAAATTTGTTGATCAGTTGCATTCTATATTGATTTAAATATATGTGAGTAGCATAACAAATCAATCATGTTAAAATAACATGTCGTGCAGACGACGCAGTCTGGGATAAGAGTTTGCAGGTGGCGCTGGAGAGGGCGGGAAACTATGGCTTATGTGAACAATGGCTGTACAGTAATCTTATAACAAGTCAGTTTTAAGATTGGAATATACAAATTTATATTAAATATAAAGAATCACGATCCGGAGGTCATTTGTTTGAACGGAATATGGTTGAATCAGGCACAAATTACATCACTGTATTAAATATATACACACGAATAGAAGGGACAGTTATGGGGAAATAGAAATTATTATTAAAAAAAGTAGACAGGCAACATTTTGAAACTTGAACCAACAGAACTGCCCGAGACGTAATTTTTGGGCATTGAATTTTAAAATATTTGTGTGATTAGCATGTATGCACCATTGCGATCAATAAAAAGTAGTACAACAAAAATCTCCTGGTCTATTATACAATATTTTCTGTCAACCTGAAAACTCAATGTCACATAATTTTTTTAAAAAATGCTATTAGCAGGACAAAAATTGATCATTTACTCGATTAAGGGATGGATTTACCATCAGAGACATGGCAGGCGAATTAAGCATAAATAAAAAAATAGTGTTGTTGGCTAAATCCAAAATTCTAGACCATGGTAATATAAGGAACCCAGGTTCCTTAAACCACCAAACCAAAAGTTTCTATCAATGAAGAAGATACAGCTTTGAGTAATTATTTAAGGGATAACCCATTCGAGACCGCTATTAAGGCTAGAGAAGAAACTCATTCGAAAATACAGTTCAATTACAGTTTGAAGAAGAATTCGGATGTCTGAACTGAGAAGTAGGTGTTCTGCAAACGAAATATATTTATCAGAACTAAATAAACAAAGGCGACTACAATTTGCAAACGAATATCAAATCCAACTGTGGGAGTCTGTAGTTTCTTCAGAAAAGAAAACGTTTCAGTCCTGTAACAATGAAAGAGTCCGAGTGATTAGGCCAATAAATACAAAATATGATTAAAGATACACGAACAAGACAATATTTAATAATACTATGGTACCATCGGTTGGAGCTATATTCGGTTAAAATTATTTTTTCCAACAAGAATTCTCATTCATACTGTTCGCATAGTAACAGACTACTTTCAACAAAATAACATTCAATTTTTCCAAGGCCTTCGAAGAGTCCTGATTTCAACCCAATAGAAAATGTCTGGGGCTCTGTGGTGAAATGACTAAGTTCATATATAAACATGACTTCCATCCAAGAAATGAAGAACTGCGTCCGGGGATAAACGCAGCATGGGGTAGTATAACCCAAGAGTATACAAGAAGCTAAGTCTTAAGTACGCCAAGCCGGTTACAACAAGCAATAGAAAACAACGGCGCAATAACTAAATATTAAAAAGCTGCAATGTATATATATATATATATATATGTTGATTTTTACTCCTTCACGGATAGAAAAATACAATGTGTTTTCATTCCGGGTGTACATTCGTTCATTACTGTCGTTCTGAAAAGAACAGTTTTGCTGACGTTTCGACAAAATCACATTTGCCATTTTCGAAGCTTTCTTTCTCGCGTCCGAATAGAGACTGAATATATATATATATATATATATATATATATATATATATATATATATATATATATATATATATATATATATATATATATATATATATATATATATATATATATATATATATATATATATATATATATATATAGGGTAAATGTGCCAATAGTCGGCCATTTAACAGCCTGTTTTAAGAAAATAAATCACTAAAATTTTTTGTTTTATGTTGGCTACCTAATTTTTTCACATAATAATTCAATACTCAATGGTTGGCAACCCTGAATATAGATGAATGGAGTCATCTATTGGCAACTAATTGTATTTTGCAAAATAAAATATTTTTCGTAAAAGCCCAACAGTCGGCCACTTTATATCCAATAATCGGCCAAAGGCTTACCAATGGTCGGCATACATAATTTGGATTAGGTAACTTATTGGTAGTTTAGTAAAAATTCTGTAGTAAAAACACGTATCAAAGCCTTTATTTCTAATAAAATAGATAAAAATTAAACATTTACGTATACTTTTTAAAAAAACAGAAAAAAACATAAAATAAATAATAAAAACTTAAAATGAAAACAAATTTAAAATAAATCAGGTACAATTAGCATAAGTCACATTTAAAATAATCTTCTTTTAACATGGATACTGTAGTGGCATGTGATATTCTGGTACATTTTAAGTGATACCATTTGGGACAATTATCACAGCCTACATGCTCCGAATCCCCCTCATCTAAGTCACTGTCCAACTCTTCCTTGCATCCCCAGCACCGTTCTTTGGTTTTCTTTGCAGCTGTACTTTTAGGTTTTTTTTCTTTTTTTTGTTTGCCTTTCCCTTTTCCATTATTTTGTGTTTTTTTGTTGTTAATTGCGTTTGCACTTTTGTTTTCCAAATATTTCCTATATTTTGGGGAGGAGATGGCTGCTGGTTGAGGATCCATGTTTTTCCTCTTCTTTGTAATTGGTGCAAGATAAAATAAATGCTTTTCAATTGGTGAAATATTTAATTTAATGTCTTGTAGTATTTTAATTTTTGGTTTATGTTCTTTGGCATCTGATGGAATTACTTCGCTATCAGCACCCAAGCTATTCTCCTGCAAATCAAGTTTTTGATCACCCTCGTCAGTTTTTAGATGGTCTAATATTTTCACTTCAGGTAAAGCCGTTTCACAGATTTCCTCTATTTTCTTCAATTCTATGGTATCATTTATTTCAAGACTTGCTTCTGGCATCTCTATTTCAGTTTTTAATTTTTCTAACTTCGTATTAGATTCTATTTGATTAGTACTAGTTAAAACTTCTATTTCTTTAGGTATAATTTCCTTATCTGTTTTGCTTCTCTCTTCTTCTTCCTCATTATTATTATTACCTTCGTTATTTTCTATTAAAAGTTCTTGTACATCATTTTCAGTGGTATAAACATCAGAATTAACACCAGCACTGATAACTTCTGGTAATGGATCATCAAGAAATATGATAGGCAAATCTTGAATAGGAAATCTGTCCTCGGTTTCTTCTAAGTGTTCAAAATAATTAACAGGACTCTGATTTGTCTCAATTTGTTCATTTTCGATTAGATTTTCCTGTGGCTGCTCTTGAAAACTTGATTTAAAACTATTAAGTTGATGCACCAATTCGTCGATGGTGAAACTTTCCTCGAATCTGTCTTCAAACTTCGTTAGCAGTACTCTTCTGACACAATTTCTTCATCTGTGATCGGATTTTCGTTGGACTTATTCTCATTTACCTTTGATTCCAAGTGATTTTGGACACATTTGCTATAATCCACGGCGTCCGGGTCAAATGGGAAAAGTCCACATTTTCTAAAGCCTTTTATGATGTATTGAGGTAATGCAGGTGTTTCCAAAACAGTCTTAAGCAGTGAGCAGAATGTTGTTTTAGTAACAGCAGAGTGACGGTTTTCAGGTTTTGCTAGCCATTGACGGATTACTTTCTTCCACTCAGTTTTTAAGGGTTTGAAAACAGCCACATCTGCCGGTTGCATCATGTGGGTTGTATTGGGGGGCAAGCTGTACAATATAATATCATTTTCGTAGGAGAATTGGCTAAGTTCCATAGTTAAATGTGATTTATGACCGTCATTAAGAAAGAGTACTGGAAACTTGGTATTTTGTGACTTTAACCAAGGAAGCAACTGAGTGGAAACATATTCATAGAAAACTTCACTTTTCATCCATCCAGAATCTGATTTTGTTATGAACCATGATGGATCACTGCTGTCTAAAATTGCTTTTGGAATTCGAATATACCTAAAAACCACACATGGCACTGCAGTTTTTCCACTAGCAGTAAAAACAAGAAGTGTAGTAATGTTTTCTTTGTCATTTCCTCGCCTTATTTCTAAAATATTCCTGGCACCTTTGGGACCTAACACTTTTCCAGTTTTGGGACACAAATTAAAGCCACTTTCATCACCATTAAGTATTCTTTCTGGATCAAGTAGAATGTCTAAATTATTTGTTTCTTCCAAATACTCCCGTAAATCAGAAAACCACTTTTTAATGTACTGTTCGGTAATAACAGCTCTTCCTTTGGTTAATCCTTCAGGTTCCCGAAGCGATAATTCTGGATGTCGCTTTATAAAACATTTATACCATTTTTCCCCTGGACGATTATTTGTAAAGGGAGTTTGCCTCTTATCATCTGCAACAATTTTCGCTACTGTGTCCATAAGATCAGACTTTTTCTGAGGGAATCCACATTTACACAAATCTATCAACCATTTTACTATTTTTGATTCTTCCTCTCTTGTAAGTACTGGATCTCTACCCATTTGTCTAGGCCCTTCTCGAACTCTTCCTTTTATCCTGTCTTGTATTGTTGCTCTTGGTACCCCAAATGTCTTACTTGCTGCCCTGGTACTTAAATTTTCCTCTCTAATTGCCGTTAGAGCCCGAGCCATAGACTCCTCAGAGTATTTAAAAAAAACTCGCTTTTCCTGAGGCATTTTACTTTTGGTGAAGGGAAATCTGTAAAAAAAATAAAGATTATCTAGCAAAAAAAAATCTAATAGTCGGCCACCAAACTGCCAAAGTTCGGCCCCCCTATATTGAACTTAATAAAAATAATTTAGAGTAAATAATGATGTGGCCGACTTATGGCTGCTTGATTGAAGTTACCACTTTATCAGGTCTGACAGAGAAAGACTAATGATTTGATGTAAGATAGACTGAATAGGAAATAAGCTTAAAAGAAAACAATAGCCCTAATGTCGGCCACTATGGCCGACACTAGGAAATGAACATATTTCGCTTTCCAATGGTCGGCCGGGGCAAAAAACCGTTAAAAAATGAAATTTTCTAAGAACTTAACCTATAAATATTTAAATACAGTCTATTTGAATAGTATAAAAGTAAATTAAAAGTACTTACCCAATTCCAAGCTATACAGTAGTTACTTTCTGCACCTTGCACCTTAACACAAACTTTAAGATTAGTTTAGAATCAAAATTCAATCGAAAACCGACAGGAATAAACTAGCGTCTTGATTTAGAATTTCTAGGTTATGTCTACCGAAATACTTGGGAATTTGGCGGGAAAACCGACCAGATGTAGGGAGTTCGTTATTTTAAATTTAAATTATTTCTCATTTTCTTAATTTTTAACGATTTGTGTGTAGATGGCCGACTGTTGGGGTGTGGCCGAAGTTAGGCACATCTACCCTATATATATATATACAGGGTTATGATAAATTAAGGAATAAATTCATTATCTTGGAAATTAAAAAGGTAATAGAAAAACGCTCGAACCCGTCTTTATGAAATTCTAGACATTTTTGGTATAACATAACCTATACTGAAAATCAACAGTTATCGAAATATGTTTATCTAAATAAAACATAAAACACATATCAGGAAATTAAATAAGAAAACTACTTTATTAAATTTTGAAAATGTCCACCATTTACAGCTCTACAATGCCCTAGACGATGGAAAAACTCTTGTTGCACATTAGTAACTGTATCACATATATTTCTTATAACAGTTCGAATACGATCCTTAAGAATTTCAATAGTATGTGGCTTATTTTTATACACTTCGTTTTTCACATACCCCCAAAGAAAAAAGTCTAACGGGCATAAGTCCGGCGATCTTGCCGCCCACTCTATTGTCCCACGTCGCCCAATCCATCGCCTCGGAAAGGTTTCATTTAAGTATCTCCTGACATCAGCTGCAAAATGGGGTGGTGCCCCATCCTGTTGATACCATAACAGTTCACTGGGAAGATCCGGATCGTTTACATTAGGATGTAGGGTAGCTAATGCTGGTATAAGATTCTCTTCCAAAAATTGAAGATACATTTGCCCCGTTAGTGAGGAATCAAAGAAATATGGACCTATAACTTTATTGCCTACAATACCTGCCCATACATTAACACTTTGACGATACTGTGTATGACTTTCCCTGTACCAGTTAGGATTTTCTTGTGCCCAGTATCTAAAATTTTGTTTATTTACTTCTTCATTGATACAAAATGTTGCCTCATCTGTGAAACAAATTCTTTTGACAAATAATGGATCATGATTACACATGTTGGTCATAATTTCGCAAAACTCGTTTCTGCGATCTGAATCATCATTTATTAATTCTTGAACGAATACTTCATTTCACTTTATAGGGATAAAAATTCTTTTCTCAAAAATTTGGAAACTGTTGTTTGATGTATATTATTATCATAGGCTGCGTCAGTAGTCGAGGAATGTGGATTATCTTGAAAAGTTAAGAGAACGTCTAGTTTCTTTTCATCTGAGATCCTAGGGAGACCTTTTACAAAGCGATCCCTAACACTACCAGTATTCGTCCACTTCCTTTCTGTTTTGTTCACTGCAGACTGAGTAATAGGTTGCCTATGAGGATATCTGTTGTTAAACAGCTGACAAACTTCTTTTTGTGTCCGAGGCATATCACCAGTACCAACACCAAGCATTATTAGAAATTCAATTTTTTCTTTCTCTGTTAAACGCATAGTCAATATTTGAAATCAAAATGGCAGATCGTAAATAAATTATATGACTTGTCAACACAGTGACAGTGACAAAGTCATTTTTCTTTAGGATTATGCGACAGACATAGGTAGGGTATACAAATGTCCGATAGGTTATTAAATACACAGGTTTTATTTAGATAAGAATATTTCCTTTCCTTTCCAATATATGTTTTTGGCACTGCACTTCGCAACTTGCCAGATTGCTCCCCGTCCGGAGCTTACTCGCTTTATCCGGCGACCCTCGGAGCGAGATACACCTTATTCCGGTTTGGGGACGTTATCGGTGGGATGTCCGGATGGCGAGCTCTGAGCTCCCGATCACCCCGTGTATTTCAAATCTTTAAATCTGACTTTCTTTAAAAACTTTTTTAATGCATCTTGGCTTCCACTAGATGCCCCTTGAGAGTACTACTGGTCTCACGAGATAACCTTTTCTTTCAAGCTATCCCCTTACCCCTCCCACTCCCGCCACATAGCGGCCATTACGCTAATATTCTATGTAGAACTGCGGCAGACGAACGGGATAGAATACAGGAACAACTAGGCCTCACACGTTCACAGCGTCTGCTCCCTTTCTAGCGGGGTCGTTAGTTTCCACTCTGAGCGGTTGAGTCTCCCGTTTCCCCCCGAAATAAAGCAGCAAAACCGAACACGTGGCACCACTTATGTTATCAACACAGAGGTCTGCATTCGACGAAACGAACATTTCGATAACTGTTGATTTTCAGTATAGGTTATGTTATACCAAAAATGTCTAGAATTTCATAGAGAATTCAAATCAGCAGAAAAAAATAAGGTGTTGTATTGAAAAAATCAAAGATGACAGTTGTACAACTTTTGTGAGTGACCCTGTATAGTTTAAAATAATTTCTAAATATGCGTAAAAATAAATCTAAATCGACGGGTTCGAGCGTTTTTCTATTACCTTTTTAATTTCCAAGATAATGAATTTATTCCTTAATATATCATAACCCTGTATATATATATATATATATATATATATATATATATATATATATATATATATAACCTATACAAATTGTACGGCTTCTTTAATTTTATTTACTCAACATTTGACTTTTCTTACTAATATTTTTGATTAATTCCATACTAGCACAATATACTGCATTTCCAACGGCTAATTATAGAAAACTATAAATTCCTTGAAATGAGTTATTATACATATAACCCATCTAAGCTCCAAGAGGGAAAAAGAAAGATAATCAGCTGACTTTTAAAAGCAGTTATCAGACACTCGCTCTTATAGCTGACAAGTAGAAAAAGGCAATAGTTTGAGGTTAAAATAGTTGTCATCAGTCTTCCGGTTCGTCTCGACCAAAGCAGACATCTGTGTTATTAACATAAGTGGTTCCACTTGTTCGGTTTTGCTGCTTTATTTCGGGGGGAAGCGGGAGACTCAAACGCTCAGAGTGGAAACTAACGACCCCGCTAGAAAGTGAGCAGACGCTGTGAACGTGTGAGGCCTAGTTGTTCCTGCCTTCTATCCCGTTCGTCTGCCGTAGTTCTACATAGAATATTAGCGTGATAGACGCTATCTAGGTGGCGGGAGTGGGAGGGGTAAGGGGATAGCTTAAAAGAAAAGGTCATCTCGTGAGACCAGTAGAACTCTCAAGGGGCATCTAGTAAAAGCCAAGACGCATTTCAAAAATTAAAAAGTTAAACCAAAGAAAAGTATAACTTAGAACAAGAAAGAACTTCCGGGACATTCAGAGTCAGATCAAATCTTGGACGTTGAGAGAATGGGCTGGCAAATTATTCCAGTAGGAATAGAGCCAAAATCACTTAAGTCACGTCAAGTCAAATAATTGTCATTATTAGTACAGAGATTATAAGTCATTTTATCATTTATTATTGTAAAATCTTGCAATGTATTGACAACGAGATTTCATTTAGAAATCGTTTAAAAATCTCGGCTAAAAGCTAATATGATAAATAATATTGTTATAAAGACAAGACAAAAATGTGATAAACCATTTCTGTTGAGAAAATCTAATAGTTAACGTGAAACTTGGGGTTCAGGTTGGACGAATAGGAATGGATATAACATAAAGGACTTTCTGGGCATCAGTGAAATGGTGATTATTATTAACAACAGAAAAGAAACAAGAATCACTGGTCTATTCGGACAAAGGAGTGCTCCTGATTTAGCAAAGTGTTTAGCAAATATATCCCTTAGAATCTAGAGAACTTGCTACGTTAATTTTTTTTGTATTTCCGATTTAATTACTCTTGGGTTACGAGATTCACCACAGTTCGCTATATGCTCCGGCGAAGATTTCGCATGTTCTCTTGGTAACCACAAGGCACAAATGTCGGTTTTGCGCCTGTTGGTCACTAGTGTAGTTTTGTTGTAATAAGTGGCGCTAGTTGAAGAGTAGAAATTACAAAGGTGCCAAGTGCCAAAAAATAAAACTAGAGATATAGTGAAAAATATTTATTAAACCGAAACGCTGAGAAATACACTGGTAAACTATAGCTAAAATAATTTTTTAATTAACTCTCTAAGCTAATATTAGTGTTTAAAAACTGAAATACAACAAATCGTCGAAAAATTCAAAATTTTCAAAAAACTAAAGTGAAACGTGCTAAGTGCCAAATTGAAAATCACTGAGAAACGTGACATGTGCCAAATGAGAAGAACTAGCTACTGGCAAGTTTCCAGTAAATTTCTGTAGAACATTTTGTGCTCGTCTTTTTCTAAATATGGTAGCATAGCTTCTAGATGTTTTTTCTTGTTACTAGAAATATGATTTTGATGACGCAGTTCTTCAAGTGATGCGTTTTTTATATCTTGAATAGTTTTACCCTTTTTAAGGATTGGTATTTTAGCGAAGTCTAAAAGACCATAATGGTCCTTACAAAGTAGCATTCCAGGATATGTAGAGTCTACTTTCATGCTTACAATTTTGCTGATCTTTACAGCCTTCATATTCAAAACCGAATCGGCAGCAGCCTGAAGATTGAAAAATGCATGTTTTGCCATATTTACGACCTGAAATTTTTTGGTATGTGTACTATTTTCAATCAAGTAATGCAGATCATCTGGTATCATTGGTTTGCACTTTCTTTTTCTTTTCTCGATAAGAGCAAAATCTCGATCACACTGCAGAAAACTGTGACCGCTCACTAAAAATTTATGTTCAATGCTGTCATATAAGCCAATAGCTACAAGAAATGAATATAAAAACACCATCATTCTGTTTTTATTTTGAGAAGCACAGTTATCGCTCCATATGACAATATTTTTATTACTAGTAGCTTCTGAGTTTAAAATATGTAGCAGACAAGAAGCTATTTCGTTTCCTCCTCTTCCCGCTACCCCTTCATGCCACAGACACATGTATGACTTTCCACTGTCGGCTAAATTAATGCACAGATTGTAGCAGGATAGTTGGCTCATATAAAACATATCAGAATGCGTTAGGCTAGGTAAAAACAAAACTTGCTGTAAATCTATAGAAAAGACACTTATGCGAGAACCAGGAAGCTGAGATTCACTTCTGTCGTTATTCATGATGTCTCGGGCTTTTTCTGCTTTTCGCTGATGAACTTCTAAATTTATTTTTGCCTCATTGCTTTTATCATTGTGTAACTGAATTTCACAATGCAGCTTGTTACAAACTCGGCAAGTATCACTACGTGGTCGCTTAAATGATAGGTTAGGGAAATATTTTAAAAAAACTTTTCGATAAAATTTATATGTAACGCCGCTGCCGGGATATTTATCCTTAAAGGCAATGTGTAACCGATTAATATTTAAATCGGGACTTATATACTCCTTTTCAGTTTTAATTCTGGAATAGTGAGATACATCACGTGGAATGCTGTTTATGTGCTCTCGAACCATGTTGACGTCATCAGTACTAAACTTACCAGGTGCTGTTCGTTTGCGTTGGTCAATAAATTGTACTTCGCCCATTTTCTTTTTTGACACAAGAGTTTGCAAAAATCGCCTGGTCAATGCAAAAATATTCATAAAAGTTGATTTGCACACATTAATAATATCCCCCGTACCATCCGAGACCGTATAATGAATGGTTGCTTGACGATGACTTTCTGACGGATCCTCATATTTACCATGTCTTCTCCTTTTTATCTTGCTAATATGGATCATATTCATGATGTAGGTCCCTTGCGTTTTACGATCAGTTGAATAATATTTTTTAAATAATTCCATCCGCCTTCCATAGCTCAAGGATTGACAAGAAAATTTACATTTGCATGAAATCTAAAAAAAACCGTAATAATAAATGAAAAGCATCTACTTAATCAAAGCGGCAAACTTACTTCTTTACTAGGTTCTTCCTTTCCTAATACTGGCTTTTTATTTCGCATGCAATATGCTTTTCCTGCAGTTTTCAACTTTTTTTGATGTTCTCCAAATGAACCAGTGCCACTTTGACGACGTTTTTTATCCATTATAACTACTTTGCAACAGCTTAAAATCAATAAAATCGACAAATTTTAGGACACATCTGTTTACTGACTTTTAATAAGTCACCTATGACAGCAGATAATGATAGCATGATATACAGACAACAGAAGTGGCACTTAGCACGCTGGAAACAAATATTGGACTTAGACCTAACGCCCTCTTTGATCGAGGTGGAAAAATAGCAAATATTACGTTGGCACTTAGATCGTTTCATGGGTTATTGGCCATGGCACATAGATCGTTTTTAAGGAAAAATCTTAAAACATTGAAAAATGGCACTTAGCACCTTTGTTATTTCCACTCTTCAGTTGTACTCGTCTCTCAATTTCACTGAGCTTTAGCGGTCGTCCCAAAAAAATCTTTTTCTGCTATATAATAGTTTTTGCCGCCTTAACTTTTTTATTTTCGATTTAATTACTCTTGGGTTATGAGTTCCGCGACAGGTGGGCCAGGTGGACCACCCAGAATTTAAGCTTGGTGAAGAATCAAAGTATCTGGGGATATCAGCACCCTATAGGCAAAATAACAAGGATGCAGAAGTATATCCTAGTCTTCTGTAGAATTAGTACTAACATGGAATTAATGTTTGGGGTGCAGTTTGCAACATTATTCTGGCCCTAATATTGTAACACAAAAATATATCTTGAATGATGTTAAAACAAAAGGCAACTGTATATTATATCCATAGTTTGAAGTTTATTATAAGAACACATTACACTATGATGTCCAGCTCATATAGAGTTGTATAGGGAGTAAGTCAAGTCAATAAGTAACAATTGGTAACTCCAAAAACTTTTATTTTCAGCAACACAGACATATTTCTTTTACAGTATTCCTAGTTTATACCACTAGCTAGAGTACAAAAAAGAAGAACGGATGAATGGGTCATAAGCAATTATAGTACCATTTGGAGCAATATACTCTGGTTTTAGATATGATAAGAAGGCTCAAAAGGTCAAGGTTTTTTTTCTGTTTCTATAATTAGGATAACTGTTCATGTATTTAAAATGTGTGAAATATAGTGTTAACTTTTTGGTTGTTAAATTTAAATGTATTTATCCGACACTTGTAAGTTATAAAGTTATTATTTATGCCATTTTAGACAAGTAAACTAATCAATAAGTTATACATCATAACTCACTAGTAGGTTACAAAAAAATCTACTAGACCCTTTTTTATCGCCTTTTTCTATGACCATTGCTAGAAGTCAAAGTAAATGACACTTTTAAGGTACAGTTCACATTATTTTCAAAATAATAAATTATTGCGTCAAAAATTTTTGAGATCTATTATTTGCAGTTGTTGGATTAAACTTTGTATGCTACTCGTGTGATATCATCCGTAAATCACTTGAGAAATCATACCACTTGGCCTAATGGCCTCGCTGTATTAACTTTTCTCTTTCTCACGTGACTTATTTCCATAACACAGTATAGTCCTCTAGCCTGTTGAGTCCACTGCTGAACATAGGCCTCCATTAAACTCATCAGATTTGCTCTGTCTTGAGCTTCTCTAATCCAGTGACCGGCGACTTTTTTAATGTCATCACACCAGCGGGTTGGTGGCCTTTCTTGGCTTCTTTTGTCGGCTCTGGACCGCCAGTTTACTATTCTTATTGACCATCTATGTCGCTGTTAAATACACTTCTTAGGTTTCCATAAGCTGCCCAACCTAGACTAATTCTTCTTTTCAGTTCATGTGTTTCATCGTCTCTGCTTATTCTGCAAAACGTAAGTTGTTTTTTCCCATCTATATTAATACCCTTGTCTTCGCAGTTAAGTTGTTTAAAGGCATATTCAAGCACAGTTGTAAAATAATTTAGAAGGCAAGGTGTCGCCTTGTCGGACACCTCTTTCTATACGAATTTCATCTTTGTGGAGTCTTATGTTTCTTGTTGAGTTATTATAAATGTTGTGTATTAGACGGGTATATTTATAATTGATGCGACATTCTTGAAGAGCCTCCAGGATAGATTGCGTTTCAATCGTGTCGAAAGCTTTTTGAAAGTCGGTAATCACTAGTGGTCTGTTATACTCAAGTGTCTTTTCAATCAGTAACTTTGAAGTGAGAAGGTTGTTGTTTGTTCCAAAACCTGATCGGAAACCAGCTAGTTCGACTGGCTGGTAGAAGCCGAGTTTTCGCTCTAACCTTTTGCTAATTATTTTAGTGAACAGTTTGTATAAATGTGATAGTAAGCTTACTGATCTGTAATTGCCTATGTCGGTCACATCACCTTTTTTATAGATCAGGGTCATTGAAACGTTGTTCCAGTTTTCGGGAACAGAGGCATCCAACAAACACATTAAACAGATCTTCAATTTTGCTTAGAAGAGTTTCCTCTCCCATTTTGATTCCCGCTATTACTATTTGGTCGTCACCAGGAGCTTTGTTGTTTTTCATTACTTGGTTATTACCGTAAATTAAATCATTGCTGATTTAATTTACGGTAATAACCGGTAGTTCTTCTGACCCCTTGATTTACGATACCGTGAGCTCTTTGTATTTGTTTAGTTGAATTTTCCAACTTTTTGCTACTTTTGTAAAAATTTTCGTAAAATTCTTCTACGATTTGAAGTATCTCATCAATGTTCGTTGTGACTTGATTATTTTTATTCATGAGTTTTATTATCTCCAAGCTTTCTTTCTAATTTGCTCATTGTATAGTTTCTTATGTCTTTCCTGGTATTTTTTGAGATTTCTTTGCTTCGCTGATTTATTTGGTGGATATCGATATTCTCTTGTTTTTGTAGGCTTCTCCGGTCTTCTATTAGTTGTCTTGTCTGCTCGGCATTTTAAACTGGAACGTTGAAAAACATATTTTGAAGTACATCAGGAATCATATATCCAATGTTAATTAAAAGATTACTAAAAACATGATAAAAAAATTCTAAAGAAAGTCAGTTTTTAACGAGTTCTCTGGTTTTTTTTTTGGATAATATGTGGTCAATACTTATTAAAGGAGAACTGCACGCAAAAAGTGAAAAACTAGCGACAAGGTCTAGTCAAGTTCAAAGTAAGATGAAAAGGTACCTACGTATTAGAAAAAACTTCCTGCACGTCCGACCTCAAAAAAATGTGTTATGTATAGGCAATTTAAATTACATTTCGTTTAAAAATTGGTTCAAGAGGGTTCGCGCGCTGCAGAAATACAAAGACATGAGTACGATTTACCATTTCAAATTTTGCAGTTACGTAGACAAAGGATCAATGCAAGGCGGTAAAGAGCCATTTTGTGGAAAAGAACCCAACTATACATATTTCCCTATTGAAATCACATTGAAGCTAATACATATCTCTTATAGTTTTAACATAATATTGCAGCGGCGGAAGGCTGGCAAATGATCCATAATACTGCGTGCAGTTCCCCTTTAATGAGTTTTATTGCAATGGTGAAAAATCACACTCCCAGAGTTTTTTCAGATCTTTACGTTTCAGGCACCTTAATGGCAAAAAACATGTTTTCTCAATTCCGTTGGTCTGTCTGTTCGCAGCATAGATAAAAAACTACTTACCCGATTAACTTCAACTTTTGGTGGAAAATTAAGGGTCATATATGGATGAAATCCTAACATTTTGGTAAAAATCCTATATGGCGGTACAAAATGGCGACTAGTGAAATATGAAAAAAATATATTACTAAAGAATTACCCAATTGATCGGAAATTTTGCACAAAATTCAAATATTATGTGGGAATGAACTGGTAGAATTTTGGTACGAATCCAAGACGGCGAAACAAAATGGCGGTTATTAAAATATTCAAAAAAATCAACCTGAAGAAACTACTTATTAGATTTATTTCAAATTTTGTGCAAGAACTAGTATGACAGAGATGAACCGATAAAATTGTAGAACGAATTCAAGATGGTGTAACAAAATGGCTGCCAAATGAAATCGATAAAACATCACCCCGGTGATTAAAAAAAATTCAATTTGGCGAAACAAAATGGAAGCCTATTAAAATATTACAAGAATGCCTCAAATGTTGTACAAAAATCAAGTATTACATGAAAGAACTGGTAACATTTTTGTACGAATCCAAGATAGCAAAACAAAATGACGGCCTAGTAAAATATTTAAATACCAGCCTGAAAAAATTACCGTAAACCAGGGCAATCAGAGACTGCGGTACTATTAGAGACGAAATCCGGAAATTTTTCATTTTTTTCTGCACGTGTTAAATCGGCTAGATCCAACCTTTATAATTTTAAGCCATTGAGTGTTTCATTGACCTCTGTTGTTGAAAATTGTCGTCAAATTCTGTCAAAAGCTGTTTTCCGTCATTCTTGCAAACGCAAAAATTGTTGTTTGCGGTATCTGGATATAGTCTTTTTTTTGTTCTTATTCCCAGGTTTCATGTCACGTTGGGCGATTTTGGGTGATATCCTCTGTTTTTTAGTATATTTGCCAAAGCCATGATTTTTTTCACTGAAAACGTCATGGTTTTCAGATTTTAGGGCTATCAGCGATACCATGGTACGGAGGTACCTGCCAGCACTAGGCGCAACAACTTAAAAAAAATCACAACGCTGAAACCATCCAACAAGTTCTCAGGGATATTAGCAATGGTATGTATTACCGGGACGCTGGCGCTGCTTCAAAATATGGTATACACCGATCAGTCCTATTTCCTCACAAAAAACGACCTGAGATTGGCCCAATCGGTCACCCAACTGCTCTTGATAAGCGAATTTAAAGTACCGTTGTAGATCATTTGAACCTAGCTGCAGAATGGCGTACACCGATCGATACATTTGACCTTCGCTGTATAATAAAGGACCGAAAATAAGTAACAATAAAAACCTTAAAAATAATTTGTCAGGACCTTGCAAGATATTCTCTGGAAAGACACAAAGATCAGTTATCAGAAAGGTTCTGTCAAAACATTAAGCGATCACGGCCTGCTGTTTCCCGGGATTTAGTTTGTTAGTATTATGATTATTTAAAAGAATCTCTCAAGGACGTTCCATCATCAAACATTCTAAATTATAATAAAACGAATCTGACCGATGTAAGAAAAGGGTCATAGTTAAACGTGGATGCAAATATCCTGAAAGAGTCCTTAACCACAGCGCAAATCAGCAACATCTCTGATGATAGCTGTCACTGCAGATAGCGTAGAGTATTGCCGCCGTATGTAGTATAAAAATATACCCATATGTATGAATCACGGACTAAGAAAGGACCAAAAGGAACGGGATGGTTCGATACTAGATGCTTTTCAGAATGGATCGATACCATTGTCATTCCATTGTTCAGGAAAATAAATGGGCCAAAATAGAGATCATCAGGAAATGTAAGACTGGAGATATTAATTTTATTTTTCTCCCATTAAATTCCACTCACTTAACTTAACCACTAGATGTGAGCTTCTTCAGGCCAATGAAAAGTTGCTGGAGAAAAATTCTGGAAGACTGGAAATCTGAAGAAGGTCGAATAGAAGCCACAATCCCAAAATCAGTGTATCCCATTATCTTGAAAAAGCTCATGGAGCAAATTGATATCAATCCAGCAAAGGATGGAGGAGCTGTCTTAAAAAAATTCCAGATCCTCAAAAAACTGACAGCTTAATTGATCAAGAAGTCGTGGAATCATTTATCAACTTGTTAAAAAGTTTGCGTGGATCTGAAAACTCAACCCGAAAAAACAGAAGAGTTAAGCTTCAAGTGAAGCCAGGCCAAAGCGTGGGAAACATTGACGAACAAGCCCCAGGACCCTAAGGAATTAAATTTGCGAAACTTAGCATTGATAATGAGTCCTTAGTCAGTTTGCATCACGGTGATGTTGAAGAAAAAATTTCAGCAACTCCGATTCGGATGACAATGTGCTTCTCAGCAACATCTTGAGACAAGAAGTTTATTGGAACAACAGGATGTTAAGAAAAGTGTTTCCAGTTTCTAGAGTACCTGCCTAAACTAGGTTGTGAACCAATTTGTATATATATTTTTTATTTGTGTTCAGATAATATTTTAGAATAATTATAAGCTTTAATTTGTGTTCAAATTAAATTTATTAGAATATACATTTCTATTTGTGGTATCTGGTTTTTATTTAAATTTCGTGCTTCTTCCTTGAATAGAATAATTAGAAATAATAAGAAAAAATATTTTAGATGGCACATATATCTACTACAGGCACGTAGCCAGAAATTCAGTTCGGGGTAGTCCGAACCAAAAATTAATTTCGGGAGAGGGGGGTTCTCAAACGGTCAAACTTCAAGAAAATTTGTAAAAGGCATGCCTATACCAGCATATTTTCAAATTTTCGGGGGAGTCCAGACCCCCAGGACCTCCCCTGGCTACGTGCCTGATCTACTATTCTATGTTTTATAACAAAATAAACTAACAAACCTTTGTATTTTTTAACATAATATACATAAACTAAAAAGGTGTCTCTAATAGCCCCCCCACCCCCGGTTTACGGTACATACTTAGATTAAGTGTATCTGGGATACATATTAAATAGATTTTAAAATTTGTGCAAGAATTAAGTGTACCTATATAGAGATATATTGGTAAAACTAATGGCAGGAATTCAAGGTTGCGGAATAAAATGGTAGCCAAATAAAAGGCTTTGGTCCATTTTTTAGAACGTAAAAAATCCTATTCAATTGACTTCAATGGTTGCATAAAAATTAGATGTTATAGTGGTATAATTTTGGAACGAATTTAATATGGCGGAACAAAATGGCTCCCTTAAGAAATTAGTGAAAAATACTACTTATTCAATTTATTTTAAATTATGTTCAACAATCAAGTGTGGCGTAGGTAGAAACTGGTAAAATATTGAAATGCAATATGGTGGAACAAAATGGCACCTAATAAAAATGTTTGAAAATACAGTATATGTATATGTGATACTAAACGGCTATGTGTAAAACTAAATTGGGTCACAGTTCACTAACCCCAATAAAAGGAAATATTCAAAACGAGGGAAGTTCCAGGTAAAGGAAATTTACAGATTTTTATTGATGTTGTCGAGTCCATGTGGGGGTAGACAATGGAGATAATTTTAGCAAAAAAAAATGAATGAAAAACATTTAAAAATAAAATTCACAAAATATGTAGGGAGGATATGTAATAAAAATATTATCATATCAAAAAAAATCTCATGAAAGCCCGGAGACCAACTGATTTTAACAATCTTGAGCTCTATGATATATCTCCTTCTTTTTATAAATGTTGTGACAATTATTTACATTTTTTGACCCCAATCCAAATCGCGAAAACCAGAGATTAAATGATCGAGAAACGTTTCTTTCCGAATGTTCACAGTCGGTTATCATGCTGATACATGCTCTTCAAGCCTAGATCCTCAATTTAGCGGTCACATAACAGTATTGCTGACACTGTCTGCGACGAAATATGGAGCAATCACATTTCTCTGTAAACAGTGTAGCAAAGAATAATTGAAATTATATACTAGCTTTTTTTCCAAAATTTGTTGCATTGCGCATCCCCAGATTGCATCGTAATACGATACCGAAAGATCTGGAAGCTATTAAAAAACATCTTCCAGGTTACCATTAACCAGGCAAATTTTAAAAAGACTTGGTAAGTTTTCTTGAAAAAGAGAGTGCTTGGGGAAAATGTGGACCCTCAGAGACCAGAATAGTGAACAATTGTAATTCATTTTGAATGGAAAATAACAATACAGGACGTAGAAAATGGTTTACGTTTGAACTAGAAATTAAATTTTATGAAGTAACTATGTATGAATTTTTAAAATGTTTGAAGCCTAAGTAACAAACTCGATAAACTATCAATGATTGTTGAGGACTAGAATATCCATGTTGTGTGAACACTGGCTTGATTCAACAGACAGACGTTGTTTATTTTGATTTTTTTAAGTTCGGTTTGCTACTGAATGAAGCAACGCATATATTTGATACTTATGGAAGCAGCATCGATAACTGCAGTATTCTATCAGGGGTTTGTGATATTTGAGGGATTCGTGTCAGATCGTAAAGGTATTTGCAACTAACTGCACCAGAGGTAGTACTGCCACAAAAGTCATACGTTTTAGACCAAAGTCTGAACCTTCTATTATTTAACACTTAAATCATAGAGTTCCATATGTATATTTCTTAATAAATTTCAATCCATCAATTTAACATTTAATCATGCTCCTGATATATTCTTAAATTTAATTTTGATGAGTACTTCCCATTTAAAACAAAAACTGTACATACCAAAAATGAGAATAAAAGGTGGTTTAGTTACAAACTGAAAGTTTTAAAAGATAAGGTTCGGTTTACAACTCATGTCGTTAGAGACATTCCAAATATAGCCTGTACAAATGATATCAAATTGGCTGGAAATGCTATATACATACAAAGGTCAGGTACAGAATAACATTTTATCTTTGAGTAATAAACCCCGCGAGTTGGTCTGGACTTAAGTTAATGAACTTCAATTAAAGCCAATTAGCACTCGAAACTCCATATCTTCTTTACATATTCGCCTTTAAACCATACTAAAAAATATCTCTAATAATATAGAGAAAGCCAATATATAACAATCCTTTTATTGTTATGTTAGAGTTGAGTATTATTTGGGGTTAGGATCCATTAGTAAAATAAACAAAAGACTATTTTTAAATAGTCGAAGTTTCGCAACTTTATTGTTGCATCTTCAGGACACATATGTAGATTCTATATCCAGCATGAAACTCATATTATCAGTCTTTACATATTTCGTTTGTCCCCAGATATTAAGTTTCTAAATGGTTTTCGTTAACGATCCTCTTGTTTTTATGTTAGAGTGGTGTATTATTTGGAGTTAGGATCCCGTAAAAAACTTTTTTTAATTGTCGACATTTCGAAACTTTCTTGTTGCATCATCAGAACACACAAATAGATTTTATATCCTGCATGAAACACATATTTCCAGTCTTTATCTACTACGTTGAACCGCAGATATTAAGTTTTTAAATAGTTTTAGTAAACGATCCTCTTGTTTTATGTTAGAGTAATGTATTATTTGAGGTTAGGATCCAGTAAAAAAACAAATGTCTTTTTAAGTTATATATAGTTTTACTGTTTAGTGCTAGTTACATTTTTCTCACTATGTGAGACAGTGGCGTAACAAGACAACGTGGGGCCCTGGTGCCAAATCGTAAAACCGGGCCTCCTCCCCTCTGTAATAAGTACATATAAATAATAAAAAAATTAGGATATTTCATAAATCGCAACAAATATTGAAATCTTGTTTTAATATAGAGAATAACTCCAGCAAATCAAATACCTCACAGAAAAATATAATAAGGTTATATATCAATTATAATATATTCCATATAAAGTATAATAATTCTAATTACACCGACTTACGATTAGACGACTGACTGGTGTTACTTTTGTCTATAACTTGGCAATTAATTCATTTTATCACAACCAAAACGCTGAATACTCGCAAAAGAAAAAATAAAATCAGTATCACTGCAATTATACGCCTGTTTTAATCTAGCACCCAACACAGAACACAAAAAACTAGCACCCAAAGCCATTACCACATCTATAAACTTTGGGGCCCTAGGCCCACTTGAGATTACGGGCCCCTATCCCCTAAAAGCTTTGCAGCCAGTGGCGGATTAATTATTTTCGCCCAAACGTATTTACGGGCCCCAAGCTTGTAGGAAAAAGTGACGACCAAAAAAAATATAGCAGGTACTTGTCCCCTCCTTTAGTATAATAATATATAAAAATTACCTATAATTTCTATAATCGCCCCTATTTGAGTATATAAAATTGTAGATAAAACATCAAGTATTGGCAAAGAATGTATTGGTATGAGCAGAAACCCATCTGTAGAATTGTAAGGATTGTTCTACTAGCATTCAGGAATAGTGGTGTGGAAGAGGAAATATCCTGTATTTTTTACTATAACTGATTTGTTATTGCTGTCATCTTAGTAGATTAAGTATACGATGTTTATTTAACCTACTTATATTGTTAAAATGGAAATACACGTCAATTTTATAAATTAATATATCTGTTAAGAGGTTGAACTGCGGACACAAATATCCAATAGAAGTGTCCTCAATAATTATAAATGAACAGATAATTTCCGAATTTAAATATTACATATTAACTAAGGCAAAAATACTGGAGCTCTGATATTATTTTTTAATTACTCCCTCTCCCCCAAACACTTTATTTACATTAAATCCTTGCGATCCAAAAAATTACACAGCTCTCTGAATAGGGAACTAAAACGGAGCAAAATAATCAGACAAAACATTAACGAAAAAATACACTTTATTTATACAGTATAAAACTTACATGCTAAACTTATATTTTTTATAAACATTTTAAAGAAATACATAGGTACATCAAGCAATCTTTCTGCAAATAATATTTGACAAGATGTAAAGAACTTTTTTCTAAAAAAAAAAAAAAAAGCTGCACACACTGCGTTAGTTATGTGCACAGTAAAAGAAAGTCTTATTTTTTCAATATCAAAATAATGTAAGTATTTTTAGGTAGTCCAAAGATAACACTATGTTGTAAAGAATTGAAAGTGATGGTAAATAACATGTATGTAAATATAAAATATACTATTGTTATGCTACTTACACTCAGTAATTACCTAAAGGCAATTAAAAATGCGGAAATACGAAGAAAAAAATACATTGTCTTTTACTCATCAGATATTGTAAATTTGTTTTCATTCAAAGAAAAATGACAAAAAGTAATAAGAAATAATCAGTGAGCATATGCATTATTTTTTACAATAATTACTCATCGCTCAATAAAATTATTTCATGGCTGTTATGCTGTTGAAACTTTCAAAAGAAAGGGTATTGGTAGATATTTATAAAGTCATGCCATTAAACCTATTTAACTTTTCTAATAAGCTATTTCAAAGTTTTGAGTACACACCTTCAAAAATACTAAATTACGAAACGTCAGCAGTTAAAAAAAAGATGACATCTTTATTGGGAACATTTGCAAAAATGCATAATTTTTTCACCGATAACACAGTTTTATTCGACATTCTTATGCAAACCATTTGATGTTATGTTACAAAGTAAGCAGAAATTATGTAAATAGTGAGAACATGTATTAAATATACAACAAACGCTGTGTGTCAGATCGATTTTATTCTTTTTTTGTTTTCCTTAAATAGAAATTATTTAAAAAATATCCCATTCATTATAATATTCAATGAACTCATAATATATTGCACAAAAGAGCAGCGCATATTTTATCAAATAATTTGAACAAGATGCTTTATTTTAAATGTATAGCCTGTCGTAAAATGGGGAGAATAGTTTGTTGATAAATAACATACTCCATATAAACTTTTTATATTCTGGTACCCGTATGAACTCGATAAAACACGCAGATTTTAAGGTATGAAAAAGGTTTTCGGATTTGTAGAAAAAAAAATTATAAAAAAGTAGAGCAGGGCCTAATATGGATTCAAGGTTAAAGAATCAACCAATTATGTGTCAAATGACCCCAATCTGCCAGCCACTGTCAGAGAGGTAAAGTCATGCTTGACATTATTTTGACTCAGTCAACTAACTGAAAAATATACTGCGATCAAACATTTTACGGCATAATCCACAACATCGATTATATAGCCAGAGCGGAATTTCTGATAGTACACAAGACATTAGTTTGTAATTTGCATATATCATTAAATGACGGCAGCTGTCAAGGTAACGCTTAATAACAGGAAGTGTCAGAAAGCTGGTTTCAATTAGCAAACGGAGGCAAGTAATAGCAAACAAAATAACAAATGACATTCAATAGCACCTTGCAGTTTTCCCGTTGGTTTCTAGCAGTGCCAATATTTTTGCAGGGCCTGACTAAATCTCCTTTTAATCCCTCCGTAGTTTCTTGCTTATTGAATCAATCGCTGGTATTTTTTGTGGTCGCAATAGACGTCTTTTCGGACTTTAAAGCTAATTTTTGTTTTTAATAATTCTGCAATACTTAAAAAAATGTCAAAATTTCTTAAAATGTATCTTGTATCTTGGGAGAATGGAGGAAGAAGAATAGGATTGTGGAACAAAATAATGGAATAAACATGGCATTGTTACAGTAAATATTTTGGTTACGGTTTTTGACTGAACAAAATGCTTTGTTACTATAAGTTTTTCATATCTTAGTGTTTAGACTTCCCAAACGTCGTCTTTGATACTGTTATCAGTAGTAAAATCATTATAATGCGTGCTTCATTTTAATAAAAATCTCAACTTGTGGATGTTGGCTATTATGCTCACAAATGAAAATAACGATGGGGCAAAAGTAGAACTAAATATACAACAGAATGGTGTCAACTATTAAGAAAATTAACACAATATGTATTTGCATGTTCTAAAAAAATAACGTACGTACTAAAAATGATGATAATTAAAATACATTTGCACACGAGGTTTTTAAAATTTTTGATTTATGCAAATATCTAATATTTGAACTTACTTCAGTATAATTTAGACTAATCAAGGTGGCCTAAATTTACATGTAAATTAATACAAGTATTTTAAATAAAGCACCTTTCTATCACAGCGTCAGTAATTTGGCATCACTGGTTTAAGTAAACATCACAGAAAATGTATAAATGTAATTTCCAATACTCTTATAACTACGTCACTACATTGTGACAGAAAATGTTCTGTTACAGGTCAACGCCTAGAGCTATCCAGAGAGTCTTATGAACCTAAAAAATAATACTTATTAGTTATTATATTAGCATTATCATTATCATCAATTTTCATCAATTGCTGGATATTGGTCATACTCTCGCACATACTTGGGCTTGTTTTATATATTTATATATTTATTTACAATGCCCGACAGGGCAATCAATTATTGGGCAGGATACACAAGAATATTAAAATATACAGAAAAAAAATGTTCAAAAGTATCAATTATTAAATGTCTAACACATATAATGATAAGTATTTAAAACAATTAAATAAATCTAAGTATTTTACAGTTGCAATGGAAAATATCCAAATAATCCTTCAAGCGACTGTGAAGTGAGTACATAGTATGCGGTGGTGAGAATGTTAGAATGCTTGTTCTAGGTTTTGGTAGATAAAATAAAGGTGATGACCGAGTTGGTCTAGCAGGTACGTGAAAGTTAACCTGAAGTAGCAGATTAAGAACAGAAATTTTATTATTTAGTAACTAACTTGTACAAAAATGTGAACATAATGCCTTCTTTTCTCAAGAGTGTCCTGTATACTTAACTCCCTCTAATTAGAGAGGGTACAGTATATAAGACACATTTCAAGTCAATAGCACCTGATAATTAGGATGCTCTAACCTACTATGAATTAGGGAATAAAAAAGTGAGCGTAAGATTTCAGGTGACTTAAAACTCCTAGATCGTGTAAGATATCCAAAATTTCAATAAAACTTTGAAACAGTATCATTAATTTGATGAACAAATAAAAATTTGCTATAAAGTATTCCATATACATTTTTAAACAGGAACATATATGGGACCTACAGTTTTCTTTATTATTACTGTGATGTATTCTCTATATAATTTTCTTGATTTTAGAGAGTTTTTAACAAATTAAATAAACAAGTAAATGCGTTTAAAACTCCCACTTTAAATAAAAAATGTTAGCAATAAAATAGTTTATAATAAGAAATTGTATTTTAAACACGTTTAAAACACCGATTTTCAATTAATATGTTAAAAACACCACAACCCAGGTTTCTACATTAATAAATTACCGAAATAAAATACAAAATTTTAATTCCCCAGGTTCTATACCTAACTAAAAAATCGGTAAATTTATTTTACCCGAAACTTCCCTCGTTATGAATCTTTCCTTTTACTAGTAATAGTAAAGTATAAACAAATTTAGTTCCGCATATAGTCATTTAGTATACTGTCTTTTCAAACATTTTTATTGGGCGCAATTTTGTTCCATCATGTAGAATCAATATTTTACCAGTTTCTACCTATGCCATACTTAATTTTTGGACATGAGTTAAAATAAATTGAATAAGTAGTTTTTAGACATTTTTTTTTAAAACCTTCATGTTGAATTCGTTCCAGTTAAACCCTGTATCATGTTTAATTTTGATGCTATATTTGAAGTCAATTGAATAAAAATTTTTTACGTTGATTTTCTAGACATTTTATTTGGCTGCCATTTTGTTTTGGCGGTTTTAAATTCGTGCCACCATTTTACCAGTTTATCTCTATATCACACTTAGGGCTTGCCCAAAATTTTAAATTAATCAAATAAGTAGTTTTTCAGACTAATTTTTCAAATCATTTATTAGGTCAGCATTTTTTTTTTTTGGTGTCTTGGATTCGTACTAAAATATTACAGGTTGATCCCTATATAACGCTTGATTTTTGTGCAATATTTGAGGTAAATTGGATAATATAAAATCTATTAAGTAGTTTTTTTAAGCTGAGTTTTTTAATGTTTTATTAAGCCGCCATTTTATTTCGCCATCTTGGATTCGTACCAACATTTCACCAGATGATAACTACGTAATACTTGTGAGGGTTTGTTCATCACTCGATCAGGTAAGAACTTAGTCAGTGTTGTTCACAGCTTTTATTTAGATCTTAAAGTTAGTAAATCTATTGTAATTTTTTAACAGGTGCTACAGTTCAGTGACATTTCGGTAAAATTTAAAACTCTTGCAATAAATTTGAACCAATCTATTCCTGTTTCATTTCTCACTCCATGAGCAACTTTCAAAGAAAAACTTGATACTGCTGTAGGCGATATGTACCAGTTTTTTTCAGCCTCTGAATCGGTCAATCGAAGATCGCAAAATACTTCCTATTCCGAAAAAACTGGGAGTTACTGCTTGCGCTGAGAAGTTGCGTGCGGATTCCGAGGAATTGGAAATCCCATCATATATTCCAGCAATGCTGCGATTGCAATTCGTTGGGCGCTTTCTCAGTGGCCGA
Organism: Kuschelorhynchus macadamiae; assembly: GCA_030620095.1. NCBI lineage: Eukaryota > Metazoa > Arthropoda > Insecta > Coleoptera > Curculionidae > Kuschelorhynchus > Kuschelorhynchus macadamiae. Next base: position 609,472 of record JAUTXW010001843.1, read on the forward strand.
GTCAAACTTGCCTTGTTTTTTTTTTCAAAGAAGAGGCTGCAACTATCACCCTAGATATGTTGCACTTGTTTCTCAGTGTACTCGTTGGTGGAGATGAGGCTTTTGAAGAAATACCACTTTTATTGCAATGCTGATCGTGGATCCTGGAGAAACTGATGACTATGGTGACGATGTAGAAGACTTCGTCTGTTTACCACCTACACATGGTTCTGTTCTGTCATTAAAAGCCTAGCCGGCTGCGTGGGCCCGGTATCTGGAGAATGGAGACTTATTTTCGGGGCTAGGCGAAGACCCTCTAAATACAACGACTATTTCTCTTGTCGAGAAGTTCGTCATCCAGATTTATAAGGTTAGTAAAACCCACAATCTCACTCTTAGCTAACGTTTATATTAAATTAGGATAAGCTTTAATAAATAATCCTTTTTTACCTATACCACCGGCGGCTTCCCACAACCAGTGTTACTCTACGACTGCACATTCTGAGAACTCATTATCAAGTAAATATTACAAGGCACATATACTGTGCTGCTGCGTTTGAGAAAATGATCATTTACATGATCCTCCCTTACCGGATCCTCAGCAAACGGGATGGAAACCCGTGGACGGGAAGTTTGTGCCGGTTCTGAACACGCTGGAATCGGTACCAAAAGTCTGTAAATACATCCTGAATGTGGCTGCAAGACGGACTGTGCCAACAAGGCCTGCGGATGCTGAAATAGTGGTTTGCCTTGTCTGAAGTACTCGTACTTTACCTTTACCCTTACTGAAACGTTATTCGTAATGATTAGTCTTAAAAAATAGTAGTGCAAGTAAATAGTGCACAGCATAAAAATATCACTTTTCTCCATTGCTATCAAGAGTAATCAATTTAGTTTTCTATTTTTATTTCAAAATGAATGTTTATAATTATTTTTTCCTCATCACAAATCACTCAAATGCCGCCAGTGGCTGCACAAGTGCAGACAAGATTTGAGTATCATCGAAAGATCACAATTCCTAAAGTTAGGTCTCATTTTTTTCTAAGGAGGCCATGTTTTATTTGTCACAAGAGTACATTAATAAATAATGTATTAAACGCATTGAATTTTCGATACAACATAAACGTAAATAACGACTAAAAAATCAAAATAAGTTCTTAACTACTTCGTACCTGGGTTATATTAATTTACCGATTAGCAAAATGACGTCCATTTGCATCGAGACACTTTTGACAATTGGTGACTGTTTTTCGTACAATCCTGGTAAGTGTATTTTTGTTAATATTTCTAAATGTGTCCAAAACTCTTTGTCTCAAGATTTCTATGGCCACAGGGGGATCAAATTTATAGACCTCATTCTTCGAGTGACCCCAGAGGTAGAAATCCAAAGGCGAGAAGTCAGGGGATCTTTCGTCAAACTGCTCTCTTAAGAAGCCCCTGACTTTACTGGTGTTGTAAGCCGGACATCCATCCTGTTAAAACCAGGTTCTTCTAAACTCATCTTCCGTTAGAGCAGTTCGTAAAGCCGGTACATCATGGTTTCGCAAAAGCTCTAGATATATCTGTCCGTTTAGGTTGTAGTCAAACAAAAATAATCCTATAAGTCGGTTTCCTGAAATGATTAATAATTTATAAATACTTAGCGTTACTTCCAAACTTGGTCTGTAGACGTCTCTCTGCCACTTCGTGAGGGTTTTCCACAGCCCACTGATGACTGTTGTGCCTATTAAAAACTCGTAAACCTACTCTCATCGGACCACAAGACATGATTTACAAAATCGGGATTTTTATTACATTTCCTAGTATGCCACTCATAGAATTGTAGTCGTCTTGAAAAATCAGTTTCCTTAAGTCCTTGAACTATTATGGGTTTGTATGGATGGTACTTTCTTTTTTACCACTCTTCGTACCGTTGATTTTGGCATATAAATTTCCTGTTCTACAGTTCTTACCGATGCACTAGGGTTTTCGCTGATAGCTTGTAAAAGGTTTCTGTCGCGATTTTCAGTGTCAATATTGTATCCGCTTCTAGGTTTTTCGAAGGCCCTATGGTTAATTAAATTAACTACGATTTTTCTGAATTGGGTTTTATGAGGCTGCCGTCTCTCGGAGTACATCTCCAAATACCTTGCTGAGGTAATGCCGGCGTTTCTATGTGACTGCCAGTACAGCGCTAACATGCCAAACTTTTCTTCATGAGAATAGGGAATACCGGCAATTTTCAACAGGTCTCTGTAATTTGTGTGTTAGATTTATGATTTTATTAAGAGAAAAGCGTACTGCTTATTAAAACACAATTTTGATACTTTGAATTTAACGTCAAAGTCAAAGCCCACTTTTGTTACATGGCCTCCTTAGAAAAAAATGAGACCTAACTTTACGAAGTATGATATTTCGATGATACTCAAATCTTTTATGTACTTGTGAGACATTACTAGAAGAAGAAGAAAAAAGATTTTACGCTCTTTCCAAAAATCAAAAAATACAATATGGCGGCAATAAGAAAAATGAAAATTGAGGCGGGTTGTGGTTTAACAAAAGACGATGGAGACGTGTCATACGAATCTGGGACACACTGTACAGCAGCAGTGTATTTTTTATTGTCAGTGTCATATTCGGCTTCAGCGATGTCAAAAATCCCCGAGGGCACTATTAATATCCTTAATACGTACATATTAGCAGTATTTTAAAAATTGCCGCCATCTTGAATTATGCACTTCCAGTAAGTCCTATGTCAACGACAATATTGTACTGGGTTTTAGCGATGGCAAAAAACCCCAGATACGCCCTGAATCTCCTTCAATATCCCATAAGGCGATTTTTAAAAGGAGCCGCTATTTGGCAGCCATCTTGAATTATGGGCATCCGGTCAATTTTTCGGTCTGGCAACAGTCAATGCCCAAATTGTTATACGAAATGCCTCTTGCACTTTTAAAAATGCCCATTTTCCAAAACTTTTCCAATCTAAAATACGAAAAAAGTTTTATATGAACTTAGGAATGCAAATGATTTACTCTCGGTGTATAGGATGTGCTATATTTTAAACATTATTCGCCTTATACCTAGCTCGGAACAAAAGGGTCTTCGGAACTATATTTCATATAAAACTTTTTCCTTATTTTGGGAAGTGCTATACGTTGAATATGTTGAAAAAAGTTTTTAACACCCTGCATGTGAAAAACGAGTCAAATGATACTCAAGGAATTTTTTGCTCAGGAATTCAAGAACTACAATAAATACAAAAAGAAAAAAACAAATATATGGGAAAGTCTGTAGCGTTCTTTTAGAGAGTTTCAACACAACATTTCGGGCTTTTCAACAATGTACAATCAAAAGGAATTTAATTTAGTTGTGTAGCATGCCACACGAGTCTGAAACAGAGACAAAATGAAAAGGTGTTTAAAAAACAGACAGTTTCCGTGGTTTTGCTTATGGCTGATTTTTGGTCCAATATTTGGAAAGGGCTTCAAACACAGGGAAGTATACATACACAATATTTTAATGTACGAATAATTCATTAAAAATATGGAACAAATGCGGTTAAACGGGAAGTAATAGTTTTATTGTATTTGTAGACGCAACTTTTAATAATATAGACCTGAAGTAGTATATATTTTTCTAAATTCATTTTTTTTTGGTTTTTATGGCATAATTTATGATCGATATGACAGTTTCGATCGCCAAAGATTAGCTATAGCGTGTCGAACATGTTTTATTATTAGAGTTTTAATGTGAATGAAGATTTTGAAAAATACACATGGTGTTTGATTTGAACTAAAAATATTGATTTTAAGAACTAGATTGAGTAAAGAAATATACATGATACAGGTCGTTAAAAAGCTAAATCTACAATATTAGAGGCGGAGTCCTTCCGCTGCGTGGATTAACTTTGTTTCTAGCGAAAAAACGCCCACCCAACAGCAAACGCTAGTTGTTTGCTATAAATAAATGACCGCCTAAAATAATTTAAAAATTATTGTCTACATAACAAACCATTTCTAATAAACCATATCAAAAACTGATTCCCATTTTCATTTTCAACATTTTAAGATGTAAATAAAAGATAAAACCTGAAAAAGTGATTTCAAAAATAAAAGCACCAAAAATGTTTGGATACTAGTTTATTACACCTAATTAAAAAAATAATTATATAAATAAAGTTGCAGGATCCCGAGAATTTTTTAAAGTATTCTAAAAAAATGATGCAAAAAATTCGATATGTTATAAAATTTGTTTTAACTATGAATTAATAAAATGTTACTAGATCTATTCATGGAGATGAAAAAAAAAACAAATTCACGCCAAGCAAATTTTGTGGCCTGGTCAAGATAAGAACCTAAAAGTGGTTTTGTAATAATAAGACCCTAAAAGTAATGTTGTGAAAACTAACTAATGCAATTTTAGATTTGCATTTCAATACCCTTGCCTTATATAACAATTAAATTTGAGTATCTATATAAAATGTGCTTAACATTTGTAGAAGGGGTAACTACTCCAATAACTTATTTTGAAATTATTAAAAATTATTTTGCCTCTAATATTTTTAACAATAAATTACTAAACGCAAAATTTGATAGATATGTATTGTGATAATTTTTCGATGTATGAATAATATTCATATGGCAACAACGTCTCGCACACGTAAGGCGTTTGGCAGTCTTACCCCCCTCGCCACTCTCAGAATTTATACACGAAAAATCATGAACGCGGGATCGGAGACGGGAACGATAAATGGTTTTGTTTTGTCTATTGCAGTAAAAAGACTAACATTTGTAATTGCAAGGTCTCCATTTAATTTTTACAGGGTATGTACTATGTATTAGATATATTATCGTAATTTTGAAAATAAATTAATAGTTATTATTTTATTTCCAAATATTCTATCATTACTTTAGTTTCTGAATTTTAAAAATAAGGTTAAGTACGGCTAAATAATAATTCTTTAATTTCCTAGCCTTTGTTTAAAATTTGCCTAAACGGGTGTTCGCCCCTCCCCCCCGTCAACCACTACCCTCCCCAGACCAGAGTTCTGGAAGCGCCACTGGAATTTGTAGTAGAATTTAAAACAATAGTAACATATAGGATGTTTTATTATAACAAATTTTAGACATATCTCATGTTTTTGACACCCTTTGTAACAAATTTAAAAAATAATAAATAAATTTAATTGCCTAACCTACTTTCTTAAGAATTAATCCTCAGAAGCCTCAAATGCAATAGACAATGTGTTAAAATTCACGACTTCCAGAAATTAGGTCACCTTTTTAGATAATTCACAATCGGCAAACGTCCCAAAATACACTCACGGGCAAAATAATCGATCCACCCAAATTTTTGATGGATTTCAATTGTAAATGACTTTTTTATTTAATGCAGGATTTTAATGAATTTTGAAGAATATTTTAGATGAACTAATTGAGAATCGCCCACATGTTAAACATTTTTAAAAAATAGACCAACGTATATAATATACAGGACTAAACAAAAACACGTTTTTTACAATAAGTTTAAGAGGCTCTATGGAGTGGAGTAATAGTAAAATGGTCTAAATGAAGTTTTGGTTTTAAAGTCGCATCTATTCTCACCATTTTTGTTTTTGGTTCACATCGATATCTTTATTTTTCTGGAATATATGAATTAAAAAAAAAAATGTTGCAATTTTTATTAATCTTTTTGTGCGAACAACTAAGGTGAACTAAGGTATAAATCAAGGTGGCTGTGACAGTTTCGTGAAATAACGCCATACCTGGAAATGTTATTTATGACTTTCAAAAGTAATCAAATTATTTTTTTTAATAAGTGTGTGTTTTTTCGTGAGGCTACTTCTTAATTTTTAAAATGGATATGTCTCAGACTGATGCTGCCAAAGCAATTGCTTTAATCCAAGATGGACGATCACAGTATTACGTGGCAAGAGTTTTAAATGTCACAAAAAGTAAAGTACAAACGGCTGTAAATCGGTTTAATCAGCATGGAGAGTAAAGCAGAAGAACTCACTGTGGTAGGAAGAGTTGTACGAATGAACGAGATGATCGTTTTATTACCCTAAGTGTTTTACGTGACCGAAGAGTAACTTCTATGGAGGTTAAAAACAGATTGGAGTACGTACGGCAGGTCCAAGTAAGTGAAAGAACGATAAGAAGGAGGGTGTCTGATAATTAATTACATGCAAGGAGACCTGCAACTGCTTCCGAGTTGCTGAGAAATCATAGGGTAGATTTGCTAGGGAACATTATAATTGGGGCCCTGATGAATGGAAAAAGGTCCTATTCACCGACGAATCCAGATTTTGTTTAAAATCACCGGATGGTCGTGAAAGAATCTACAGAAGAACGTTTTGAGCAAAACCATTTTTGGCCTAGGGTGAGCTATGGCGGAGGCTCCATTATGGTGTGGGGTGGTGTTCAGTTCGACGCAAGAACGGAATTCGTAATCGTCGATGGCGGAGCAATGACAGCAGACAGATATATACAAGATATTTTAGAACCACATGTTGCCCCCTTTGCTCCAATTTTAGGAGACGATTTCATGCTAATTTATGATAACGCTCGACCGCATGTTGCGAGAGTCGTAAGCAGCGAATATTTAGAACTGGCGGAAATTACAAAAATGAATTGGCCCCCCCGTAGTCCCTACCTGAACCCGATCGAACATGTCTGGGATAGACTGGGCAGAACAGTACGGGCTCGGGTACCTGTTCCAAGCAATTTGCAAGAACTTAGTGATGTTCTCATTGAAGAATAGCAGCAAATTGGTCAAGTTTTTATACGGAACCTAATTGAAGGTATGCCAAGGCGTATAGAGGCTGTCATTCGAGCACGTGGAGGAAACACGCGCTACAGATTTATTTGCTATTGTTTCTGATATTGTTATTGTTAATTGTTATTGTTTTTTTAATTAATTTGCTCGTATAATATTTGTACTTCGTGTTTAATAATTTAAGTTTTATAATGTTTTTTATAGAAGATTCATTAAATTGTGTTAAAAATATTAATGTTTATTTTTAAAAATCTTATTTGTAACTAAAACTGTAAAACTGAACTTAGTTGCTCGTACCGAAAAATTGATAAAAATTGCAATGCTTTGTTAAAAAATCCATAGCTTCATTTGGACCAATTTACTATACTCCACTTCACAGAGCCTCTTAAACTTATGGTAAAAAACGACTTTTTGTTTAGATCTGTATATTATATACGTTGGTCTATTTTTTAAAATATTTAACATGTGGGCGATTCTCGATTAGTTGATCTAAAATATTCTTCAGAATTCATTAAAATCCTGCATTAAATAAAAAAGTGATTTGTAATTGAAATTCGTCAAAAATTTGCGTGGATCGATTATTTTGCCTGTGAGTGTATAACCATAATATATGTCAAAAAATTTAAGGCAAATTAAACCGAATGATAGCGTACGAACCGCTCTCTACATAAAAAATCATACTAAATTATGATTTCTCACCTCAAAAAACCCTCGGTGACCCAATTGTGTGCGAAAATTTTATTTTTTGCAAAAGATTTTAAAAAATCAAAAATAAAATTTGTTTCTTGATAACGAAGCCGTTGCGGACCTTAGGCTTATATCTACTTTTAATCTTAAAATTAAGTAAGGAATAACAACGTGAAGTTTGTCGACGTATAAATAACACTCTGTATTTATGAAGGTGATGACTTTTTTTGCTCCCTAATTTATTTGCGAGGAGGCTAAATTATTAAACGGGTTAGACATTTATGAAGATGAGAACCATTTTTTACCGCCTTTATGGCCACATCGATAGTCAGCAATAAACTATCGATAGGAGCAAAAATATCGATAACTAAATTTATCGATAGGTGGGTTGCTATCGCCTGTCGATAGTTAAAATCTACCATCGCCCATCCCTACAGGTAATCCACCGAATACCTAAGTCGCTTGATTTAAACCACTGTGAAGTCCCTACTTAATCAATTAATTAGTGTTTACTGAATTATAAACGTTGTGTGTCAGTAACAAATGCACTGTATCCGATTTATGAGGAAAAAAAATTATTACTCTTTGATTTATTAAAATTTAATGTAACTACAACACAATTATTATATTTGAAGGCAGAGTGAAAACGTTGAGGTGAGTGAGCTGAATTTATCTCGACTAAAAATTTTACTGCTTGTTATTTACTAGGTGAAAAATATTAATTTACAATAAATAAACAGCAAATTAATTTCCTTAGTTACTCTAGTACCGCGGCGTACTGTGAAGGTTTTATGGGAAGGAGAGTTTTAAACTGCAAAAAAAACTATATGTATATATATTTTATTTATGTATGTTGTCTAATTGACCCAGAAATAAACAAAAGTTTATATTGAAAAATTTACGTTCAAAATATAAATATTGTGTCGATTATTATAAAGCATGTACGGAGTGTTCGGTTATATTTTGAACGGGGTCTATACGCTTTATTTCTCAAGATATTAAAAAATTTTACACACAAAAGTTTTAGGATTTAGTCTGAATCACAATTTGTTATTAAAAAAACATTTGAACATCGGAAATTGTTTTATAATATGAACAAAGGATCACGCACTTATCTTATGGTTTTAGGGTAAACAGTCAAATTTCATGAAATTTTAACCGCCTGGTTAGAAGTCTTTATTGACAGAATTCAATCCTATGACTAGTTGCCGAAATGTGTGTGGTGTTTTAAAAATACCCTTCTAATTAACAGTGTTTTACTTAAAATGGATAAATTTATTCGAATTTTTAGGTTCATTTTTTAATGTTTCTTATAAAATAATCATATTGGTGTCTTATAATATATTGTCCCAAAAAAAAAACTAACATAAAGGATGAGTGTTTATACGCACAACTACAGATTTACATATCCTCTGTATTTGAAGAGGTAGTAAAAGAGTTATTTGGAAAAAGTTGTACCGTAGGAAATTACCTTTTGTATGATGTATTTTTATACGTACAGGTATCTCAAAATACAGTCACATATTTAAAAATTGGTTTTACGTGCCGTTTTAATTTGGTGCAAACGTGGTATTGACTATTATTGAATTTTCTTAGCTTCGTTTTCTTAAAAGAAATTCATACTTTTAAATATTTGCTATACATTATTAATGCAATACTTTCTTCTCACGAGAAAAGTAATAATTAACAATCGTGGTTAGTTATCTATAATAAACTAAATCTTGAAGAAACCAGATAGACACTTTGAGAATATTTCAAGGAGGTACTGTATTAATGTCTATAAATGTTAATGCCTACGGATCCGTGTATTACTAATATACAGGTCAAATATTATTAAAAAAATTAAATGACAAGTTTTTATTTAAATTCCCTACAAAAAAAATCTTGCCTCACCGCCACATTCGGTAAAAAAATTTAAAAAATTGCTAAATTTTCTTTTTCCGGAACTTCCCTCGTTATGAACCTCCCCTTTTATTAAGAATAGTGAAGTGTGGCCCAATTTAGTTCCACACATAATTATTTTCTAATACATAGACTGCATTTTGAAACATTTTTATCGAGCGCCATTTTGTTCCACCATATTGGATTCGTACCATATTTTAAAATTAAAAATCTTGGAGAGTGATTTTTTCAGGATTATATAATACTTCCCTTTACGAGGGAAGAAAACACATATTTAGGTCAGCATCGTACCAAATGAGACGGAGAAAATAGGTATTCTTACTTCCCACGTAAGAGGGAAGTATTGCAAACGGAAAAAATCATCAGATTTTTTCAGATCTTTACGTTTCAGGGTCCCAAGATACCGGAAAACGTGTTTCATCAATTTCGTCGGACTATCTGTCTGTTCGCGGCATAGCTGAAAATCTACTTATCCAATTTACTTAAAATGTTTGTCAAAAATTAAGTATCATATGGGGGATTACATGGTAACATTTTGGTAAAAATCTTATTATGGCGTACAAATAAAATCTTAAAAAATTATTACTAAAAAACTTCTTATTCAGTTTACTTCAAATGTTGCAAAAAAAATATGTGTGTGATATGGGGATGAACTGGTAAAAATATTGGTACGAATCCAAGATGGCGTAGGGGTCTAATTAAATGTTTAAAAAATCGGTCTGAAAAACTACTTATTCGATTAATGTTAAATTTTGTACAAGAATCAAGTGTGGTATAGGGACACACTGGAAAAATTTTGGTTTGGTTTGGTTTATTATGATGGCGGCTTAATTAAATGTTTAAAATATCAGTATCAAAAAATTATTTATTCAAACGAGCTGAAATTACGCACTAAAATAAGTTGAAACTGGGATAAACCGGTAACATTTTGTCAATCTTATATGGCAAAACAATTTTTTTAAAGAGTTTCGAGGTTCAGAGTGTATAGCATTGTAATAGCAGGGTGGTCATCCAATTCAAATTATGCAATATTAGGAAGAACACGGGCAGTTGCCCAACGTATTTCTTATGAGGTAAGAATTTCCTAAAACAAAACCCTCCTTTTTAGGAAAATAATAATTTTCATAATTAATGTTTTATAGATTATATAACAAATGATATCAAAATTTAAAAATATGGTATTCTGGAGTATAGAAGCAGTGATTTTTTTAAGTAGGTGTGGTAAGTTAATGAATGTTTGTATATATATTAGATTTAAAAAAAGTTGTGATGAAAAATGTATATTTGTTTCAATCTGAATGATTAAAGATATGTGAAAAAAACAAATGTATGCGCAAAATAACTATTCAAGGGAGCGCTTTCGTTATAAAACCAGACATTTATTATTAGGTATGTTCTAGATACTTCGGTACGGAAATAGATTAAACCCTTTTAACATAACTTTTCCTGTAACGAAATTTTCTCTTTATCAAGAAAAGTGACACATACTAATATTTATATAATAAGCTTAAAATTACTACTAAAAAACTATTTGCATAAAATATGTTATATGTGTTCTGGAATTTGTTACGTTGTGAGGGAAATTCCGGGTAAAAGTTATTTTTTAGTGTATTTTAAAACTCGTCATTTTTACAACACTTCGTCGGAATATTCTTAAATACACTGGTTTGTTCTAAATCTAACATTTTCTACACATTTGGTATAGATAACCAATCACGATTGCCAATTTTTAAGAAAAATCACTCTTCCAGATTTTTTTCAGATCTTTACGTTTCAAAGTTCCTAGATGCTCAGAAATGTTTTCTGGATTCCGTTGGCCCGTCTGTATGTGGCAGAGCTAAAAAACTACTTACCGAATTGACTTTAAAATTTAGTCAAAAATTAAGGGTTTTGTGCGTATGGGGATGACCTGATAACATTTTGATAAAAATCAAATATAGCGAAACAAAATGACGGCTTACTGAAATGTAAAAAAAATATCTCAAATTTTGCACAATTAATACGCACAAGTAATACGTAGGAAGCAACTGATAACATTTTAGTACGAATTCAAGATGGCGAAACAAAATGACCGCTTAATAAAATACTTAAAAATTTAGCTTATTATTAAAAAACTACTTATTGGATTAATTTCAAATTTTGTGTAAGCATTAAGAGTGATATTGAGGTAAACTGGTAAAAATGACGGCCAAATAAAATGTTCAAAAAATCAACTAAAAAAAAAACAGTATCAAAACTACTTATTCAATTTATTTAAAATTACACCCAAAATTCAAGTGTGGCATAGGAAGAAACTGTCAAAATATTGATACGAATCCAGTATGGTGACACAAAATGGCGTCCAATAAAAATGTTTGAAAAGACAGTATATATACTATTACTAAATGACTAAGTGCCAAACTAAATTGGGTTACATTTCACTATATCTAATACAAGGAAAAAACAGTATCGACGGAAGCTCTGGGTAAAGGAAATTTACCGATTTACCCCAGATTGTATCTGCACTGCAGACAGGTCAGGTGTTTTGGAATATGAACTGTGTCTTTTTTCGCATACAGCAAGTACTGCATTTAAATTTTAAATTTTTGAGAACTTTAAATTGGACGGTAAGCAGCAAGGAACCGACATATGATAAACTTCCAGAACATCAAGGAAATAAAATAAGTACTAGAAAATTCTCGAAACTTGATAAACCACCTTCGTGTTTGATGTACTTGGAAGTTGGGAAATCCACTCGTAAAAAAACTTCCAGGATTTTTCTTCTCTTTGTAATATATTTTTAATATTTTTTTGCCTCTATCTTTTAATTACCACCTAGAGTTGATGGATTGGATGTTTACCATGCGTCTCATTCGTACTGATACGAATCAAATAAAATTTTCGAGGATTAAATAATTAAAAGAAGTCCACATTCATTATGGCAAATACAATTATAAATAATATAAATTAAATTACTATGAAATAATGACACACCAGCAACAAAAAATACAACAAAAGTAGCTTCCTAAAAGAACTGATTTGAAGATTAAATGACACAAGACTTAAAAACACAAAACGAACAACATAAAATTAAAATAATAATAAACTCCAAACCAATCATTGAGATTGAAGCTTTGACGTGAAAAGCCTGCCTATGTTGATGTCTTTGTCTAACAAGTTCGTTTTGGTAATTTAATCTTTTAACATATTTTTTTGAATGTATTCAAATTCGGAAGACAATATTTCACGTTTCGTCCTTTTCTTTTATTAATTATTTATGGAGTATTAATCGATAAGAGAAATATGATATTTAAAAAGCACGTCTTTGACATTTTCATCGATTTATGACTCATCGGTAAACACCCAGCGGCCCAAATGTATGTAATATATGTTTTGCATTTATCTTCCATATTTAACTGAAATTACCAGAAATATCTTAAAATTAACTTTTGCGGAATATTTTGAATTTGCGCTCTAGAAAAAAAAATTAAATTTATAATTGTGTAAAGTTTTTGTTTTTACACTTGTAAATTTTGAAACATTTTTATATTTCACATTCTTCTTAAGATTTAGCTACCTATTTAACTTAAAGGTCTTCTCAGTATATGTCCCTTGTAATTTAAATATTTAAAATCTAATATTAATTTAAAACATTTTGGTAAAAACGTAATAGTTAAATATAAATTTAAGTAATATAATAGTACACTCTTGATTGAGTATTAACTTTTCTGGGCACATTAGCTATATTTCTATATTTTCGAGTATCTTCTCAATATTAATGTAAAGTTAATTACTGACATTTTCATTTATTTTGAGTGATAATTTCTCTCTTTAGCTAGCTAAAAAAATAAGCAAGATAAAAATATCTTATTTTTATCGTGCTGTTAAATAACGAGCTTGATTAATGTAATCCTCTTTGATTGCATAAAAGGCAAATATTTTATGTCATTCTTTGCTTGAACTACATTTCAGGGTCCAATTAACTAAATATATTTACCTAACCTTAACATTCAGTATTTACCGTTGTACGTATACATTTTACTTAGTTTTCTTCTTTCGAAGTGCAACTTAAATACCTTTAAAAAAATAAAAAAGAAATAAAACATTTTTATCAAAATATGATTTAATAAAAAATAATTTCGACCATATTTATATTTTTTGTTCTTTAATAATTATTTATTTTATTATATTTTTAATTGTTACTTTGTTATAGTATTATTATTGCTAGTATTCCCTGTAATGAACTTCTACATTTGGCTGGGAATGTTGAGAATAAATTAAAAAATATATAAATAAAATGTCTCTATAGAGTGCCTTGATTTGATGATGACTGTTGTTCATTAACTAATAAAAATAGAGATATTGAGATTTCTAAATAATTAATTTATTTGTGGGCTTTAAAATTATTTATTATCATGTTTTCAAAAATAACTAATTTACCCTAATAATTATTGTAGCTCTATAGTTATACAGATATTTTTATTTATTTTTCTATATCGTTGAGTGTTCTTGCATGTCTTCAAAGTTTAGATGCCTTTTTAGACATCTTCATCCTAAATTTAATCTTGACTAATTAGTAATTATAAAACCCTGATATTGATAAAAATTATATTTTAATTACAGTTCTTTATATTTGCTGAACATTTCATACTAACGTCTATATTTTTTAAGACACATACGTTTTCTCATGATCATTGCTTTCGGACATACATAAAGGTAACTGTTCTTATGTTCCCTATTTTATTCCAGGCATATGAATTATTAGTTACACTTATCTTTTACGTTGTTCTCTTTTAATTATAAAGTCAATTTTGGATATTATAATTGGTTAATGAAGATAATTACTATTCTTATTCTTATCTATATTGAATTTTACATTAATAGCTTTCTTTGTCTTGTCTTTTGGCTTAGCTTTTTTTACATCTGCCATTGTAAAACAGATTGAATTAAGCCGAAGTTAGACACTTAAAAAAAGAAAAAATTAAAATAAATTCTTGAAGTAATTTATTTTGTTTTTATTATGTATATATTTAGCGAAATTAAGCTTAGTATACCGGGTGACCACAGACTAATGTACGTCCTCCTTTTTTCTTTGATTCTGAAAATATTTATTCAAAATTTTGTGATGTCTTATGCCACACTATTTATCAAATTTAAGCCAAGTTTAGTGGTTAAATCGGAAGTGGCGCCTTCTATTAATTTTTAAATGAAGACCCCCATTTTTTTATTAAGAGTCCAATAAAGCTTAAAATTCTCTAAATCTTAGTTTATAGATTTTTGAAATCGGAGGAATTTGTTTTATTTTGCTTAGTTGGCCTGGTTGGTCACGACACAACTATTAATGTAAATTTAGGCTTAGTAAGTAGCGTAACTCAACAAAAAATTAATTTTTATATCAAAATTTTTGTATATAACATAACTTTTTAAAAATAATAAAAAACAATTTTTTCAATTTTTTTAAAGTTTGGTTTATTTATTTTTAAAACCAAAATAACAGTAATATATGTTTGTTTAATTTTTTGGTAAATACTGAGTTGCTTAAGTAATTAGTATTAAAGTATTTGAAAATGAAGCCGCCTCTAATCAACACCGACTCTACTAGAAAGCCTGGAAGCGGGCATCGATGAGTCATAATAAGTAGTTTTTTCCCGCAATGAACAGCTGAAGTTGTGACGTCACGGAGGCCATATTATTAGGCACTGTCATGTCAATGTTCACTTTTGGAAGTTTATTTACACTGATTAATCGTAAAATAAGTTCTTTTTTCCTGGTTTTGAAGTGAATGTTTAGTTTTTGTACATGCAAGTATACTTATAAATAATTACAAGTGTATATTGGCGATTTCTAATAAATAAAGCTTGATTTTTACTTAAATAAACATAGATATGTGTATTTTGCCTATGATTCCTTTTTTACTTTTTAGATTATTATAGCAACGAAATTAGTTATCAGATTCTCAACAATAATTCAAGCTTTTGCAAAGAAGAAGAAAACACGGTAGATTCAAACCGTGTGAAAGACCTGATTTTGATGGGGAAATTCCTATAATCAAAGGGAATGCTCTTCCAAGTATAAGAAAACATTTCTGAAATATGCCAGAAAACAGTAGGCCAATTGCCAAATGAAACCTGGTTAGTCGCAAGGAAGAACCGTTTGACTTCCAGTAATTTTGGTTCTGTCTTGTATGATAAATAAATGATTCCCACCTTCATTATATAAATAACTTACAGCTAATATACATTTTATTTTTAATAATTATTCATTCAGTGAGTATATTAATTGGTAAGTTTTATTGAGCTTTAAAAAGTGTATTGTGTTTCAGTTACTAATTCAGTTCTGTATATGTATATATCTAAATTACCTATATGTTAAAAAGTTTTTTACAACAAACATATATATTGCCCTTTCAAATCAGAATACTTTTTTCTGACCACTTAACATCCCAGCGTAATAATTTTTAGCTTCTAGGGAGTTAGAATACTTTTTTTTGACCACTTAACATTAACTTAGGGAGTTAGATATATTTTATAGGTGGTTGTGGTAATCATCGAAACCTCATTTAAATAAATTGCTTATCAGTAATGGCATTGCTATTATATTGAAACTGAGGGCGTCCATAAGGGAGGGGGGGGGGGCATTGAACCCTCCCTGTATTTTGGAAAATGTCCTCTTATAGCTGAACCACCTGCATACGCCCTCGGCAGTTAATTTGAGGTAGGTCATATGAAATGACATTTTTGTAAACTTACTAGTAAAAGCTGGATCGTAATTAACCATTAAAGAAGTCGAATTGAGAATTGTATGCTTTATTAACTGAAAAATATCAAAAGGATGATTTACTCAAGTGTTTATAAAAATGCAAACTGGTTTTATTGTATAAAAATTTATTATTAATTACTGCTTATAGCAATATCTGAATATGGCTCTATCTTTTTTTTTATTCTTTTCAGTAAGAAACACTTTAGATGGCATAAAGACCATACAATGGGGGCAAGAACACAAAACTAATGGGAATATTTGAAAAAAAAAACGAAATGTACCGTTACTCCCACAACATTGTGGCTTGATAAGCGTGGATTTATTGGATGGAGTACTGATAGCCTATGTGAGATATATATATATATATATATATATATATATATATATATATATATATATATATATATTTTTTTTTTTTTTTATTTAAGTAGATACATATCATTTTTAAGTGGAAATATAAAATTGTAAAATATATTTTTTTGTCATAGTCTCACAAAAAATTATATGTAATAAAATGTTTAAATAAACCTTTATCTGGTCTTTAATTATAAAAAAGTACTTTTAGTCAGTTATTTAAATATAATATAGGAAACAAAAAGTAATTTTATAAATCAGCATTGGAAAATTTTAGTTATTCTGAATAACTCTCTATAGAAGTTTAAAATCATAAGTGTTGAAAGTGAAATTTTTCAAATGAGGTAGGTCATAGGAAAAATAGTAAACTATTTTTCCTACAACCACAAAGAGTCTTCAGTAAGACTTTATTTACTTTTCAACACTAGTACTGAGTAAAAGTAGGCTTTAGCTTTTTTACTTACCATCTTTCAAATAGGTACTATAGTGTTGAAATTTTTTTTTATACATGTGTGATTATAAACCACTTTCTAGTGTAAACACTGCCTTTTTGACAGTTTCATATGAAGCTACATGACAAAAAATTGTGTCTAACAAATTTATTTCAATTCCAACTTGTAGGAAAAATTAGTTGAAAAGAGAAACAACCAGTTTTTTAATGAATTTTCTAGTTTTTGTAAAACATTTTTTCTATCCTGTCAGAGGAAAGATTTTCTTAATCTGAAATAATATTCTATTATTAATTATGACAAACCGGTATACCAAATATCTTTAACAAAATGAAACAATATCTACATTTTTATCACAGTTTTATTCACAGACTAATTAAGAGATACACAAATATATACATACATACATATGTACAAATTAAACTAAGGAAAAGAGACTAATATATATTAAGAAGCTAATAAGATTGTATCAAAATAGAAGATTAATAATTCTATAAAATATACAATATATTTTTATTAATTTTGAAATAAATGGTGTTTAAAATGGGATGTTCTGGTCATTAAGGCTCAGACTGTGGAACTGGAATTTGTCTCAATGGGAATGCAAATGTATAAACGTATATATAATCAAGTTAAACATCAAACCTTTTATAATTACCTTTCAGAAGAAAACTCGCAAAATGTGTATGAGGCTGATCTAGTTGAGTTGAAATATATATTTTTTCATGAGACTTCTCATTACTTTTACGACCTGTGCTTTCCACCAAAATTAAATAATAACTGGGGCATTGGCTACTATTTAAAGCCAATTACTGGGGCCACATAAATTTAATATGAATGGTTGGGATATTGAAGAGCTAATCACGATGCATCTGTCATTGCTATGACAACGGCCAGCGTCTTCCACGTGTTTTGGTCTCGAAATGTTTGGAGACCTTCCGCTTTCCGCATGCTTTTCAACGCATTGTCCTTGTTTATAAATAGATAAACAAGGGCGAGAGTGAATTGTCTACTTGCAATAAAATAGAGTTTGTTTAATTTTTTAATGTCGTGCCGATTGGACTTTTTAAAAGTAAAATTAACTCTGTTAAATATATTTTAGAAAAAGGCAAATCTCCTTTGAAGAGAAAGTTGAAATTGAAAAGTTAGGTCGAGCTATGCCCAATTTGGACATCAAATCAACGGTAGTAGTAGGCGATATTTTAGGCAGGAAATAACTCACGACAGATTTTTATGGCTATGCGGTTGTTCAGAAAATCAGAAAATTGATTCATTATTTGAACAAGCAAATACTGATAATAACGAACAACTTAATAAAAGTCAATGTGTTGACTTGCATGAATCTAATAGGGTAATTCTAAAAGAATACAAATAAAAGATAGGTATCGGTTTGCAGGACACTTTTTTCCCAGATAAGTTCCAGGGGAGTTACAAACATACTTTCCTCACGATATTTTTGACGAGGCAATTAGTGCCTACCCATTAATTCAAATTCATTCATTTGTCAAGGTAGTAATTTCAACATTTTGTATATAAATTGATTACATAACTAACAGTTGACAAAAGCGCATTGCACAGCGATTTTAAAAAACCAATGCCAATAGCCCAAGATAGGGCTAATGTTGTGCAAGCTCGTGATATTTAATAAAAATAATTAGATATGAAGTACTAGAAAATATATAAAAACCCTAAAAAAATTACTAATAATATAGTTTTAGCCCATTAGAAAAGAATATTTTAAAAATATAAATGAAGTACTCGTAGATCCGCCCGCACATCAGCATCACTTTAAAAGGTTTGTTTTTAACAACTTTTTATGTATAAGTGCCAGAACCAAAAAAGACTATATACATATACATACACACATACATACATATATACATATATATATATATATAAATAAATAAATAAATATATATATGTATATATATATATATATATATATATATATATATATATATATATATATACAGGGTGAGGCAACCAAGTGGCACTCCCAATTTATTTCTCAAACTATTAGGATTAGCTGAAAAAATTAAATACAAGTGTTTCGAATTTCAACAATATATATTTTTACGGTAACTGTTATTATACAGGGTCAGTCTAAATGCAGTTTTTTAAATAGGAACTTACATTTTTTTATTCATTTTCGGATTCTTCATAAAATTCTAGAAAAAAAATTATATTGAAGTGATATAGCTAAATTTAACGATTTATGAGATATTAATGTTTAAAAATTGTAAATTATACCTGCGGCATAACATAAGACTTGTTATTTTATTGTTTAGTTTCTTGGGCGACGTTACTTGTACTTTTGTAGGAAAAACACCAGTTGATGCAAATGTCATTTGAGGTTTTGTCAGTATTAAAAATTTTACATTTTAAAGTATAAATTTTTATGGCGTTTAATCAAAAGTTCCCCATCAACGAATTAAGTGACATGATTTTACGACAATGAATTAGAGGTTTTGTTAAGTTTGGAAGAAAATCCTCAAGTAAGTTCACGAACTTTGGCCAGTGAATTAGATATAAGTCAAAGTACCGTTTCCAGAACATATCGAAACCACAAATACCATCCCTACCATTTATCTTTGACGCAAGAACTTTATGATGATGATTTCGAAAATAGGGTACACTTTTGCAGGATCCTTCAGATGCATATTAATGAAGATGCGTTATTTTTAAAAAATGTTTTGTTCACCGACGAGGCTTCGTTTAAGAGCAATGTTGTAGTTAATAGGCATAATATGCACTATTATAGTACCACAAATCCCCATTGGATGAGAACAATTGACAATCAAAGAGTATGGTCTCTTAATGTCTGGGGTGGGATTCTCGGAAACCGAATTATTGGACCTCATTTTTTTATGCTATTCTATATATAGAACGTCAAAACATATGGTATCAGCAAAATGGTGCTCCGCCTCATTTTTCACTCAATGTTCGTCAGTACTTGGACCAGTTTATCCCAATAGGTGGATAGGAAGAGGAGGTCAAATTCAGTGGCCAGCAAGATCGCCGGATCTAACACCGTGCGATTTTTTCCTATGGGGATATGTCAAGGAGAAGGTCTACAAAGTTCCTTCGATTGACCAAGAAGATATGAAGGATCGAATAAGGAATGCATTTGTTGAAATTACGCCACAAACTCTTCAAGGCGTCCTTGAAAATATTTAGAGAAGGTTGGAAATATGCATTCGACAAAATGCGCATACGTTTGAACATTTGCAGTGAATTTAGCGGTATAACCTGTTTTAAGTTTAAGTTGTAAGTTTTAAGTGGTGTTTTTTTTATATTTTTAGTATTCTTGAATTATCTCGTATACTTACTACGTATTACTTCGAATACGTAGTAATACATGTTACAAATAAATAACGTTGTGAAGATTCACAGGTCTTTTTTACAATAATCGAAAGCAATTCTTCTTGTGGGCCGTTTTGCGCCTGCAGAAATTATGTATTTCTGCTATTCTACATATCTTTTCCGGCCAAGAACTTTTGATAAAGGTGTGTGAAAGCGCATTTTTATTGATTTTAGTATCTACTCTCCGCATGATGGTGCTAGTGCATACTTTGCCAAATTCCTATGGGTTTGTAGCCGGAAACCACCGGAGCCCCAATAGGTGGCGCTAAGTATTATACTTAGCATGTAGTACTGTTCCAGTATGATAGATGTTTCGTTTTCGATTTTGTCATATCGAGCAATCTGTTATTTCAGATCTCCCTGGGTACAAGCCTGCCTGATGAGGGTAAAGGCCCAGAAATCATGATCGCAGAAGGGTGCCCTGTGACATAATCGAAAGCAATTCTTCTTGTGGGCCGTTTTGCACCTGCAGAAATTATGTATTTCTGCTATTCTACATATATCTTTTCCGGCCAAGAACTTTTGATAAAGGTGTGTGAAAGCGCATTTTTATTGATTTTAGTATATATATATATATAAATCAGAATTTTCTTTAACCATATATTTATACGTGGGTACTTTATATTCTTGGGTAAAGGTTATTTATACAAACACAAATTTTTCACATCAATTCGTTTCACTCATTGTGTTGAGCTTTTTCAAGATTTATTGTTGTTGTTGCGTTTCCTTTTTATCTAAAAATGTTTCTTTTTTTCAATAAAATTATAGCTCATTACATACATATAAACGTAAACATTAAGCATCAAATACATAAAAGGTCCTAGTTCTATTTTTTTTTCGTTTAAAATATCCTATATACTATTGGTGACAAATAGCATAAAATAGTACTTGTGATTTGGTAAAATAAATTATCTGGATTTGACTAGAAAACATATTTGGGTACAACGATTTAAATAAAATTTTATCTATAATACACCTTAGTTTTTAATTTATTTACGGGTACGTACCTTATAGAAACGATCTTCATTGTGGAATAGTTTATGTAGTGAATGATATTAGACTGATTGGTTTTAAATACTGTACAATTTTTTGTTTATAAAAACTGCAGCATTTATCTTTTGTTTGGTGTCTGCGAAAATAAATATTGTTATTTCGATTGGATATACGGGGATTTTAAAAATATATACAGGGGAGTAGAAGAGTGGAGAATTTGAGTTTCGATTTTTTTATTATTTATTTAAATTAAGTTAAAATAAATTTGGCTCAGACCACATATATCTTTTTTGTCATTAACTGCTGAAACCTCTTTTTTTATTTCTATCATTTCTTTAAATTTGAATCTATGATAATATTTGTCTTGTGCTAAAATCTTGGTTTCCTTAAAATGAAATTAATGTTTTGTTGTATATTCATGTTTATGCAGGGCTGTAGAAGCATTTTTAGTGTATTTATGGCCTTTAATTCTGTTTTCCAAATATTGTGTTGTCATTCCGATATATTTTTTAGGACAATTTAAGCATGGAACTGAATATACCAAGTTTGATTTCTTGTTTTTTGGTACTTTGCTTTTTAATGGAGTGTAAAAATAATTTAGTAAATTTTGAGCTTTGTGACAAACAGTAATATTGTGCTTTGAGAGAATTGACTTTAGTTTTTCTGATAGGTTATTTGTGTACGGTAGGGCTAAGTATTTTGTAGTTTCGTCTTTTTTTGGTTTTTTGTTTAAATATTCTTAGAATATTTTTTCTGGATAGTGATTTTCTATTAATATTTCTTTTACTTTTTTTAGAGTTTCTGGTCGGTATTCAGGAGAGGTTAGAGCGATTGCGCGGTCGGTTAATCCTATTATTACGCTGTTTTTTTTGGTGGTTAGAATGGTTTGAATTACAATTTAGATATCTGCCCGACCAGGTTTTTTGGTGTACCATTTTGTTTTTAAGTTGTTTTGAGTTAAGTTTCTAATTAGTGTTTTTTTATTGTATCCCATTTGTTTGTAATTATTTTAGGAACTAATTCATTTGGAATATTGGTGTATAAGGAAACTACATCAAGCGACACAGGTCTGTAATTTTCTGAAATGTTAACATTGCTAATAAATTGTTTAAAAGTAAACGAAAAAATAGGAAAATTAAATAAAAACTTTAACACCCTGTATCTCGAGAACTAAGGCCTTGCGGACACTTATTTATTAGACTTTTATGTTTATTTTTTGGTCCTGAATATATACCTGAAGTATTGACATTTCCTCATGAATCACCCTGTATATATATATATATATATATGTATATATATATATACATATATATATATATATATATATATATATATGTATATATATACATATATATATATATATATATATATATATATATATATATATATATACAGGGTGTTTCTTAATTGAGTGTCAATATTTAAGGAGGTGATGTTTGGGTTCATTCTAAGAAGAAAACTTCATATAAACATATGTCTTAAACGGTGTAAATTTTGAGATACAGGGTGTTAAACTTTCAATAATTTCATAATTTTTCGATAATATCTCGAATACCACTCTAGATATTATAATGAAATTTGGTATAGAGGTACTATGCATCTAGTGGAATTTTTTGATGTAGAACATTTTTTTTGTTTCTAACAGTAGCGTCCGTACGGAATCCGACCTGCATATTTTTCCAGACATTGATGGTACGCCACTGATTTTTTTTTAAATAAAAATTATTTTTGAAATTCCCATTCATTTTTGAGCAAGTTTGATCACTTGGTAATTTTGTGTTGGACGTACGGTTTTCGTTTCAAAAAATAAAAACCGTTTCTCTGCATGGTCCAAACAATCCTGGTCATAAGACGGATATCACCATGCATGCAGAAGAATATTATTGTATTAAACTCGAGAAATCAAATCTTGTCAAAAATAAATACTAACAGTTTTCAAAAACAAACAAATGACTCAATAAAAATGCTTTATTTTAGAAAAATCAGTGGCGTGAAAGTAATTACTACGTCCATTTTTCTTTCCATTGTGAATTGTAATTTAGGGTGAAAATTGTTAAAAGCATTAAGCAGTTGGTTTACATTATCTTTTGGAATGGCGGTTAAACAATCATCAACAAACCTTTTGAAAAAAATCACATCAAAATCCAATTTTTCCAAAACACTTTCTTCCAGATACTCCATTACAAGTTGTGCTATTGTAGAAGAAATTGGAGAACCCATTGCGCAACCGTTTACTTGTTGATAGACACTTTCTTCATATTGAAAGTAATTGTTGTAAATGTTATATTTACAGCCTCTATAAAATCATTTAAATCAAGTGTTGTGTGTTTTTTTATTGTATCCCATTTGTTTGTAATTATTTTAGAAACTAATTCATTTGGAATATTGGTGTATAAGGAAACTACATCAAGCGACACAAGTCTGTAATTTTCTGAAATGTTAACATTGCTAATAAATTGTTTAAAAGTAAACGAAAAAATAGGAAAATTAAATAAAAACTTTAACACCCTGTATCTCGAGAACTAAGGCCTTGCGGACACTTATTTATTAGACTTTTATGTTTATTTTTTGGTCCTGAATATATACCTGAAGTATTGACATTTCCTCATGAATCACCCTGTATATATATATATATATATATATATATATACACATATATATATATATATATATATATATATATATATATATATATATATATATATATATATATATATATATATATATATATATATATATATATATATATATATATATATATATATATGTGTTTCTTAATTGAGTGTCAATATTTAAGGAGGTGATTTTTGGGTTCATTTTAAGAAGAAAAACATATGTCTTAAACGGTGTAAAGTTTGAGATACAGGGTGTTAAACTTTCAATAATTTCATAATTTTTCGATAATATCTCGAATACCACTCTAGATATTATAATGAAATTTGGTATAGAGGTACTATGCATCTAGTGGAATTTTTTGATGTAGAACATTTTTTTTGTTTCTAACAGTAGCGTCCGTACGGAATCCGACCTGCATATTTTTCCAGACATTGATGGTACGCCACTGATTTTTTTTTAAATAAAAATTATTTTTGAAATTCCCATTCATTTTTGAGCAAGTTTGATCACTTGGTAATTTTGTGTTGGACGTATGGTTTTCGTTTCAAAAAATAAAAAGCGTTTCTCTGCATGGTCCAAACAATCCTGGTCATAAGACGGATATCACCATGCATGCAGAAGAATATTATTGTATTAAACTCGAGAAATCAAATCTTGTCGAAAATAAATACTAACAGTTTTCAAAAACAAACAAATGACTCAATAAAAATGCTTTATTTTAGAAAAATCAGTGGCGTGAAAGTAATTACTACGTCCATTCTTATTAAAATCAGAAATCGCTTTATCTTAGTGAGAGATATTTGTAGATAATAGTATGTAGTCTTCAGCCACCAATCTAGGACCACCATGTCAATGTTTTTCAGAAGTCTGTTCCTTCATAAATATTTTTTATAAATTTTATTAAAATAATATGACATTCTTCAACAATAACAAGTTATTTACAAAACTATACTAATACAACTAGGTACATAATTAATAATTTCAACAAAAATAATTAGGTTTTAACAAAATGACAGCACACTTTGTGAAACAAAATAGAAGAAAAACATTAGATAAGTTGTTGAAAATGCCCACCACCTTGGAAAATACACGCTTCAGCCCTTTTCCTCATGTTGTCGCAAACTCTTTGAAGGATACTCTCGGTGTTTCTGATAATATCGCAAGAATCTCTTATACGATCCTTCAGCTCCTCTACAGTGTTTACTTGGGTGCGGTAAACTAAAGATTTAAGATGTCCCCATAGAAAAAAATCCAATCCAAATCCAAACTATTGGGAGGGGGCCATGGTTGGGGTCCGCCACGACCTACCCATCTGTTGTTAAATGTGCGGTTCAAATATTCTCTGGCTTCAATACTAAAGTGAGCGCGCGCGCCATCGTGCATGAACCACATTCTGTTTCTAATCAGAATTGGTATATCTTCTAACAATATCGGCAAATCGTTCTCAAGAAACTGGCGATAATTATGGCCATTTAGTCTTTCTGGGAGGAAAAAAGGTCCAATTAGGTGATTTTCGATAATGCCAGCCCAAACATTTACAGAGAATTGCTCTTGATGATGATGTTCTACAATGGCATGGGGGTTCTCGTCGGCCCAGATATGATTATTGTGGAAGTTTCTGATAGCGTTCCTGGAGAAGTCCGCTTCATCTGTGAACATTATTTCGCGATCAAATAAGGGATTACGCGC